>JAUYWH010000012.1:447721-460655 GCA_034779795.1 Ctenopoma multispine | reverse complement strand
AACATGTAGTATAACGTGTAGTATAACGTGTAGTATAACATGTAGTATAGCTGGTAGTATAACGTGTAGTATAACGTAGTATAACGTGTAGTATAACGTGTAGTATAACATGTATTATAGCTGGTAGTATAACGTGTAGTATAACGTAGTATAACATGTAGTATAACGTGTACACTGCACTCACTCTTGTTTCTGTTTAGTTTGTCTGTCTGAAGGTGTTCAGGTGTTGTCCGATGGATGGAGCAGCTCCTCCGCTCGTGCAGCCTTCTCCTCCTCTTCCTCCTCTTCCTCCTCCACCTCCCTCCCCCTCACCACCAACGCTCCTTCATCACAGCCTCCTCCTCACAGCTCCAGGTGAGGCCCTTCCCACTGCCTTATGTAGTGAATTCAGGTAAATGTTACACTTGTATAAAACCGTTTGTTCAGTTTAAACATGGATTTAAAATGTAAATATCTGTTCATGTGTCTGTCATCAGTCAGTATCCCTGTCTGTGGACGGTTGGATGTGGTGATTTAAGCCCCTCCCACTCACCGTGCGCTGCTCTCCATGGACCAATCAGCAGCGAGTCCATTATGCAGCCGACCAATCACAGTCTAGTGGCCGGTGCTGGATGGCCGCCTGGCTCCACCCACTCTTTCTAAGGAGGGATGTGACACATACAGGTGGTTTCACAGGAAGTTCCAGGTTATGGTTCCGTTAAGTTCCTGCAGTGGAAACCAGCTCACTAGTTATCTGTGGTGGCTACTGGTAGGTTCAGGTGACTACCAGTCATTGTACTGGATATACTGGTGGTTACCTGTCAGTACTGTTATTTTTACACACTGCTGAGTACTTGGTGCCTACTAATATTTTATTGTGGCTGGAAAAGCTGGTGTTCATTTCACAGTCTGCACAGTGACGACGTGGATGTACGAGTAACCACTGACAGCTACTACAATCTACTGGTGGATATTAACAGTTAGTATTTGCTGGTAGTATCCACAGTATTTGTAAATGTAGCTGGTAACATTTAGTTGCCACAGTGGCTGCTTGTGCTGTACTATTTATTGCATGTAAATAAATTTAATAATTCTGTTCCACTGTTTAATGTACTGTCCTGTCAAAATGTATTAAATAAAAAATATCACAGATGTTGATGTAATTCTAGGCGCCGTGTTTTGTCTGTGTTATGGCTCACCCTGGTGTTGGAGCATGAAAAAACATATTTTTCATCTTGTCCTTGGAGGAATGACGGTTGTTCTGCAGAATGTGTCCAGATTCTGTCTTTATTCAAGCGTGTATATGTGTAAAGTCTATCAGCTGTGGTTTCCAGTATAGAATGATACTTTATTGATGGAGCATGTTCCAAAAAAAATTTTTTTTGAAGCTGCGTTGGCTGTTAGTGTTGTTGGGTATTTCAGCTGCTGCACGTTGCTTGTTTGTTGATGTTTCCCTGTTTCTAATTGTTGCAGAAGAGCAGAAGTAAAATGATTAAATGAAGCTGAAAGATTGATTAAATTCTACAGATTTATATCTTAGACTCTTTGTTGTTGTTCTTTAGTTGCTGCTTGAATAATGATGTCGCAGTAACAATTTGAAGGTCAGTTTGCTTGTAATATTTAATTTTTCTGAACAAGATGTCTCCACTGGAAGAAAAAGAAAAAAGCATTTTTGACAAAGAAATACCAGCAGCCTGTTATATTTTGTGTTTATTTGCGTGTTTATTAATGATTTTTTTTACCTCATGAACCTCAGGCTCCTTCTTATCCTATTATAATAAACATTTCAAATATTCATTGGATATTTTCTCTTTACTGGACTTTTATTTAAATATAATTTCTCCTGCAGATGTTCATATGTAATAATACAGGGTAATTATTCATTTATCCATCTGAATTATTTAGGCTTGGTTGAAGTTAATTTTGTTTTCTGTACATATATATTTTATTACTGTAGAAGCCACACGTCGGGGCTTAAAAAAATGTTTGCTCTTATTTTGAAAGGCCAACGGAAGCTGACCTTATCGACCCGGACGTTGTTTAGAGTTGCGCTGCGCGTGTTGTGCGTCACTTGAAAACAGTCCGGGTTTGTTATTGAATGAACCGAGAGTGAACTGGATATTTAACCAATAAAACTTAAACTTACAGGTACGTGATTATTCGTATTGAGTTTTAATCTTTGTATGACTGATTTATTTAAGTTTAACGTCTGAAAATAGCGATTTAAAACGAGTTTTAACTCGAATTAGTTGGATTTAAAAATGAATTAGCTTGCTAGCTGTTGCTAGTTTGGTTCCGGCGGTTTCTTTGACTTTTATTGAATTTGTTATTTTAAATCATTTGTTTTTTTCTGTGATACAGAGGAAGTGTTGAATACATACTTTAAAATATAATAAAGTGACGTTAAAATCTGTGTTTATTAGTCAAGCTGTTCTCGGACAATCTAAAGATGTCGTTAATGCAAAAGGTAAATTATATTTACCTTTAGCTACGTGTTGGTTTTATTGTCGTATTTCTTGTTATGTAACACGAGATTCCCACAGACATTGTTCTACCAGTACTCGAGAAATATTTCCTTTTTCAGAGTCTAAAACCTGCAAACATTTGGCAGTTTAGCATTATATTTAAGTGAAGAAAGACCAAAGGGATTGTGTGATTCTAAAGTCTCTTACTAACTTAATTTTACTCATGTTGTTGTGGCTCTAACTACTGTCTCTGTTCAGTTAATGTTAAAGTTTTATTTTGTTTCCAGGTGTAAGTAGCTGCTGAAGCAGCAGGCAGTCATGGCTCACATCACCATCAACCAGTATCTGCAGCAGGTAACATCTCACACCTGTCTGGAAAACTCATGTTACCAAGAGGAACAAATAGCCTTTTCACTCCATGCCAACGTATTCACACTGAGAGTTACATCTCCTGCAGGTTAACGAGGCGATCGAAAACCACGAGGGTTCGTTCTGCGCTGAGCTGCTCTCCTTCAAACACCCACATGTCGCCAACCCTCGACTCCAGGTGAGGCTCCACTCACTCAGGCGCACACACTGACCTCAACCTTACGCAGATACATCCTTACTCCTGTGTATGTGGTTGTTTCAGCTGTCCAGTCCAGAAGAAAAGTGTCAGCAGGTTCTGGAGCCTCCGTACGATGAGATGGTCGCAGCTCATCTCAGGTAGGATGATGATCTTGGGTAATACTCAAAAAGGTTCTTCAGCATCAAAGCAGTTTCCCTGCGTGTTTTAATTAAGGGTTACGACTGTGTGTGTTACAGATGTACCTACGCTGTGTCCAATCACGACTTTGTTGAAGCCTACAAGTTCCAGACGCTCGTCGTCCAATATCCTTCATAATAAAAATACACATTTAGCACATTATAAACTGTCAAGAGGGTCTTTGTTCATCATTGATTAGTTTTACTCCTTGACCTCTCACGTCGTTCCTGAGGGCGTTTCAGTCTCATAAAGAGGAGAACTGGTGAGTAGAGAGAGAGTTTACACAATTAAAGGAGCAGTCTGACTTGTTGTGACATGCACTTCATTAGATAAGCAGTGACAGAGAGGTTGCTGAAACTCATGTAAACACGCTGCCAGTGAACACAGCTTCATTCGATACTGTTGGTTTGTGCTTTCAGGGCTCTGTCCGTGATGTTCGCTGTCACTCTGGATCTCAGGATATTCGCCAACAATGTAAGAAACTTCTCATTAACTTTGTTTTGGACTTTATTGACCATCAGATGAGGTCGAAGGCTCTGGACAAGACTAAAGAAGTGGAAACAGGTTCCTGTGACTCTGTGTTTTCAGGCGGAGCAGCAGCTGCAGAAGAAAGGTAAAGGTCAGCCCAGTGAGATGCTGGAAAAGGCAGCGGAGCAGCTGATGAGCTGCTTCAGAGTGTGTGCCAGCGACAAGTCAGTACAACACACACACACACACACACACACCCACCTTTGTCACATAGGGCTAACGTAAGTTTGGACAGCTTTTTTCCTTAATGAATGAAAGTGTCACTTAAAAACTGGGTACTATCCTTACTTATCTTTATCTAATATTTAATTTAGTTTGATGATCTGAATCATTTAAGTGTGAAAAATATGCAAACAGGTAGAAAATCAGAAAGGGGTCAAACACTTTTTCACACCACTGTACACACACAACGTGCATGTTTGTGTAAAAGATTCTGAACACTGAAATCCTCATGTTGACATTTTGTCTCTTGCAGTCGTGCCGGGATCGAGGACTCTAAGAAGTGGGGGATGATGTTTCTGAGCAACCAGCTCTTTAAGATCTACTTTAAGGTCTGAACTCAGGAACTCATCAAGCTGTGATTTACAGAGGAGAGTTAAACATTTGAACTAAACTGATTTTCTGTGGTGAATCAGATCAACAAGCTTCACCTGTGTAAGCCTCTGATCAGAGCCATCGACAGCTCCAACCTGAAGAACGACTACAGTCAAGCTCAGAAAGTCACCTACAAATACTACGTGGGCCGGAAAGCCATGTTCGATAGTGACTTCAAACTAGGTAACTCCACTGTAACACCACCTGGTACTACTTCGTTAATACTGTGTGTTACTGTTGTCTGGAAGAAACATCAAGATTAAAAATGATAAATATTTCTCTGAAAAGTTCAAACGTCTTTTTTTCCCTCTGTAGCGGAGGAGTTTTTGTCTTATGCCTTCGACCACTGTCATCGTTCCAGTCAGAAGAACAAGAGGATGATTCTCATCTACCTGCTGCCTGTCAAGATGCTGCTGGTTAGAAACTCGGCACACGTTAAACCAGTTTAGGTCTTGCTCTTTGCTCTGGTTTAGATCTGGTAACCCAAGTGTTTATTGGTTTTGATTCTAGATCCAAGGTACCACGTTTAGAACAGTTTTGTTCCTAATTATTTATATTGAAATCTGATTATATCCAGCTTCAATTTAATCTGAATAATGCCGCCAGTTTACGTCCAGTTTCTAAGTTGTCTGCACCACTGAGGCTCCCAGTTCACCCAGTATAACTGGAGGTTGTTGCTGGTGTTTCAGGGTCACATGCCGACTCATCAGCTCCTGAGGAAATACGACCTGATGCAGTTTGCGGACGTCACCAAAGCTGTGAGGTAAGAGGGCGGAGCGATGGCAGACACACAGGAAGTGACATCACGCTGTCAGGTGATCTCACAGGTGGAACCATTTGTGTTTTTCAGTGAGGGAAACCTGCTGCTGCTCAACGAGGCTCTGTCCAAACACGAGACCTTCTTCATCCGCTGTGGCATCTTCCTGATCCTGGAGAAGCTCAAGATCATCACCTACAGGAACCTCTTCAAGAAAGTGTGAGTTTGAAAGAGCGAGCGCCTCCCGCTGGATCCCATCGGCGTTACAGCTATGCCGCGTGCCAACGGTAACCGCAGAACTCTCCGTAGGCTGCAGGGCCTAGAAAAACAGCAGCGGCGTCGTTGTAGATGTTTTGACAGTCAGACAGGTTTTATGAGTTCCTCCTCTAAACGTTGCTGCGGTGATTTATAACCACTGACCTAACTTTGCAACTTGCGAACGCGTCGTGTTAATTTCTGAAGATGTGAACAACTGCACAGGAAGGTGGGACAGAAAGTCTCTCTCAGGCTTTGAAAGAAGGAAGGTCTGCGACGTCATCAGCCTAACTGATACAACCTGGTATTTATAAACCTTTGTTTCTCTTGTTAGGGCTTCTAAGTTCTTAAAAGCAGCTTTAGAATAGATCAGTTTAACTATTTAACTACACAGACATTTCTCTTGTATTTGTCTCTTAAGGTTTTGGCCCAGCTTGTTGTTAGCCTCGGGTCTTTGGTCTTCTGGTTCATGTCTGCTATTTTAGCTGTTAATACGTTGACTTGTTTTGTGCTTCTTAAGTTTTTGCTGTAATGGTTTGAGATAAAGTTTTCGGTGCTTGTTGACCCCTGCTGATGCCTCTCTGCAGCTATCTGTTGTTGCGGACTCACCAGCTGCCTCTGGACGCCTTCCTGGTGGCTTTGAGGATGATGCAGGTGGAGGACGTCGACATCGATGAGGTGCAGTGCATCCTGGCCAACCTCATTTACATGGTGAGGAACCAAAACCTGAAACACGCCTGCAGTTCAGTAGAGGAAGTGTACAAACACTCAGCTCTTCTCTGTCTCCTGTCAGGGTCACATCAAAGGTTACATCTCCCATCAGCACCAGAAGCTCGTGGTCAGTAAACAGAATCCATTCCCACCTCTCTCCTCAGTCTCCTAGACTACGGTCTACACAGTCCCCTCTGGCTGCATGGTCCACAGACCTCCCTGAAAACCTTTCCAATTGAATGAATTCAGTTTTTATTTTGTACTGTAAAAAGTTGTTGAATAAACAGATGCTGGTTTGTATCTTTGAATGAATCATTTATTCAGCAGTTTAATTTCACAAACGTTAAATTTGATCATGTTTTTACTACATAATTGTCAAACTAGTCTTAAAAACAAAATGACGTGAAGCATTTTGTGTTCAAACTAGTCAGATTTTCAAACACTGAGTTTATTCGACATCAGTTGTGGAGCAGAACATGATGTTTTGTGTCTGGCTGTGTAGAGATGATGATGCTGCTTCCTGACTTTGACTATGTGAAGTGGTTAAATGTCTTTAGGTTGAACAGTCAACCAGCTGGTTCCTTCTTAAACAGTTTTACAGATGTCGTTATTAGCGATTCTCCGGATATTCGTTGATTTGCGGGGTCATGTGATTCTCGGCCGCCTCCATCCTCGGTCTGATCCAGCTCAGGTAGCGGGACAGTTTGGTGAACACGAGCCCGCCTGCGTCGCATCCTGAGGACGAAGACATCATCAGCCCAGTTAGATATGCTGTCCCCTTCTCCTCTGTGGCGACAGGTGCTCCCGGTAAGACACCGCCACATCGCCTGCCGCCGTCTTCTGAGGACTCAGAAATGCTGCTGTTCTGGTTTTCTGGTCCATTTTGCGTCCCGTGGACTCCGGTCTGATTGTTGTCTCCATTGTGATTCCCTAAAGATCCATACAGAACACGAGGTCTGAAATGGCCCCTCGTGTGGGCCTTATTCCTGTTCCTCAAGGATCCATTTGGTCTCTCTGGAGCACCATTTTGGTTCCCTGTCAGCTCATCGGGCCCCCCCTGGATTTTATTTTGCTTCATCATGCAGAACATTTTGTTGCTAAGTGGATGCGAGACGTTCAGCTGGCTGCGACACTCGTCCAGTGTCATGTAGACCAGGTCCTGGTCTTGTCCGCCTCCCTGTTGCTCAGCGATCCCCAGCCTCCCAGAATGCATCAGGATGTTTTCACTGAAGTCCTTGGTAGGCAGGCAGAGCTGGATGAGACCGGGGCCAAAGGACAGGGGGGCAGCCAGCTCAAGAAGGGCGAGATCGTTGTCCTGTTGAGCTGGACGGAAACGGTCGTGAACATAAAGAGCCCGCACAGGAACCACTCGGTTGTGGTTGCCTAGGAGACGACAGACAAATTCATCAATAATATTTTTCCTCATATTTCTGCTCATAGTGTATAAATTTAGTTTATAGTATTTTGTTAAAAAAGGTTTCGTACCGGCAACTATGTAGAAGTTGGAGGGTCGGAGGTCAGATTCTGAGTCCAGGAGAAGGCAGTGAGCAGACGTCAGGACGGAGCGGCGACCCAGCACCACCGCACCACACAACTCCACCCCTTTACTGTTCAGCAGGGACACCTGGAGACGGAAAACGAGCACACAGCTCCAGTGAACAACACTTTTCTGACCTGTCAGGACAGAACAGGAACCAAAGACGTGACGTTTAGGTGAGTTTATTAAAACTGTATGTTTATGTCTCACCTGCCAGGGACAGTTTCCATGGTGACACATTGATGCAGATGTGTTGAACTTGTCAGGAAGTCTCCCACATGGGAACTCCACTGGGGACACAAAGACGACGTTATTTCACAGATCTGAACGGGTTCACTAACCGTGTTTTTGTGATGAACCAGACCTTCAGGCGAACAGCTCCGCTTGTCGCGTTGTAGTTTGAATCCGGCGATGCAGGAGCAGGTGAATGAGTGGTAGGACGCTGTGCACAGCTGCTGGCAGGCCGTGGGACCTTCAGTCGGACACTTCTTTATTTCTGAAACACATAAATATGTTAAACAACGGAAAGTCTGAACAGGTTTGACACTTTAAAAGTCCAGGAGCCAGTTTCTTGCTGAAGGATACGTCAACAGGTGGACTGAACTGTTCTGGAGCAGATTTCCAGCTCTTTAATAATAAGCTCTGTTACTTTTCAATGACCCCATAAACTGTCATCATTTCCCAGTATCTCCTGAACGCAGCACAAGTTTTAGATATGCTCTGACCTGGGGTGATGATCTGTGACGCTGAAGATGGCCGAGTGTCCTCGTGTCTTTCTCCTCCCCGTTCACAGATTGATCCGTAGTAGGGGGGGGTGCAGGAGCAGTGGAACCCCCCCACCATGTCGGTGCAGTTCCCCCCATGGTAGCAGGGGTTGGGTTTACACTGGTCCCCATCTGTTCCAGTAGAAAACCAGTAAATATTATTAACATCATTTTACTGAACTGGCACTTTTCTTTATATAAATGTTCAAATAAAGGATAATTATAGGAATCTAGTTTCAGGAATTTCAGGATTTTCATTTCATTTTATTTCTCACTTTTCTTAATAATTTATTAAACCGATCATTTGTTTATTATTTAGGGACAAGAGTTTGGATTTGATACCAAAGAAATCTCACCGATGTAAACTGTCCAGAAGGTAATCTGCAGACAAACAAACACAAATTAAATCATCTTTTTCTCCAAACCAGCAGTATTTGGTATAAATAACAAAGTTCACGTGCTCCCTGAGACATTAGATCATTTCTGTGTGTTTCTGTGTGGGATTATTTGTGTCACACCGTCTTCTTTGTGTCCTCGAAGTACTCTCGAGCCTCCTCGAAGTTGCACCGCTCCTCATAACACTCCCTCTCCAGGTTTCCCTGCAGCAGCTCCTCCAGCAGGAAGGTGTTGGCCCGTTTGGACCTGAGCAGGACGTTATGAGCCTCGGGAGCCTGACGAAACACTGGTGACAACAGCTTCAATAGCTTCAATCATAATACTGCTGTACTTAGACATAAGCATTGCAAGAATTATATGACATGATATACTGTTATGACAAAGACACTTTTATTCTTACTTTACACTTAGTAAGACATAATTAATACTGGTTTTATCACACATGTATGAATCATCAGTTATACCTGTAGTTACATTACTAAATTAATGTTGTGCTGTCAATACCTATATAATTTGGCATTCTGTAACTATACAGCCATTGTTTTGACTCATATTAAGTCATATTTGTCGTAATTTAGCCAAACTGTAGTATGGTACACTGATTATCACAATTATCACGTTAAATATTAGGACAAATAAAAAAATTTAACAATCTTCACTTAAATTTATTCTTTAAATGTACAAAATCTGTACAAAGTCATAATAAGTTTATGTACTCAGCACAATACAGGTTATAAACTAAACTACAGTTAACATGGCTGACACAAATACAGTATAATACAACAATAATACCACAATCACTATAAACTACACTATAAAAGTAAACAGCAGCATGTCAGAGATCTCACCTTGTCCCCGGCCGTGGGCCTGAAGGAAACAGGCAAACAGGTAAAGATACAGAACAGACGCTCGACAACAAGCCGACATGATGCTGACCGCCATGACACTGACTTCACTGCAATACACACCCACGCAAACACACACATATTTATGTATACACCCTGATTGATTATATAAGAAACTTGATGAGACATTTTGTTAAATCTAAATTCTTATTTTCATATTTCTTTCCTGATGATAAGAAGATAAAACGTTAAAAGTCCCTATATGACTGTTTGAAACACCCCAGAGAAAATTTAATCAGAAATAAGAAAATAGCTAAATCACCTGCACTGGAATTACACATATTTAAGCAATGTAAGTTAAAAAACTCTTGTTTTTTCACAGAAGTGTGCGATTTTCACCTGGATCTGTTCCTCATTCTGTGTCTATGAAGAGTTAACAGAAGACAGAGCTGCACTTGGTAAACAGTCTGTTTGTGCAGTGGACTCTGGCCTGTGCTGCCTGTCTCCAAACAAAACGTCCAACCTCTGGAACCTCGGTAGGTTTGGTTGTTTGACATGAAGAAGGGTTTCATCATCATCAACGATTATTTAAACTGGTAGAGAGATTTCAGGATCTAGAACAATATAACATGGTGCTCATAATGTTCCCGAGCATTTATATTTTATGGGAAACTTAAATATATTGTATATTGTTTTCAAAAGTTTGAACACACATAGAAATGAGCATGTTTGTGAAAGAAAAGCAGATTTCATAACGTCACATTGATCAGGATGAATGTTAGACATTGTTCATATTGTAAATGGCTGAAAACAACTGTTTTTTTAAAAGGAATATTTACATACAGAGACCTAAACTCTGCAAACATTAGTACTGTCTTCCAACAGCATGTTATGTTTGCTAAAGCTAATGTATTAATTTAAAAGTATACCTGATCATTAGAAAACCATGTGCAATGATGGTAACACAACTGAAGACGTATCTTTCCATGAAAAACATGGTGATTCATATGTGTGTCCAATGTTTGACTGGTAGTGTATGTTATTCAGGAAACTATCAGGAAGCTTATTTTAGTTATACTAAAGACAGAAAACATCACTGTTGTGGTTTGCCTAAATGATCAAAGTCCATTATTAGATTTGTCTTTCACATATAAGGAGACTGCACAATAAGCATAACATATAAAGAAGAAAGAACTATAAAACATAAAGAAATTTATTTACAAAAGGAAAAAGTATTTTAGATTTCTGCACTGGTTGTAAAATGTACCATTATTACGAACACTTAATAAAAACACAGTAAAAGCACATCAATACTTTGATTCACACAAAAAACATCTGTTGCAGTAATATTTCTTTATTTGCTGAACATTTAGTTCAAAATGCTCATTTTTGGCGCTGACTCATAAAAAAATAGATGAAAACAGACTTGTTCCATTTGCTCCCACTCCACATGCTGAAAAGCAAACAATCAGCCTGTTTACATCACTACTGTAGTCATCTTTTTGTATATTTAGTTAAATCAGTGGTCGAGGCTGATCATATGTCAGATGATGTAAAGCACCAAGATTTGAACCCTGAGGAACCCCACGACAAGTCATTACTGACACTGATGATTATGTATGTTATGTTTGCTAATGCACTCGATACAGCTACTTTTATACAGAAAAAAAAACTGATGATTACATCAGAGCCACCAACTGTGACTGAGCTTTGTTTTACAGATAGAGCCTTTTTATAGGCCCGTGGTGCCTCTTCACACGCTTGCCTCTCTTCTCTGTAGCCATTAGCTGCTCCATGCCACTACGGATCCAGCTGGTGTACTTGGACACCTGTGTGTAGACGCCATATTTGCCTTTGCGTGCACAGCCTTCGCCCCAGCTCACGATTCCAGTAACAAAATAGGTGTCACTGTAGCGCGTGACGTGTGGCCCTCCACTGTCACCTTGGCAGGCATCCTTCGGTGCTGAGTGGTAGCCAGCACAGAACATGCGGGTTGAGATACGGAGCTGGGTGGATTCCATGCAGGCAAGTCGATCCACGTAGGGCATGGCGAGGCGCTGCAAGATGGTGGATGTCTGCCGCCCCTCGCCAAGACGCCCAAAACCACTGACTATACCTTCCGGCTGCTGCATCAGGACCTAGCACAGGAGGAAAGAAAGTTACTGGTTGATTTTAACTCAAATATTACACCTACTTTTGCTTTCTAGGAGTTATAGGAGAATCATGTTTGTCCAGGAAGTGATTTAGGTGGTTTAAAAGTTTACCTTTTCAGCAAACGCTTGCTCTGGTATGCATGCCGGGAGAATGAACCTGCTGAACTTGATGGGCTTTTCTAATTTCATGAGGGCAATGTCGTTGAGGTACGTGTCTGGTTTGTATTTGTTGTGGGTGATAATAGCTTCCACGTTGTGGGTAGCTTCATTACCATCATCCACCAACGTGTCAAACTCACCTGAATGCACAGAAATAATACATATTTTATGTAATGTAATTTGTAAAATTCACATTTTGTCAGATGCAGAAAGGTAAATACAACAAGTATCTCATGTGGAGCACACTGGTAGCTGAATGCAGCATCTCAGGTTCCAGTTTGGGTGGGGGCTGCAGTATCATATCCCTTCTCTTCTCTCTTCTGATTGGTTAGTCAGACTTACCTACTTTGACGTAGATGTAGCGTGATTGGTTCATGCAGTGGGCGGCGGTCAGGATGATGTATTCATTGAGGATGGTTCCTCCACAGAACCCTCTATCCTCCTCATTCAGGAGAAGAGCCTGCCAAGATGATAAGGGGAAAAATGATTAACATCACATGTCCTGATGGAGCCAGTAAGGTTTAATAATGGGCTTGTGGTTAATAATGGATTCCCAGGTGTCCTATGAGACACTAATGGCACATCAACAATAGTGGATCTCCATAAAGAGAGACAATAGAGACAATAATAGAATGAATGACAATCATCAGCACCCCTCCATGAGTATCCACCCACTTGTTTTGCATCTATATTCTTCATTATTGTTCATTATCACATCATTGCAAGAAAGTATAAGTAAATAAGCTGGTTTGAGATTTTTGGTTAGTTAAAGAAAGCGTCTCCACCTGCCATGGACATTCTCCTGGTGGACAGTCCTCTCCGTTGACGATGCGTGTAAAACTCGCCATTTCTGAGTTGATATGTTCCTCAAAAATTCCCTCTTCTACGTTCATTTGTCTCACATTGGGTTTTGACTCAGTGGAGTTCGGTCCAGTATTGTTCCCTACAGTTGTGTTCTGCCGCTCGTACATAAAAACAGTCCGGACGTTTTTGGTGATGATGGCGCCACATTTGTAAGTCTCTGCAAGAGTTCACATGACGTTTAG
>JAUYWH010000012.1:364656-425649 GCA_034779795.1 Ctenopoma multispine | reverse complement strand
AGAGTTTATTTCCGTAATGTTGTTATTTTATCTAATGTGTGTTATTAAGTCACTGTGCGTTATTTCTTACCGACGGTGATGTGGAAGATGGCGAGAGGCTTCCGCCAAACGCAGTGAGCTGCAGTTACAATCCACTGATCCGACAGGACGATAGCTCCACAGCTGTATGCGCTATTTTCAGTCAGTAGAGCCTGAACACAGAATCAAAGTTGTTGTGATCTGCTTTATTTCAATTAATACTCAATTACTCAAAAGTCTCCGAAATTTCAGAATCTCTGGGGTTTTTTTGTACATGGTGTAGTTTGATTGTGCAGATCACACAACTTACCTGCCATGGACAGTGTCCTTTGGGGCAGACTTTCCCATTAACAACCCTTGGAACAACATGGACCATTGGTCTTCCACAGGGAACGTCAACTGGACCAAAGACAAAACAAAGAGTCAACATGTCACAACCAATAACATCTTAGACATGGTCAGGTGAATTCTAAGGTGTTACAGGTTGTTTCTAATGTGTTGAAATATAGAAAGAGGCACTGAGGTGTGATCTCACCCACTGGTTTGAACTGGAGCCACACTTGGCTTTCAAACTGACCCCTACCTGTGGTTGGCACCATCTTTTCCACTTGGAGCAAGAATCTTACGATTGAAAAGTGTGGTGGCTGAGGGGGGAGTGGAAACTCTCATGGTGACGTTCTACAATGTGAAGTGAAAACTGTTGTGGAACATCTCAAACCTGTAGGCACACAGGTCCTGTTGTCCTGATCCAGACTGTATCCTGGAGCACAGAAACACACATAAGAACGATCTGGAAAGTCTCTGCAGAATTGTTCACATCCTCCATTTTGGTAGCGGCAGCCGTGACTGGTCACACGAACTGCAGAGAGAAACAGTCGAAAACCATCTTTGTTATTTATGACATCAGTAATAATCAACACGAACGCTCGTGAAGGTTTCGGCTGTTGATGGGATTCTTACCTTTGTCACAGTTGGATCCGTGGAAACTAGGTGGACATTTACAGACGTAGGTGTTGAGATGGCGAGTGCACGTTGCACCATTCTTACAGGGTGATGACAGACAGTAATCCACCGCTGCACACAGGAAGTTTTCAACAAGCATTTCAACACTTGGATTTTTTCTTCTGTGTTCACAATTAACATTCTGTCAACTTCTGGATTCTACAAAATTACAGATGTAATGTTTTTTTTATAAACGCTAAAGGTCATTGGTTGGGTCCTGGTACCTGTGTACATCTTCCAGAAAACCTCCTGAAAAGGGGACAAAACACACATTACTGACAAAAGCAGGAACAAATATAAACCACATATGAACCTGCATCTTGAGTCTTGACTGACCAGCTGTTGTGGCAGAGAAAAGATCTCCTTGGCCTCCTCGTAGGAACATTTCTCCTCCATACACTCTCGCTCCAGATTGCCTTGCTTCAGCTCCTCCCATAGAAAGTTCGCCCGACGACTGCGATGCAAGAAAACGCTGGCCTCGGGTCTGCTCACAAATACTTCTGCTTCTTTTAGAAATACACAATAACCATAAGCACAAAACTTAAGGTTTCCATTTACTCAACGAGTGAAGAGTAGTCTGCACTACTATAGGTAAAGTAGAGGCAGATAGATTCAGAGGTGTTAATGCAATGATAATATTCATAATTAGTCTTAAACAAAAACAAAGAAACCAGCACTGTTTCTTCTTATGTGAGTTTTCTATCAGTAAGAACAGAAACCTGTTATTAACAAGGTAATCTGACTTCAGTGCACCAGAGAGAACATCTAGCAGAACATTTGTCCTCAGACAGATTGTTTGGCGAATAAAAGAAACAGATGAAGAAGCTGAAGATGAGAATACGAAGGAGAGAAAAAGAAAGTGGTGACTGACCTCTCGGAACCCCAGTGCATGCTGGGAGGAAAACAATGAGAAGCTGTAGAAAGAGAAGTTGCTTCGTTTCCCTGCTGACAGACGCCATGTTTGTTCTGAAGTGATCAAAGGTCAGAAAACACACAAAATCTCCTCTGTGTCCCACAAACACAAGCACACAGCACAACACTACGTGGACTGACTCCAGTACTGCTCTTAAAGATCCTGAACAGCTCTCAGTAAGGTTTTAACAGCAGAGTCCCACATTAACACCGTTTCCTGCTGAGGTTAGAACAGTTTTGGTTATTTCCTGCAAGAAATTTCACCATTTGTCTCTTTTTGTTCGTTGGCTCTGGTTCGACGTGGGCAGGAACATGCTGATGTCACAGTCGCCCATACACCAATCAGAGGTAAGCAGATGTTTTGCAAAGATGCAAACATCAAGAAACGGACATGACAAGCATGAATCGGCCTTTAGGAACTGGACAGATGTCAGTTTGATGTAGCAGCTAAGAGTCTTTCTGCTGTTCTCTGATAAATGTTCGGTCTGTTTTTGCAGATCACCTTCAAAGTCTGAGGTGATTAAGTCTTTCTGCGCACAAACGGTTCACCGATGTTCATGTAAGGGGGCTGTGGCCCTTTCCAAAGGTTCAGTTGTGTTTCTTTATGCAGTTCATTGTCCTGTTGTAGACGTCAGCCTCTTCACACATCCAGCTTCCTCACTGACTGCAGAACAGTTGCATCCTGCTGATATTTAGTGGAATATCTTTTCAGTGTTTCCTGCGCTGCCACAACACACAGTAGAATATTTCCAATCACATGCATCACAGTCAGTAAAGGAGGGAGTGGAAATGTTTATACATGCCACATACTCCTTTTATATTGTGAGTTAATTTTTATAAATCATAAGGCTCATGTTAGGGTCTGTTTTGTGTGTACCTCACAGTACCTGATTAAAAACTACAGTTAACGTATTCAGCTTCAATCATGTTTAATCCAAAACACAAAACAGTAAAACAAAGACAGTGCAGATTATTCACACAGATTTTATTATCCACTTAAGCAGGGATGATAAAAGAATAGTGGAGCCTCAAATGTGTAATGGTGCATTAGAATATAATTAAATTAGTACTGGGCAGCGATACAAAATGTTTAATCAACTGTTATGGTGAAATAAAATTTGAAAATTGCTCCACAGAGCCAAGCTCAAGCCACAAAACAAAATTTGGGACAATTAAAGTTATATGGTTTCTATTAAAGTACTTTTCACGGTAATGTTACTCAGTTATGCAGTTTCTCTCCTCTCCTCACGGGGGCAGCACTGCTCTCATTTAATCTCCTTCAGTATGTGCGGAATGAGCTCCTGGGCGTCCCTTAGTTTCTCCTTCCACTCCTGAGGGATGAAGGCTCCAATATACGACCCTCCTGCCCCCAGTAGGGCTCCCAGCCCTGCCCCGCGGTTACAGTTCTCACCTGGAGACGGTTCAGATAAAATAAAAAGAATAAATAAACCTGCAGGGCTACATCACGTCTGGAGTGTTTAACTGAAGCTTTCATGTCTTCACTTATATTTCTCTCTGGAAACAGAAATAAGTGAGTAAATGATAAACTGAGCTTCTGTACGAACCTCCACAGTTGGTGTTTGCCAGGATTCCTCCTCTGGGGTCATCGTGAAACTCATGAGCCAGGTAGAACATGCTGGACAGAGCCCCTGTCAGTTCAAACAGGCAGGAGTTGAATTAACGGATTAATATTATGCAACTAAAACAATTCTACATGGTTCCTCTGTGATAGAAACACCTTTAGTGTAGCAGGCCAGACCGAGGTGCTGCACAGCACTCTGATGAACCTCCAGTCTTTCCTCAGAGCCCGCAGGAAACCTGAAACACACAAACTAAATGATCTCAACACGATTCGTTCAAAAAATGGCAAAGAAGAATCAGCTCTCACAAGTGGAGGATATTTCAGATTAAAAGCCTTTCAGCAGCTCTTTGGCTGTTATGTTTCTGCTGAACTGTTGGCTTTTATTATGAAACACCTGCAGGAAGTGTGAGTGATTTCTCAGAGACAGGTGTCAGACAGACCTTGCAGCTGTGCGGCTGTAGCTCTGGCAGGTTTCCCAGACGTCCAGTCTCCTCAGAGCCTCTTCAGCCTGCTGCTGAACGCCGGCTCCCCTCAGAGCGGCGTGTAGAGCCCGACTGTAGATTGACACGTACTCGGGCACCTTGGGGTGAGGGTGGGTGAGCTTCACAAACTCTACTGCTGCTGAAACCTGGAACAGCAGGTTAGAGGTCAGACGAGACGTTTGTGTGAGCAGCTGCTACAAATCAATATGAAAATGAAATAAGATTCAGTGTTTTTATTTCAAGTTCACTAAACATTTGTGTAATATCAAAAGAAATTTATTTTAAAGAGTAATCAGTGATCAGCATCTCTGAGCACACACTCACAGCTTGCTCCTCATTGGCTGAGGCTGACAGCAGGATGAAGGGGAGGATCATGGGAAGGCAGCCGATGGCGTCCAGCTGGCCGTCAGGGAGCGAGGAGCTCATCTTGTGTTCAGAGCGTTTTTCTGCAAACACCAGAACCTGTGAAACACAGAGGTCAGAGTGGAACAGGACAGAGGTGGAATTTCAAACAGCTGGAGCGAGATAGATTTTGATGCGTTTGTTTTACCTGCTGGGGTGACGTCGGTCTGCTCTCCTGCCAGTCTGCAAAGAACGAGCGGTGGAACGACTCGGCGTAGGTGTCGCCGTGAGTACCGGGTGTGGTCAGGAACTGGACATAGTCTGACAGCGCGACGGCCCGAGCGTCCGGCTGAGAAACATCTGTGAAACCTCTGGTGCTGAGTGAGCGAGCCACTCGGAGGGAACAGAGGATGTTCAGGGTGTTGTCACCAGCCTGGAGACCTGAAGACCACAGATCATTTTAAACCTTTAAATCAGGTTCTTAAAAAACTGTGACTGAACACGATGCTCGTTTACTACCTTTACCTGATCATTTGGTTTAAGGGGACAGTGAAAGTGTTTTTTATTTGTGTTTATTACACCTGTACCTGTGCTACAAAACAGCTCTGCTGGGCTCCAGTGATCAAACCCAAAGCAAACATGGTGTGAGTGACTTTATTCTCACTCAGCATCAGTGGTCTCAGTATTAATGTTGTGAGAAAACTGTAGCAGTCAGTTGTACCTTGGTGATAGTGGACTGATCCTTTGGAGCACTTCCACAGATCCAGTTTGTCATGAAGAATAACGTTACCAACCACGTCAGGACGCTTCGCACCACACGACCAGGCGGTCCGCCCGCTACCAGCTGCTTACAGAGAATCAGAGATGTTAAAGTTCTGACAGTAACTTAAAAGTTACTTTAATAGTTCTCTGTATCTGATGAGTCAGTTTGATTTAATGATGATTTATTACCATTTATAAAGGGTTTTATACAAAAATACAGTATTACAGACTCTATGAAGTTGGGTATTTTCATATTTCATATTGATTTATGATTCTGAAGCCTTACCGGTGTTGGAGAGGGTGAGGATGCTGGACGGGTGGTTGTTTCTGGGCGAGTTGAAGCCTGAAATCCAGCCTCCAAAGTCCCTCCTGATGTCCTCGACGTCGTAGTACCAGTGGACCGGCATGGACATGGAGTCCGCCGCACACATCGCCCAGAGCGCCTCGCTCCCCGACCTCTGCACCTGAGACATCTCACCTGAGGATGTGAGACCTGTCCGATAAAACAACCACCTTTAGAAAGGTTGTGTTTTCTGAAGAATCATTGTTTACACTGTTCCATAAATAGACATGAGTAAGAATAAGAATAAACTCAGTGTCTAAGGAGAACTGTCCAGTATAGAGCAGCCTTTCAGTGGAATGATTTTATTATAAGATATATATATAAATGATATATATGTTTGCAGACACAGTGTGTTTGATTTTCTTTGCTTTATCTAACAATTGAAAAATTGACTACAAATAAATGTTTTGTCAGAGCAACAGTCTAAAATCCACAAATATTCCATTTAGTCAGAAACTACTGACATATCTGGAAACGTTTTTACCTCGTTTGTATTTTTACGGTCATTTCTGTGACGATCTTCCAGCCGTACAGAGTTTAAATGAAATTTTTTTAGTTAGATGAATTCCTCTCACCTTTCATGGAGCCAGTTTATCTCTGTTCATAAGTCCGCACTGTTACAAAACTGTAACAGGAAGTGACTAAACGGATTATTTAAACACCTTCAGAGCCCAAATCTCCCGTTACAACCTGTGACCGTCTGTATACGGCTCCTGACACAATCATTTATTTAAATGTATGATTTTTATGTTTGCTTTGTGTTTTAAAGTTAGAAAAACAGTTATAAGAGTTTGTTTATGTTGACATTTCGTAACCGGTGATGCAGTACGGTGGTCGACGGAGGTCAATCCAAAAAGCGAAGTGCTGAAACAGCATTGGTTTTGTCCTGAGCAGTGTCTCCAAGGCAGAAACACTGCTCAGCAAACCGCTATGTTAAAAAACAGAAACTATTGAAAGAGTTTCGTATTTTAATTGAACTTTCCTTTACGAATCTTCTCTTTTGATCATAATTCGGTATATTTCCTTAATTATCATTGGTAATGACTTTCTAATTTGCTCTTGAATAACAAAATGTACCATTTCAACAAATTACATATGACCAACAAAACTTAAATTGTTGATTTTTGCATTAGAGGATAATTTATCATTATAAACTTGTAGGTAACAGTTTTCTATGAATAATTACTCTGGTTGAATCAGCAACAAAATACCTGTAAGTTCAGTGTGAGGGCGGAATCTGAAGACACATCGGTACGGCGGCCGTTGTGGACCAAACGATCGTCACTAAGTAAATTATTCGAAGATTCTGTTAATGAACGATAGTTAACAGACAGTGTACATATATTACACATTTAAATACAAGAAACGGATAAAAAGACTTTTAAATTATCCTGGTTGTGTTTAGTAATGTCAGGTAGCAACTGTTAGATAAAGCAGTTAGTAATGAAGTAGCTAATGTTTGTTAGCTACATGATTGAATGAGCTTAGCTTGTTAACAAACGTTAACGTGAATATTTCCATCTTGGCATCATGTAAAATGGAGACAAAGTTAAATGAATTTATCAACTAGGATTAGTTAGTTAACTTGTTAACTTGCAGGTCGCAGAGGTTATCTCGCTGTTTTTTCTCTAAAGTTTAGAAAGATCGTTTGTTTTTAGCCTGCCGGCTAAGCTAGCTGTTTCTAACGTTTCTTTTCGAATAGAAATGGAGGAAGATTCGTTAGACCCACAAGATGTTGGTAAGAACACGTTTTATTCTCACGTTGGTGATAAAAGGGGATCAAATTGTACGTATAGCTGGTTTCTGACACCAAAGCAGAAGAAAAACAGATCAATCATGTGTTTACTGATTAAATTATTTAACGTGAACTGTTTATTAGAAAAATTAGCTTTAAGCCACTTTATGACGTCTCTGTGTTAAACTAGTCGGTAGGTTTCAAATATAGTATAAATGTTTCACAATCTAAAAACGTTTAATTAATCTGTAGACTTCCTATGGTAATGTAGACCACATCAGATCCAAAGTGGGGGTCCAGGATGGACAAAACTAGAGAAACCTGTGTGGAAGAGCTTTCTAATGTAATAATGGGGATTTGTCCTGGGTGTGTTTCTCAGAAAGAGCCAAACGTTTTTGGGCTGACGAGGATGTGGATCAGATTTTTGAGACGGTTTCTGTGTATCTGGATCACCTGAAGAGAGTCCTGAAGAAGAACACAGCAACAGATAAAGGTTGGACTTTTGATTTCACCTCTCTGTTGATGTTTTCAGTTGCGTTTCCTGTTGTGATGTTTGGGATCTTTGTCAATCAGAGTTTGTTCAGGGCTTGAAGCTGCTCGAGTCTCTGGACTTGTCTTATCCAGTTTCCAGTCAGGACTCGTCTGTGGTCCAGGTGGTCATCGGCTCAGGTAACTACGCTCATTTATGCTGAAATCATGGTTTTGTGCGTTACACTTCACATGTATGTATTCACTACTGTTTGAAATCTTCAATAGGATTATTGAATATAAACTTTAATTTTCCTGTGTTTACCTGCCCAGGTGAGGTGCTGCCAGCTGACTTCCACAGCCCAATTTCTTGCCCCCTACCTCCCTCCACTAGCATATCTACCCCCACAGCGACCTCTGCAGGCAGAGAAGAGCTGCTGCCTCCTCTGGCCCCCGTCCAGTTACAGTACCACCTCCACTCCTGCTGCAAGGTAACGTGACATACTAGATTTATAGCAGTTTATTGACTGACGATTTTCTATACATAAGCTCAGAAAGCATTTTTACTTCTGCACCATAGTGTATAAAAGAAGCTGCATCTCAGTGGAAATGTGCCTTTTATTTGTTAATGTTTTCAGTCATATGAAGCAGTTAATTCTTCAGTTAGTTCAGATTTTTACCAAAAATACATTTTAGTCCAGTTCTCTAATGTTTGTTCTGCCTTTTTAATAATATCAAAAATAACCTGTGTAATCATTTAAATTCCATAAATACTTGTTGTTTTTCCCTCGAGGCCTGTCTGACTAGTTTACGCACCACGCCTCAGTCCAAGTGTCAGTTCTGGGGTCAGAACCCGCTGAAGGTTCCGCTGCTCTGTGGCTTTAAGAGGTTGAGCGCACTGCCGCTGATGTCATCCAGAGGAGGGGCAGAGGCTTCAGAGGAAGGTGGCGAGGAGACCGGGGACGTTGTTTACAAAGCACCGTGTGGTCAGAGCCTTCGTAACCATGACGATGTGATGTGTTTCCTGTTGGCTACAGAGAGCTACGATGTCCTGCAGGTGAGCGGTAGGAAGTACTCGATTCCATAAAGTAAAAGTACTGAGGGATGAGGTTTGATAGAATCGTGTGAATAGTAGAATAGAATAGTGCACTTTATTGACAAGCCTGAAAGCTTGGAAACGTCTGCTTTCATAATGTACTTTATACAGTGTCACAGGTAAAATGTAACCTGAGTAAAAATGTAGCGGATTTGGAACAAATTCACACTGAAGTACAGTACTGAAGTAAAAATACTTTATTCCCTTAAAGGACTATTAAGTCCACTACTAACTAACCTCAGACAATCTGTGTGTTCCTTGCAGGTGGACTTCTTCACCTTTAACCCCTCTGTTCGGCTGGACCCTCCTGTCACAGCTCATCCTCGGCGTCCAGAGCTGGACCTGAGTCGTGGCGTGGAGCCCACACCGGTGGACCTGTGTCCTGGGGACAGTGGCGCCGGCCCCCCCGACTTCAGATACAGGAAGGACCGCTGGCCCCCCGGCTGCTTTCTGAGCACTGGCCCCACGCTGTTCAACGTCTGCTGCGACTGTACCGACGGCTGCACAGACGCACAAAGCTGCGCCTGCATCGCAATGACCAGAGGAGGGCAGCACTACAGCTATCACCGGCTGAATGAGCCTGTCCCATCAGGGTATGACTAAACAACTACAGATATTACAACTATTTCACTCATGTGTTTAGTATCCTCACTAAATACTAGAAGAAAGTGAAGAGAGAGAAGAGAAACAGAAGATTTTGTTGTGTAGCTGGATTTAACAGGAGCAATAAAATTTTTGTCTAAAATAATTTCTAATTATTTTTTTCAACCAGTTTTAATGTCTAAGAAGTAAAATATTTAAAATATATAAATAATTTCAGTTCAAAATACAGTGAAAACATCTGAAACAGTCACAGGTGATGTTTTCTTTTATTCAAACAACAGAAATTAACAAAGCAAGTAGAAGCAGTGAAATATGTGTATTTTTAAAATACTTAATACAAATACAAAAACGAACACATTAGATCATTAAAGTCTCATTAGAAGCTCATTCTGTGTTTTCTGTCTTTTAGTTTGTATGAGTGTGGTCCGTGGTGCGACTGTGATCGCGCTCGCTGTCAGAACCGCCTGGTCCAGAGAGGAGTCCGAGTTCGTCTCCAAGTCTTCCAGACCGAAGACCGTGGCTGGGGCGTCCGTTGCCGCGACGACCTGGACCGCGGCACATTTTTGTGCATATACGCAGGTGAGATGCCGACGATCAGTCACAGTTCAAAGCGTCAGTTCGGTTTGTGAGTTTAATAAAATGTGCGCAGGTGTGGTCCTGCAGAGGGTCCAGAGTCCCGTCGAGCAGCTGGCCCCGAAGCTGATGAGGTCCGACCTCCCGTCGGACGATGAGGTGGAGGTGGTCACAGAGTGGCTGGCTCCACCTGTGCTGGAGGTGCGCAGCAACCTGCTGGAAACACCCCCGTCCGTGTCTCCCCCAACCTCACCACCACTGCACGTCCCAGTGATCCAGAGACCCGGCGACACCACCTCCACCACACCCCAGGACAGAGACAAGGTCTGCGTCAGAGAGTCGTCGTCTCCTTCAGCAGGTACAACAGAAACAGACTTTTATGTACGTTTGGTATCTTGGACTGCTTTGGACTCCTTATTCATATTTCAGTTAAACTTAATTCCCATCAGTTGCCGAAGGTGAAACGACTGGACAATGTTCACGTGACAAGTCACAATCTCATGTCGCCGAGGTGGAGACGAACAAGCAGAGGAGTTTGAAGAGAACGGCGGAGTCAGAAGGAGTTTACTGTCTAGACGCCACCAGAGAGGGAAACGTGAGCCGCTTCATTAACGTAAGTAACATCTGTAAGATACATCTTCAGTCATGTGTCTGCAAACTGTTTGAGGAGGAAATGATAAAAAATTGCAGAAGTGAAACATCTCGTGTGACATGAAATGCTGCCTGGGATATTATTTGACCTCTGACCCTGTCTCCGCGTCGTACAGCACAGCTGCAGGCCGAACCTCTTTCCTCAGAGCGTCTTCACCGACTCCCACGACCCCAGATTCCCCGTTGTTGCCTTCTTCACCAGCAGGTGAGGATGAGGAGGTTCAGGTGTTGCTGGTTGTAGTCAGAGCTGATTGTTGTGTTGTTGTCTGTGCAGGGTTGTTAAAGCCGGCACCGAGCTGACCTGGGATTACTCTGCCGACACACAAACTGCCTCGCTTCCAAAACAGGAAGTGCCCTGTCTTTGTGGCAGCAACGGTTGTCGGGGTAGGTTCACTGTCGAGGAAAACCTCTGTGACGTCTGTGAGGCTGAAGGTTCAGGAGCGATTGAAGCCCACTGATCAGGCTGTCAGGTGCAGACGGTCCAACCAACAAAACTGCATATTTTTATACCTTCATGTTATAGTAGAGCAGATTCTGTACGAGCCTACGCTGGATTATTTTATAAATAAAAAGACTCCGTGAAAACACTGTAATATTGTGTGTTTGTGGCAAAAGTGTGATTTAAACAGAAAGTGATATAATTTCAGCTTTTATTTTGAAACCTCTTTGCCTCTGTGTTAGAGGGGCTTTGGTTAGAACTACTTTTATTGTGAAGCTCAGGTGCAGACATTAAGAAAGGATTTTGACTTTTCGTGTTTACTGTTACATTGTGTGGTGAGTTTCTAGGTGCTGCTCTTTTATCCTGGACCTCCAGTGCGGGATCACGTCTTCTGACCTGTTCTGGAGTTTAGTTTCAGTCCAACAGAGACAGAACGTGATTTCACTGCAGCTTTTACTTTGAAGGTGAAGTCGTCATAAGCGTCAGTGTTATCTTTTATTTTGAAACGTCAGACCGGATGTGTGCTTGTTGTTTATATGCTGCGTCACCGACCGCGTCACCGACCGTCCTACAGACTCGGACCATGAACGTCCTGCGGGCTTCGTGCGTGCTCCTTCTCGGCCTCTGCGCCTCCGTCTCCCCGTCGCAGATCTGGATCCCACCTCACGACCAGGTGGCCCGGGTCGCTCGTTTCGTCGTCCACCAGGTGGACTGGGCCTCCATGGCCACCATCTCCACCCACAAGCCGGTGGTGGGGCAGCCGTTCTCCAACGCTTTCTCGATCAGCGACGGGCCGGTGGGCTCCAGTTCCGGGGTCCCCTACATGTACCTGACCCGCATGGAAATCTCCGTCCAGGACCTGGAGGTAGGATTCCTGCTGGAAACTTTAAACTTTCACGTTGTTGGTGTGTGTCTGGTGTCTTCATCATCCTGCAGCACTGACGGCAAACAGACGTCACTGAGTCTGTACGTGCTGCACGTCACTGTAAGACGGTTATCATGGGTTCATCAGTCATCACTGTCTGAGCATCATCATCATCATCATCATCACAGAGGCCATAGAACTGTACAGAGTGCTCATAACCTTCTCTTAACATCTGTGCTCTTTTTATAAAGTTCATGTTTCATCTCGTCATCTGAAAGTGTTTCAGATGTATGACACACGTAGTATTTTAGTGTTGTACTCTGTGTAATACTCAGTGAAGCTTTGTGTATTAATGTTTCTTTCATTTGTTCTAACTCCAGCCCGTTTGAAGCTATGAAACGTGATTTATTAAGTGGCTGGTTCCGTGTTTCACATACTGTACTTCTGCTGAATCATTGCTGTGAGCGCAGCAGTTCTTACCATGACGCAGCAGTTTGCTCGCAGTGACTCAGCAGGCTGGGAGGTGAAGTCGCATGTTTCTCTGCAGTCGTGTGATAAGCAGACGACGTGGCAGACAGCAGATAACGGAGACGTTCGTTCCTCTTTAAATGCTGTGTGTCACAGACTCAGTCTAAATAAAGTTTGAATTGAGGTGCGTCCTGCAGGTGAACCCCGCGGCGTCTCTGTCCGTGTCTCTGGCTCAGACTGATTACTGCAGACAGCAGAGCTTCGACCCTCAGAGTCCCCTCTGCGCCCACGTCATCCTGTCCGGATCTGTCGTCGAGGTACAGATACACAAACACACGCTGCCGTGAATCCAGGTGATGTCTGCACGGCCACCTGACCTCCCCCCTCCCTCCCCCCTCCCTCCCCCCTCCCTCCCTGCAGGTCAACGGGACGGAGGAGGCAGATTTTGCAAAGAAATCTCTGTTCGGTCGACACCCGGAGATGATCGACTGGCCTTCAGACCACAACTGGTTCTTCGCCAAGTTCAACATCACACAGGTACTAGTACTACTACTACTACTGTGCCAGTACTACTACCACAAATACTGCTAGTACTAATCTTTCCCTCCTCCATCTCTCAGGTGTGGGTGTTGGATTATTTTGGCGGGGTGAAGACCGTCACCCCGGACGAGTATTTCCAGGCCTCGCCGTACAGGAAGCAGCAGTGACGGTAGGAGCCTCATCCATCAGTTTGTAGTTCTCCAGAGTCTCAGGTTCCAGGATGAGGATTTAATCCACTTCACGACATCTGAGCTCGTCAGAGCCGCACGGGTTAAAGAAACGAAACGTCTGTCACATCAGTTTCACACACTGCACCTTTAAAATGTCTGCTGTGGGAAAATAAACTCAATTTGAACTTTCTGGGTAAATGATATGATTATAATGATGAAATAAACAGGACACTGTGCAGTGAGTCAGTTATTATGTGAGGTAAAGTCTAAGACTTTAGGATTTCATAAAAAATGAGGAGACACAGTTACTTTAAGTTGAAGTTGTTTTCTTCGTGTTCCAGAGTCACTGGTGTCCAGGCTGGGGATCGAGCTGGGAGATCTGCTGCAGGTTGTGGGTTTGAATCCCACATCCTTCCTCCTCATGCCAACAATGAACTCTGCATAAAATACAATCGACTGTTCCTCAGGAGCTGCTCTCTCTATCAGTGTTAAGTTGAATCGTTGCTGATTGTCAGTGACGCTCTGAAACAGTCTGTGGACACATTTTCTCTAAAGTTTTTAAAATGATTCAGCAGTTTGTTAAATTCAGATCCAGATCACAGCATTGAACAAAGCAGCTCAGTCTCAGTCCGTGTGCTTCATAAATCCTCTTTAGAGAGATTCACTTCTCTTTTGCTAAGGTAGAAAACATAAATGTCTAATTGTGTGTGTAAGGTTACACACACAGAGCAGTTGTAGTGTTAGAGATCGGCCACTGGAGGGAGCCACTGAGCTGTAAATGAAAACAAAATTTTCCTTTTTGCTCGTCTGGTTTGGTTTTGTGGCTCCTTGCAGCTCGTCACACAGAAGTAAGAGATTTGATACGATTTAATACAGAAACCACAAACTTTGTCTTTGGTTCTGACTCAAGCTGCACTTTATACCTTTGTCGTGGATTAACAGAAGCAGCTGAATCTGTCCCAGCAGGACGAGATATGTTCAGTTTATTCCATAACATTAACTATCTTAACACCAGCTTTATGAAGTATTTCAGAAACTACATCTCCCATGGGTCTTAGCCATCAGCATGCTTTATAAGCCTGTGGGAGCTGTAGTTGTTAAATTCTAACCAAATAATGTGTTTTATGGCTTTGAAAGATGAGGCTTTAACCCTTAGAAACAAAAGAAGTTCATCACTTTCCGCCCTAGAGAGGGGCGTGGTTTGTTTTCAACAATGGTCGGCGATACTTTCTGCCATGAAATATAGATAATGTGCTTTTTGTGTGATGCCTTAAAGACTATTTTATTCTAATGTTTCTGCTTCTCCATGCTGATTAGAAATGTTTCTAAAATGCTGTTAGATTTTATTTTTTGATGATTTGTAAATAAAGTTTGTATAAAACAATGCTCTGTGTTATTTCTTAGATTTTGTAGATTGTAATAAAATGTTTTATGAATTTACGGTAAACATGATTTAACACTGACTTCACGTTATATTTTTTAACTGTTACAGGAAAGACACATTTAAATAATTCATGAAGCATCTTGTGGTTTATTGTTTCTTCATGTTTTAATCATTTCTGTTGGGTTTTATGTTTTTAAGGAGACTATTGTGTGAACCACCCCCACTGCCTCCAGAGGACAAAGACAAACGTGTAAGTAATACACCATCAAGTGTCGACAAAACAGATGAAGTATTTAGACCTGTAGAACTGTAATACTGACCATGATAGAATCACACTGAGCCCGGTCCACTCAGTGATCAACATGAACACCATCCGGTGACTAGTATCAGGATAACTAACCTGAAAAAAGACAGGAAGGTTCATTTTTTCTCTAAAGGATTTTGTCTTAAGTAGCAGACCAACGAATCATTAATGTATAATTTATATGAAAAACAATATAAAGCGCATCCAGAAACAGCAACTCTCAAATGCATGGATAACATTTTATTTTCAGATGTAGCGCAGCAGTTTTTAAGTATAACTTAAAAAGAAAGTGGAAATATTCAAACTACAATGTCATGAAAAATGTACTGAACAACACGAGCAGATGTCCTCAGTTTCTTTCCACCTCTGCAAACCCACAGAGTTTCTGGTGACACCACAGGTTCTCCGAGATGTTTCACTGGTAATGAGAATTATTCAGCCTTCCTGGATATTACTGTTAGTAGATGCAGCAGCAGACTGAGGCTGTTTCCTCAGAAGAAAACATGATGAAGCAAAACTAAAACTAAAGACTTCTTAGTGAAAGGTCACAGAGTGAAATAATATAAAAGACTCTGCAGAAATCTTTAGTATTTACATTTTCAGCGAGGATTTAGTCTTCAGGTAAGGTCGACTCAAAGAAATCTAGACCTGCATGTGACCAAAACAGCATCTCTTGGTTTACAGCCGAAGGCCAAAATTAGTCCTGAAGTACTGACTTGATTTCACATGTGGTTCATCAGCAAATCAAAACCTCTTCACTGTCGTCACCAAAGTTCTCACCTTAACATAGACAAGGATTTATTTATCTTGTACGAATCAAGTTTTTACATACAGGAGATTTACAAACTGATCCTTTTTAACATCTTACAACAGTGTCTAACGTGGTATACTGTATATACGTCTGAGTATATAACTGTATATAAGTCATTTGTGAGTAGCTCCTGTTGTAGTAGTGATTTTGTCATTGTTGGTAAATTGGTGTGTTGCAACAGCTTCTTGAGCATAAAATAAAAACGTGTTTTCTTTGACCCAAACTGTGGCTGCAGCCAGTTACTGCTCGAACATAAAGGGCTCCACAGTACACAGTAACAACCGGCTTCATGCTGAGGGTTAGATCATTAAAAATATCAGCTGCAGGTTCAGTTAGCTCGATTGTTTAAAGACAAGACCCTGTTCTAGTTTCTGAAATGTACCAATGTACATCTAGAAACATGTCGCTCAGGTGACGCATGTGGGACATGCAGCAGAAACACAGTGAAATGTAAATATGCCATCGATACTTTCATTAAAATATATTCTAAGAGGCCGTAAGAGATGAAATGAGCTTTTGTTCTTCATGGGGACTGAGTCCACACAGATATGATGTTTGAGCATCATTAAGGATTATCAACAGTTTGTCCTGAAGACAACACAACACGATCTCTCTAAGATATTCTATGACCTTGTCCTGACGTTTTCTCTGACGTTTTGTGAAACTTATTTAATTTCACCTCTTAGTACATAATTTTAAAATGAGAAAACAAGACGAAAGAATCTGAATCAGACACATCCAACCTTCCTGCCCCACAGTCATGTACAGATTGAGATTTGTAAGATTCACCTCCTGTTACATCCCTGCTGAAACACAACACAACAAAAACACACAAAAACAAATGAACAGACATGAGAAACTTCATTTATTTTTCCATGTGCATGTTCAAAGAGTGTGTTTTCATGTGTGGGAGAAAGATGGGTGTATGTAGAAACCGTGTGTCTCTGTGTCACCTGGCACAACAGCTCCCCACCACTTCCTGTTCCACTTAGACACGACAGAGGAAGACACAACTTCGCTTGAGTCGTCTCACTCCGGCTCTGGTGACAGAAACCAGTTTGAAGATCAAACCGTTTTTTGGGGGACACCGGCTTGGGATGGAAGTCCAGATGTGGATAGCTGGCCTGCTGGTCCTCGCCTCAATGTTTCACCCGGCAGGTAAGACTCAACCACTGGACACCAGTAGTTTTAACCTGCAGTAGTCATGTCACCAAGAGACACTTCACAGGTGCATCTTCCCTTGTCCATCGTTGAATTGTTACATTTTCAAAAATTAATGCAGCTACACTCGAAAATTCATGATTTATTCATCATTTTTCTATAATCATGTCATGTTTTAAAATATAGCTGATGATGAAGAAATAACATTAATTTGAATATGTACGGCTCTGATGAACATTATAGTCTGTTCTTTTTACAAAACCTTCATTTTGCAGGCACCAAGACAAGCATCCAGATTTTAAACTTCATAATGATGCATTTTTTAGAAAATCAAGTTTACTTGAAAGGGTTCACGAGAGGACTCGAAAACCGTTTCACAACCCACAAAAGAAACTCAGAAACTTTCAACTGATCTGAAAATTTACAAATACACAGTGTAGATATGTAGATTCAGTGGCTGTTGACTAAAAGTGAACCCAGCAGCATTTATGTGAGAGTAACTGAATGTTCACAAACAGCTAATATGAAGGTAGAAAGCTCTTTTCTGGCGGCCATGTTGGTTGTGTTATCGTCGTCTCACATGAACTGAACGTGTTGTTAATTTGTCTTTTTTTAAGGTAAACTCGTCTCTTTTTTCAGTTTGGTTGCTTTTGCATGTTGAATTTTTTCTCCCTTTAACCACTTAGCCTAACGTCAGTCAACCAACACGGTGCTGTTCAACATGTCTGACTAGCACGTTAGCTAACGAACAACGACTAAACAAAGATGCACCGCTCCCCTCGATTTGGTTGATGTTGCAGTTTCTTTTAAGTCGTTTTTCTCTTTCTGCCTGATGCTTTGTGTATGTGTTACATGATTCACTTTTAGCTGTATTTTTCACCTCAGAATGACAAACCTAACAAAGCTAGCTGCTAATATTAGCCGGACCTATAGATATATTGTGAGGTAACATCAAGATCAACGGTAAAAAGGATAAATTAATAAGTCAGTTGTTTAATCTGTATAATATTAAATTCTGAATTTTCCCAGCAGCTTTTATCAAAACTAAAGCACATTGCTCCAGCTTGTAGCATCTAAAATGAGAACCCGTTAATGAAACACAAAGTTTAGAAAAAGAAAAATCAAGTGTAACGTTGAAAAAGAAATGTACCATTAAACAGATTTTTATGGTAAGAACAGGATCAGAATATGTGCCACCTCTTAAAGAAACTGTTAATCTTAATGTTAATTCTTAAACTATCAGTTGAAGTCAATTCATTTGTCTGTTTTTTTGGTATTTTAAATATGTTTTCTTTGAACTAAACTTACAGGAATAAATGTCACTTTCAACCATCAAAAGACCAGTTCAAACCAACTAAAGTGCACAGCAGTAAATATCAATGTAAACCATCAAAAGATCAGTTTAAACCAGTGCAACAAATACCAGTTTAAACCATCAAGACTACAGTTCAAGCCAACTAGTGTGTTTAATGTCAGTTACAAATAAAAATGATAAAAATTTATTTAAGACCAGTTCAAATGTGCCTTTAAAATACTGGGTTCTGTTCTGGGTTTGAATACCAGTTGAAAACAATTAAATATGGAGAGTTTCACACTATCACATCATCGTCTCAGCTTTTAACAGGCAAATAAAAGTGTGAGATCATAATTAAGCAGCAGTCAACGTGAAGAAAGTGAGAATAGTGTATCTGCTAAAAACAGAATACAGTGTTTTAATAGAGTGACACACAGGGTTCATGAAGCAGCACATTCTCTGTTTTAGAAGAAAACCACAATGTTCATTAAAAAGATTTGACTCTTTATGCTTAATTTAGGTTTTTCTTGCACACCACGAGGTCAGTGTGGAGTAATGTCCTTTACAGCAGAAACACGTCGTGTGTCTGCGACATGTGGATTCTTTTTCTGGAAATCAGCTTTCAGATCCACATGATTTCACTAAAGGAGAAGAAGCGAAATTCAGAACACACTAAAAGTAGTAAGCAGCTTTCGAAGTGATGAACAGAATCTGCAGAAATCACTCTCAACACCAACAATCAGATTAGGTCTTTCCTGACAGACGGAGGTTCTTTAAGTTATTTTGCTGTTCACTGCTGTTAATAACACTTGAGGCTTCTGTGTTAACATGCTATCGCTGCATGTTGAAGGCTTCACTTGACAGAAAGCATCAGTAACATGCTCGTCTAAAAAAAAAACAGGGTATGTGTCAGAAGTTTGTGAGGGATTTATTAAAGATAGAGTTATTAAAGAATCATCAGCAGGAAAAAACGAAAAGATTCAACTAAAACCACCTGAAATGATGCTACATTAGACATGATGAAGACAGGTCCGCCTCTCGATAACAACCCAAACCTGAATAAAGTTCTAATAAAGGAAACTAAAGATAGAACATGTTGCTCATGACAGACGTGTTGTTTAAAGCCTGCAGCTTCCTGTGTCGTCTCTCTATTTCTACTAATCTACTTTTTTTCAGCACTGTTAAGACACTGTGCAATAAAAAAAAAGCCGTAGCAATAATGAACTAAGACCCGTTCTTAACGCCGTATACTCTTCAAGTTAAACTTAAAGTTTGTATCATTTAGTCATTGAGGTTCTTATAATTAAGGAATTTTGGGGGTTTGAGAAGACGTAACGCTTCTCTTAATAAAGCCCTTAACTGTGGACGAAATAGTTTTAGATTAAGTGACGTTCAGACTTATGACATGTTAAACGCCACTTATCCAAAGTTAACGATAATAAAATAATCATAGTTAATGGAAGCGTATTCTACATAAACAACATTTATCCAGATAAGAAGGAGTGATAGGGGCTTTATTTTATGATTTGACCTTTGTGTTGTTTCCAAGTTAAAGAAATTCTAACGTTAAATATCAGAACTGATAATGCAACAACATGATGCTCTCAATAAAACCTCTAAACTGAGAAATATACTCACACTCTGACCAGGAGAAAGCCTTTAGAATATAATAACTAATGGGTATACCATGATTTAAAGGGATTTATTGACAGGTTAATATGTTTTTAGTACAGTCCACGGTGGTATTAATAGATTGAGTAGCGTAATGTGTTCCATCTCTGTGACCTTCATAATACAGTCTGATATATTATATTAGAAGGCAGACTGAGCTTTAAAGGTGCTTGTGGAGATGAACTCAAAGTTAAGTTTAGTTTTAGTCACTACTGATTGAAACATCCTGACCTGTGATACGTTGGCACCGTTACACTGCCAAACGGACCTAATTTAGAGTTTCAAACATGATTATTGTGCTGACAGATGAGCTGTGATACCTGCTCAGCTCTGTTCTGTAGCTCAGTGTAGAAAATTAATTGACCACAAACAGTGAACCCCCCCTGTTCAGGAAGCAGCTCTGTGGTTTTTGAAGCTGTGACTCTTAAAGCTGAACCTTCGTTCCCAAACTGCTTCAGCTTCGGTGTGGTGATAATGTGGCAGAAGCTGCTGCGGCGATCAAAAACGTAAGCCGTTTAAGACGCTACTTTCAGTCCTCATCACAGAAATACCCTGCACACGTTCAGAAAGCTTTAAACGACAAGAAGAAGCAGCAGTAGAAATATAAACTCCAGTAAACCTCAGCTACATCACTGCTTCTGTGACAGTCTGCTGAAAACTGAGTTAGTTTTGTTGTGTTGTTCAGCCCGGCGGCCATCTTTGACAAAGGTGTGAAAGATGGAGGGCAGAGAGAGGTGATGAAACAAAAACAGGCCGAGTGGTGTAAAGAGGTGAGGCTCGGTGGCAGGAAAAGAGCAAAGAGAGGAGACAAGAGAAACAGAAAGTGGTGAGGTGTCCTGGATTTTCTTTCAGGTGTTCAGGAACAAACTGCCAACTCTGAAACCACAGCGACACATTTCACATCCAGAGATTCAAACGTTCAATTATTTCACTCAAAATGGCTTCTTGATTTAAACGGGGAGCAGGAGATAAGCTGACGTGTGCCTGCAGCAGTGTTGTGATAGTGGAACAGAGATACGACTGTGGAAATGTGCACGTTTCTGCTCATTTATTTAACATTGATCTGTGCAAAGTTTGTCACCAACAACCTGAATGAACTTAAAGAAATCAGCACAAAATAGTTACACAATAAAACGACAAGCAGGTGATGACACGTGAACACACAACTGATCTTATTTATGATAAAGATCAATGTCTCCACTATTTTAAGAGCGTTTCCTGGGTGTAATCTTACGATCTTCCTGTCCTAAACTCAGATTCTTCTCTTTCATCACAAGACGCTTGAAGCTGCTTGTGACCAAGAACTTAGACAGTTTGTTAAATGTGTGTTAGATGCATCGAACTGTTTGTTGATGTGCAGCACTGGCGGATCAGAGATGCGAGCTGGACTCCATAGTCCTGTTATTGTTTGGGGGTGGGCGAGAAAACTTTGTTCAGGGTTAAAGAAGTTGTTGTGTGTGTGCAGCTGGTTGTCAGGTGTATGAACAGCACAGGGCTGTGAAGAACACGTTACTGCAGCGTCCATGATCGGAACGTGACCCGAAAACATTTGTCCCATAGACAAACGCTGGAAAGAGAGAGAACTTCAGCTGGAGAAGGACACTAGTGAGCATGCTCAGTGAAGCAGGGGGAACATCAGCGTCATTTATGGCTGGAGTCTGGAGGCATGACGGATCGAGCCACTGAGAAACGTTCTTAGGAGTCAATCAGACGTAATCCTGTAAGCCAGCAGCACTTTTTGTGGGAGTCACACTCTGCACAGGTCCCTGCAGACTGGAGCTGATGTTGGGATGAGTTGTGCAGACGCACAGCGTGCATCCTACACGGTGCAGAATCCTGTTTTTGACCTTTGTTAATCAACAGTCTGTGGACACGTGAATGATGCCACGCTTCACAGCTCTCACGTTCATTTATTTTAATAACATACTGATTATAGATCTTTGATCACAGCAGTGAGGCCACACTCTGCTCTTTTTGTGCGAAGGCGACACAGGTTGAGAAAATCATTCATAAAAATGTAAAATATAATTTCTTGCTCTTATAGATAACAGTGTTTTGCAGCAGGCCGACTCCTTCACGACCAGCTGAACCTGCAGGTTCTTAAAGTGTTTCCACTCTATCGACCTGCTGCTCTGATTACACAACAGAGCAGATGAGCTCTGAAAACACCGGTGGAAAATCAAAGAATTCAACATTTATCTGAGCCTCCTAATTCTGAATGAATCCACTTGAACACACGCACTCGTCTCTCATGTGCTGTCACCCATCTGCACATGAAACACGCTGAGCTCAGAGTAAAACTAGTTTTTCCATCTGTCTGATGTTGATATATACATTTCAGTTTCAGCAGCTTCGTGTTTGGAGAATGTGCTTTAATGTGAACTGTATCACCGTGTTTGACTGAATGAATCTCAGTTAGCTCAATGTGCTTAACGACATAACGTCTCCCGTTTTATTAACAGTTTATTAACTGGAGTTGTGTTGGCACAATGTAAAAGACCGAAAGTGTATTAGGCAGAATATAAAAGTGCTAGGATGCAGTAAACGATGCAGTATTTGTAGTAGTAGTACTGAAAGTAAATTCTATATTCTAGAGTCTACAGCTTCATATTTATATGGATATAAAGACGTACACGTACATATTAATATATACGTGTAGCTGTAGACGTGTAGACCTGTGTCGGGTTAATCATGAGCAGCTAGTGTGTGTGTGTGTGTGGTGACAGGAAGACGAATCTGTGTTTTAAAGGTTTCATCAGTCATTTATAAAAATATGACCCGGATGGAGAGATCCAGCTCACAGTGACGTGCTGTGCAGCTGAGACTGACGCTGCGTTCGAGGACCGGTGTTGTTAGGGAAAGCTCTGCTGGAGTTTTGTGAATGGAAACAAACGCACTGTGATTACGTTGAATCTCTGATGAGTCACGAAGAATTATGCTAATGAGGTGATTGACTTTTCCATCCATGTCTCACACAGTTACTGAAAAGAGAGATGGTGTGTTTACTCCTGAAGCCTCTGGTTAGTTTGAGTCAGTTTCTGATTCTTACAGTTTTCTATTAAACGTCTGCAGTTTGTGCTTTGTTCATGGACACAGTGTGAAAATGGTTTCTCTTAAACTTAAAGATCACTAATGACCTGCAGCTGTTTTGTGATGATCTTTTGTGGTTTGTCATGTCCGTTTCATTTTGTGTCTATTTTTAGTCATTTTTTTGTTATTTTTCATCCATTTGTCAAAATGTTTTGCACATTTCTGGCTATTTTTAAGTGTTTGTGGTTGTTTTATGTCTGGTTTTATTCGTCAAGTGTTTCTTTTTGGTCAGTTTGTCTTTTAACTAAGCTGACTCACTCCATTTGTGTCCAATATAATTTAAAAACTCTGTGTGGAGTGAGCGACTCTGTGAGACCTTCAGCTCACTTCAGTGGACTCACAGACTCAGACTCTGTGAAGAGGTCTGCACGGATCCCTGCAGACGTGATGTTGAGAAACAGAAAACTCTACAGCTGCTGTGATTCCCTTTAACAATCACTTTCTTTTTGCACTTTATAAAATGTCAGAATAGAGAAACACTGTCCTTCGTTCATCATCAGTATTTCCTGAAGCTGTGAGTAGACCTCAGGTTTCCCCATTTCTCCAGCTGATAGAGAATAAATAATAAAATATAATACATGTTAACGTATAATAAAGCTTTTTTAACAGCAGGTTCAGAGCAGGTCTGTGTGAACATGAACCAACGTGCACATAACCTACTGTTCATCAGATTACGCCCCCCCACACTCACACACTGGCTTCCTGTGCTGTTGATACCGGCTCTAATCTCCTGCTCTTATCTGACCACATGTACTGTGTGAGTGACCATGCGTCACTTTTTTCTTTTGCTGGTGTTGACGTGGTGACGTGACAGCCGGGGAGCTGATGCTGCGATATCAGGCGCGACACATACGGTGAACGTGTGGGCTCGTTTCCCCCTCTGAGGATGTCAGGAGGCTTCTGAGGCTCTTTGATGGAGGCGAAGACACAAAGAGACGATGAGCTGAAAACTGCGTCAATACAAAATAAAAAACACTGATGCTCATTGGTGGTTTAATGCAGGGATGTGAAGGGAGAAATAATAATGTAGATGCCTCCAAACCACAGGTGTATGGACAGTAACGTCCAACCTGGAGCTCTTCAGAACTAGACGCTGCCCTCTTTGTCCTGTTCGATTAACTCTACGCTGCAGTGCAGGTGTTCTTGGCCGTGTGGTTCACCGTGTGAAGAGAAGGGGAAAAAAAGTTTCTCACAAGCTTAAAATAGCTGGAACCACCCATCGCGCTCAGTGACAGATGTTAACCAGGGTACTGATAATAATAGTAGACGTCAATCTTAAAGGAACAGTTCATGAATCACCTTTCAGAGTCTAATATCTGCTGTCGTGGTTCCTGCTGGTGCTTCAGTGCAGAACCAGACGTTTTGGAATGAACTGGACACTGTGGAGGGGAAACTGCAGAAGCTGTCGACCTCACAGTGGAAATCAGCTCTAGCGTCACTCATTAATGATCATTACTGACAGTGCAGGAGAGACTCCGATGTAAAGAGGTCACGTTCCGTTTTCTGAAAATGTGGCAGGTCTGGTTTTGTTCCACTGTACCTACGTCTACGTACCAGTCAGAACCAGCGAGTTCTCCAACCCGACTGATGCAAAAACTTTAAATTCATTTCTCTATGTATGTAGTCGGCAGTAGATCAGTTGGTGGAGCAGCCGTCTATGAACCCCAGGGTCAGTGGTTTGACTCCCGGTTCCTCCTGACACTGAAACCCCGTAATGCTGTTATCACACTGTCACAGAGATAAAGTCCTGATTCTCATTATCAAGATGGAATCATATTCTCATCATGTCAGTGTAGAGACCAGTGACGTTTCTCTGCAGGGAGGATGAGTCTTTAACCCTGTTTACATAGACCGCTCCTGTGAATGTCCAGATTTTAGTATATTCGTATGAGAGTATGACAACGTGACTGGAGTCATACAGACATGTATGGACATTATTTCTTCCATGCTGATGCTGATGTTGAGCCGCGGGAACAGACATGATTTGACTTTATTGCACCTGAGGCAGACACAGAACCCAGAACTCAAATGATTTATAGGACTTAAGAACTCACTGTCAGTGCGCTCTCAGTCAGGTGCGATGATTTCTAACCTCTGACTTTATTTGGACAAAAGCCGAGCGAGTGTAAAGTCGTTCGTCTTTAGCTGCCACAGATCATATCAGCTCCTTCTGATCTTTCTGTGCTTCACTTCACCTACACTGCTGCAGCCTCAGTGTAACAGTAAGATGGTGTTAAAGGGTGTTTGTGTGTGTGATGTTGATGCAGGTCACCTTTAATAAAGCGACTGTCGGACTGTGTCGATGGGGTTAGTCGATGCACAGTTCCAGTGATTCAGTTTGTCTGCAGCAGTTCTGTAAATGCATCTTTACAAATGTGCAGCGTCCGTCTCTTTATCTTTAACATGATTTCACATCATTAGAATCGTCTCTGTGCAGAGTTCGACTGGACGGAGAGTCACACATGTTTAATGAGGTTTTCTGAGCTGATCGTATGTTTACACACGCCCACACTGAACCACACACACACACACACACACACACACACACACACCTGTCACACAGCTAATGCAGCCGCAGTAAGCGCTCGGCAGCAGCTGAGGAAACCACTGATCACATGTTCACACAGTGCTGCGACGTACGGTAACGACACGATTAACAGCTCAGCTCGGATCATGAGACACACTGAAGGTTAGAAAACATGAGAGAAAACACTTCCAGTAAAACCAGAGAGAGAAAAGAGAAACAGAAAACGAGTGACATAATCAGAAGTGAGATCAGGAGGTGTTCTCAGTCAGAAACCTCCGGGAGACTTTCCTCTCTGATTACAGTTATTTACAACCTACACTGGGAGGAAACGGTGAAAAACACACATGAAGCTTTTCAAACCTCCTAAATGAATGAAGTGAGGAGCGCTGAGGCAGAGCGGACCGCATCTGTCTCGTCTGCTCCGGGGGTCACACTCTGTGGTGTGTGTTCGCACACTCGCTGTTCTTCTTCACTCTTCATCAGAGCCGCCTCTGACGAGCAGCTCTGAAATGTTTTAGACTGGACCTGCACTAACAAATGAACTCTGACCTCTGACCTCCACAGAGGCCCTGATGATGTACGACCCTCAGCTGTGTTACATCCTGGACGGCTTCCTCGGCCTGTACGGACTCATCATCACCGGCATGTTCATCAAGGAGAAGGTCTTTACGTCTCCTCACATATTTCACTGTTGTTGCTGTTGAGCAACGTGCTGCAGCTACGGTTTGATAAGTTTCCTCTGAAGATGATTTTAGTCTTTAAACGAGAGCAGAGTGAATCATAATGTTCACATTTATCATACTCGTTTTACTGTTATTCACATTCACAGACACACAAACTGCAAAGTTTGTTGACGTGTCGGAATAAGAAGTAATTATTATATCTAGTTCATTCTTTACTTTTATTTGATGATCTTACAGGTTCTTTTTTTTTTTAAACTCACATATATAAAAATGTACAAAACGCTTTGCCCATTTTATGGAACTGAAAAAAACCTAATTCTCCTGAATAACGTGGAAGGACAAAGGGAACAGAGTCTGTTAGTGTGTTTAAACTCTCTGCATGTGTCTTTACTTTTACTATAAATAAATCCAGTTGTTCTCAGCTGTAACTTTAGTTTAATATTTTTCACTAATTCTCTTTTTTATTCTATTAAACTGTCTTTAGTTCTTCAAAACCAAAGGGAAGGCGGCAGGCGAGGAAAGCCTCTACTCTGTGAGCAACCACACAAACACTGTTTCACACTTTTTTTTTATCAGCACATATTTGTTATTTCAGCACTTCACGTTTCAGGTCTGTGAATGTTTGACACTCGTTCAGTTGTTACCAGTTAATTGTGTTAATTGTGTCACATTGTGTTGTGAAGATAAGAGTTTGTCTGTGTGTGTGTTTAGGATCTAAACGCCCCGGGCGGTGATAATTACGAACCACTGAGACGAGACGCTGAGAGCGGAGGACGAGCAGTGAGTCTTATGTCTTTGTTTTGACTCTAGTTGATTGTTTTAGGACATTTGTTTGAATTTATGAATTTCTCTACACTGCTTTAGAACTTTCTCAGGTTTTTGTTCAATTCACAGCGACATTTGTTCTTTTAGAGGTTCCCCAGTAGAAGGGTTCCCCCACAGATATTACCCTTACAGCCACCATAGGACTGTAGCGATGACATCATTGTGCTCCACTTTCAGGTTCTTTTTAGGGTTCTCCTGGGTTCTATGGTTTTGAGAGATCATTGGGGTTCTTTCAAGAGCTTTGAGAAAAGTTTTGCATACATAGTTCAAAAAAGAACCTTTCTAAGAAAAAACACTAATTCTGAAAGAACGTCTAACGTTCTGTGAGGGTTCTTTAAATATCCCGAATTAGCCTGAAAAACATGAAGTCATTAAAGGTTCTCGTGATGGATCTCTGTGGATCTGTAACGAGAACGATCCAAAAACAAACTTTAGGTAAAACATATGAATCTTGATAGATCCTCAGCAAACGGTGGAGAACCCAAAGCCTAAACAAAACAGGGCCCTACAAGTATGGTGATAAACTGGTGGAACATTTTAAATTCATCTAAAATAAAATATGCTTTATTTAAAAACATTGCATACGGTAACTTAAGAACCTGATCTATTACTGTAGGTTCTGCTTCTTTGAACAACTAAGAACCGTGAAAGAACAACAACTATACTGTTGTACAGGAAAGGAACCCTGCAGAACCCTGGAACCGCTTAGAAACACTTTATTAAAAACATTGATTTGGATCATAAAAAAAAATCTAATTTACTAGAACTGTTCTAATGACTTATTCTTACTTGCTGTGTTCTCACAGATGCGCAGGAACGACGACACCTACACAGTGAGAACTTTTTTTGTTTTGTTTTATTTAATGATAAAAATTAAACTCATCTTTTCTTTTTTCATAATATTTACATTTCTTTCTCTCCATACTTGCAGCCTTTGCAAAGACTTGCTGGTGATGAATATAAGGAGCTTCCTGTGAAAAAAGAGGTGACCTTTCTAATTATTACTAATTATTTAAATTTAACGTTGGAATCTGTGAAAGAGACTAAATCAAAATTTCTACTGTTCATTTTTACTTTGTATTTTTTATTTTCTTGTCTTTTTGCAAACTTGATTTTTTTCAGTCAACAGAAATAACAGTTCAGTTTAATAATTTATTCTCATTTATTTTTGCATATTTGTTCCTAACCCTTTGTTGTGTTTGTGTCTCCAGCGTCAGAGAAAGAACGAACAGGTTTACCAGGGTCTGAGCTCGGCCAGCAGAGACACCTACCAGTCCCTCCAGATGCAGACGCTTTCTCCTCGTTAGCTCCATCCGGTCTGTTTTTGGACAAGTTATTTGGCTGAAGTTCTTGTTTTATGATGACAAGACCGTCTGACGTTTATTTCAAGGATTCGTCTTTGAAGGTTTGGTGAGATACAAACATGGTTGAGTCCGAAATGGCCAGAAATTTGTAATTTTTATTCCCTTTTGTTAAATTCTATAGAAACATCTGGACTGTCTGTAATTCAGTCCATTTGTGTTCTTTTTTTTCACTGTAACAATGAGGCCTCGTATATAGACTTTGGTTTGAGTTTGGCAGGTTTTCTAATAATTCATTGAATTAAATTTAAATAAAAATTTAATCAAGTTCTCTTTTAAATTACTTATAGTATTAGAAACAATTTGGTTCTAACTACAGGAAAATTTGAGATAATTTGAATCAGTTATTCAACAAACATTAGAAATGCACAGTTCAAGAAAGCTTAATTTCTATTTACAACATCTACAATGATGTAGAATCAGTATATAAACGTAAAATAGCTGGTTTGTAACAGACTGTATTTAGCTGTGAGCAAACACGACTCCTGTACACACCCGCGCCCATAAACTCTGATCGTTATCACCCAGTTAAACGTCCGTTATCTGTCATTATCACACCTACACGTGCTCCAGAGGGGTCAAACTGGCCCTGAAGGTACAGAACAATAATGCACGTTGTCATATAATCGACCTCTGATGGCCGTAGTCCAGCACGTGATAAAGGCCAAGTCAGACCCACACCGATGCTCCTGAATTATTAAACACTTATATGTTCTAATATCAGCTTCTAACTATACGATACTGTAGTTTTTAATAAACATTGAATCTGTTTATGTATTGATCAAATACAGGACTAAATGTTTACTAAAGTTTTCTTTCAATACACTTATTAATTAGATTTTTCAATAAAAATACTTATTTTGGTTTGAAAAAATTGCTCCTTTCTTTTTAGTTGCTGTGATTTCAGTAGTTTTTAGGAAAATTCCTCTGTAGAGGTAAAAAAATGTCGATTCATCATTTTTCAACCTAAAATGCCGAATGTTTGATGGTTTCAGCCTGTCTGGTGTTTTTCTGTGTTTTAGATATAGGACACTGAATATTGTGGGGGTTTCTGACAACACGATACTCTGCAGATTAATTGACTGAATGAAAATAATTCTTATTTAGTTATGATAATCAGCATGTAGGGAACCATGATGGTGCGTAAATTTACCTTAAAATATAATCCCAGTCCATTTGTTAGTTAAAGATTGTGGTGAGTCTGAGAACAAAATAGTGAAGAAGGTCACGTTGACGTTGGACATGTGCGATATGTAGAGTTAGATGAGTGTCTGATCCGTGACACAGATGTTCTTAATGTGCCAGAAAAGCTGAACAGTCCGGTGCAGGTTAAGTTCACGTGAGTTATTTTCTACGTTTATGTTGTACATAGTGACATGTAAAAATTACACCAAGGCAGGTGGACGTGCAGATGAAAAAACACGTACAGTAAATGTGTTTCTGTGTTTCACCCTTTTAGTGGGACTCAGAAATTAAACAGAGACTTAAAGCTGCGCTGGTGTGGAGCCACAAAGAGCTCAGTATTAAACAGACAGTTTGAAAAGAGCTGCGTTAGTATGGTAGTAAGATGTCATTACAGACATGTACAGTATATAAAATGACATCATTAGAAAATCTAACAAACTTTAAAACTTAATTCAATATTGTGAAATATTCATATACGTCCTGCATCTTCTTAACAATGATGATTTTATTCCAGCAGTTTTTATCTCAAAATGTAATTTCCCTGTATTTTCATTTGTTAATCAGTGTTTACTGTATTTATATGCTTATTTTTTCATAACGTATGTTTAATATTGAGCGGTTTGTGTCTCCAAACATTGCACAATCCAAGTCAGACGTACTGCAGCATTTACGTGTCATGCAGCTTTAAGTTTCTCCTTTCTAAAACTTGCTTTGTTCTGTAGTAATTTAACTCTGCTGTCTTTTAAAGTTTAAATATACTTTTCAATGTGCTGATATTGTTTTTCTTTTCTCATTTACATAGATATTATGGACGTAATTTCAGCATTGATCTAAATTTACACATGAATCATTTGTTATGATATTTTCCTGAGAATTTGTGCTATAATGACTTTGTGGCATTTCTATATTATAATGATATTTCTGTATAAATACTTAGCTTTTATGGTAATGATTCTGTTTGTTCTGTAATAGCTTGTAAGAAGTAAATAAAGTTAATGCAGCTTGACATTAAATGCTACACGTGGATCTTCTGTCACCTGCTGGACAAAGAAAAACAATATGGCTTTATGTATTAAATGTGCTGCAATTCTTCAGGTAATGTCAAAATATAATGATATAAAACTTTTCTTTATATATTTTGTGGAGTTATTTCTAAAAGCACGTCACATGTTTAACCCCACATTTATTTGTGAATTTATGTATTTTATTAAATAAAGAGGCTCTTAGGTGCCTTAGCTTTCAGATTCCCAAACCAAACTATTTGATTGAGATAACTGTGTTTTAGTGGTCTCACATTTTAATATTAAGGATTAACCAGTGGTTTATGGACCACGGGCTCAGACAGGTAATCCCTCTTATAATAGGCCATCAGATTCAAAGACATACAGAATAATTGTGTATATTTCTGATCATTCTATCTTTGAGTTTAGTTGTATTTGGTTCTGTTTTGGCCTGTTCCTTCCAAACGTGCATGTTTCTCTGTGCTCTATTTCCTAAATTGGTTTATTTTGAAAAGAATGAGCGGAAGTCGTACTTGTTAGCATTTATGCTATGAGGTTAGAAGGTTCGCTGGGTCTCAGCTGTGTTGTACAATGGCAGCTGAGGCAGAACATTAGCGCTGATGCTAAATTAAAACAATGCAGTGTGTTTAATTAATGCGCTAATACGTAATACTTCAAGAGACGTGCTAATTACTAGCCTGTTACCAACGGCTAGTTAGCATAGTTAGCCGCGCTGCCAACAACAACAGCAGCAGCTGTCAACACTGAATTCCTCCGTCTACTCTTCAGCAGCCCGAACGGTTTCACCTCAAAAACGGCTACTTAAAAGAAATTCAAATGGAGACAAACGTACCGAAAAGACGAGACAATAAAAAGTCACTGCGTGTGAAGGTGATTAGCCTCGGAAATGCCGAGGTTGGAAAGGTAAGTGAGCACCAGTTTATTTTAGGCTAAACCCCATATAGTAATCTGGTAGATGCTAGTGTCTGGCTGTGGTGAAGCTTAAAAATAGCCACATTTAAGAGATAGTTAAGTGTGGATTCATGTAAACTGTTTTAATATCTGTCTTTACGTTCAATGAGAAACATTTGTTGTGCACTTGGTATCGTATTTATGATTTTATTAGCGCTAGTTGGTGCTGTGCATTCTGAAGCCAGGCCCCATAAACAAATCTATTATTTTCCCGCTTTCCCGCTTATTACTCATAGTTCTTACGAAATGCAACCTCGGTGAATATTTGTTCTGTAAGATTGTGTTATTGTGTAAAATTCGGCGTGCAGTTTTTTTTATAACCTTGTAGTTAACATTCAGATGGAACATCAACAGCCTCTTACCTTGAACCAGTTAAAGCATTGACATTGTAATGAAGCAGTCATAGGTTTATGGATATCTTGTATGCCGAATGTGCCAAGGGAACCTACCTATTCTAAAATTATCATAAAATATGATTTAGTACATTTGCAATTTTGCTGATCTGTAAGTGTCCTGATAATTGACGGTATATTCCCTGAAATTCGGTATACTGATATGGAGGTTCATCATTTAGGTTTAACAGTAACTTTCTTTGTTAACCTAAAAATGTATTTTGAACCATTCATTCAGGAGGAAAAGCAACAGCAACCCAAGTAAACCAATTAAATGTTAATATTATAATGCAGGAATATCCGTTTGGTGGGTAACATATTAGCTGAATGTTCTACGGGAAGGTAATAATTCATGGGAAATAATAACTTATTGTTTGACATTCCTATGTTTTTGCCTATAAGCAGTTCGCCTTTAAATTGTAAATTTTCTAAAGGCAGTCTGGCATGAAAGATACTATTGCTCACTGTAGATTGTTCTCTTCTCCAGAGCTGCATCATCAAACGCTACTGTGAGAAGAGATTTGTTCCCAAATATTTGGCGACTATTGGTATCGACTACGGAGTTACCAAGTAAGTTCATACACTGAATGCCTAACTTTTTATTACATGGCACGTTTATCCTTGTACAAGTGCCAAATTATGAAGGCATTGTAGCACCACAGGTGCAAAGAAACATAATACATGTTGTATTATAACATGTGTGTTACCGATGTGTTGTGTGTTGCCAGAGTGCAGGTTCGGGACAGAGAAATCAAAGTGAACATCTTCGACATGGCTGGTCATCCTTTCTTCTATGAAGTGAGTAACACACCACAGCTCACATTTATTTGAACCTTTATTTTAATACTTAAATTCTAAATAAAACCATCTTCGAGCAAACAAAACGTTTGAGAAATAAAAATCTTTAAGTTCAAATTGTGTCAGAGGTCACAGACTTTGACAGGTTGTACGGTGGGAAACCTGCCAGCAGGTGATGCTGTTGAACCACTTTTTGCTTTCCTGTTTCTTCCTCCCTGTGTCGTCTATCAGGTGCGTAATGAGTTTTATAAGGACAGTCAGGGGGTGCTGCTGGTTTACGACGTCGGCCTTAGGGAGAGCTTCGATGCCCTCGACAGCTGGCTGGGGGAGATGAAACAAGAAATGGGGTCTCAGGCCAACATGGACAGCATCGTGTTCGTTGTCTGCGCCAACAAGGTCGGACTCATCTCTGAGGCTTTAAACTCTTTCACACGTGCTTTAATTCGTAGATGGTTCTAACAACTATCTAACAGTTAATGATGCACACGCATTTTACAAACCTGGTGAATTTTATCAGGTGGACCTGACAAAGCGGAGGGTGGTGGACGAGGGGGAGGGACGTCTGTGGGCGGAGTCTCGAGGTTTTCATTACTTTGAGACGTCAGCACAGAGTGGAGAGGGCATCAACGAGATGTTTCAGGTTCTTACACCCACACACGTGAAGTCCCACATTTCTTATCAGCAGAACAAGTTTGGAGAATCTCCCGTGTGTTTGTCCTCGCAGGCTTTCTTCTCATCCATCACTGACATGTGCGAGAACGGCGGAAAGCGTCCGGTGTCAGAGGTCAGTGTCGGCTTCACCAAAGAGCAGGCCGACACCATCCGACGCATTCGCAACAGCAAAGACTCCTGGGATATGCTGGGTGTCAAACCTGGTGCCACGCGGTGCGTAGACTCCCTGGGATTTTATTTTTCAGTATTTACTTCTAACCATTGACGTTTAATAAATGACCTTTAGTCTCAGCTTGTCAGGTAGATTTACAGTTTCACCTGCAGCTGATTCATCGTTGCATCTCTTAAATTAACATTATAGCATCGGTATCATACACCACCACCTTCCACAAGTCATAAGGAGGCTGGTAACTAATAAAAACACTGTTGAGTTCTGCATATAAAACTATTAACAATCTGTATATCAGTGAAGAAATAGACATGTAGTTGATGCTTACTAAAAACAAACGTGACAATGAAAATGCTGAATATTAAAAGATCTTCTTTTTATAGTATCTGCTGTAACTGTGGCTGCACTTTCTTTCCAGTGAGGAGGTGAACAAGGCGTACAGGAAGCTCGCTGTCCTGCTGCACCCGGATAAATGCGTCGCCCCCGGGAGCGAAGACGCCTTCAAAGCTGTGGTGAACGCCCGCACCTCACTGTTGAAGAACATTAAATAACACACACATGAAACCTCGCAGAGATCGGACCTCTTGTTACTCAGACACGGACTGAAAAACAGTGTTAATTTATTGATTTATTTATTTAGCGTAAAGGTTTTGTGCCATGTTGCTTGCCACAGTGCTGTACGACGTCTACAATCTGGTTTATGACCAGTTTTCACGTATTTATTCCATTTTATCTCCACATTTCCGTGTGTGTGTGCGTATAGAAGATGATGAGCGTCACGTGGGAAAGTAAAAGTCATAATTATGACAAACTGATATTAGAAGAAAAAGGTAATTCAGAGGAAATGCAGTCAGATGGTTTTGAAAATGTCAAAGATTTGAGTAGAAACTGGAATTCAGGGAACGGAGTTCAGAGGAAAATGGTAACTGAGAAAAGAAAACCATCATCGTCTATATGCTGTTTGAAAGTGTGTGTGTGTTTACAGCCGGGTTAACGTCTTCTTTCTCATATTTATGGCATCAGAAAAGTGAAAGGTCAAAGGTCACCGTGTTGAACATGCTTCACACTAAAGCACATTTTGACAGATCCAGTCCATAAAGGAAAAAATGAGTGGAATAAAAAATTAACTGTTATTAAATTTTAAAAGAATTTAGTTTAGTTCCCAAAGTTTCACCTTAACAAATCCGTTTCTGAAGCCTGTTTTCCAAATAGAAGTTAAATGTGGGCTGTAATGGAAATGCATGTTTAATATTTAAAATGCTCTGTGTGGCCGACGCGCTGATGCTCCAGAATCAAAACTAAAGCCAAAAAGAGTCTAAAAGGAACATTTGGTTTACTGGGAGTTGTGGGAGTGAACGAGTTAAACCAGTTCGTTAGCACTGGAGCCAGTCACCTAATGTTTACCGGGGTCAGATGCTTTTACCTGTGTCTCCCCCTAAAGTCCTCGTTTGTTCCCTCAAGTTACTAATTTGTGTTTTTATTCTGTTAAAATGAGAAAATTAGTTCTTAACCACTGAAATGACGAATTAATTTACACTGATTTAAACTGTAGCTGTTTGTCCTCACAGTGGTTTTATTCCCTTCAGCCATTAAGAAGTTCATCAACTTGGGTTATAAAAGTCACCGGTATGTGGGAACTAACTTCCCAGTCTGCTCCATTATTTTTCTAATTTGTTCCCTGAAATCATTCAGTCAGATTATTATTTTAAAGAACTTATTCCCTTTAGTGACACGTCTGCTCACTCCGAGTCCTGTTATTGGAATATTCTTGTCTTAAGTGACACGATGCCTTAAGCGACTTCATTTATACCCTCAGACTGTCAGATCTGTTCATAACGTTTCTCAAGGTCTTGTCTGTTTTGAGGAAAATTATATTTTGCTCCGTTAAATGTCTGATTCTTCCCTAAAGTGATAAACTTTGGTGCCACTTGCCAAATTAATCTTGTTCATTCCTGCCAAACTGAAAATTCTCCACGAGCGAATTCTCTTTTTTATGCCTTCAGATGAAAACTGCTCACTGAAAATACAAATGACCTGATTTGTTCCTTCAAAAAGTGAATCTGTTCCTTAAATTAACTTTCCCTTTGTTCCTTAAAATGTGAACCTGAAGTTCTTCTTTCAGAGATCTTATTTGTGCCCTTGAACATAAATCATCTTATAAACTCAATTTGTTCCCTGAAGTAGAGAAAATATCATTTAAGTTCCCGTTTGTTCCCTTTAATTGCTCATTAGCTCCACAACAAACCAGAGATTTACAACTTATCAGTCGCTTAAAGTGAGAGAATCATTATTGCATGAAAATGTTTTTATCTGACCAAGAACGTTTACACTGTTACTACGATGGGACATTGTCTGCACGTGTTATCATGACTGTGAAAAGAGAAAAGAACATGTGACGGACTGGGAGGACGTGACAGCATGGATATGTTACAGGTTTATATTTTTTCATATTTGTATCCACAGGAATGAATAAACACACAGACCGGGTGTGCACTTGTCGTTTTAATCAGATTTTTATCTAATTAATAATTAATCATTATGCTTTTGGATCAATTGACAGAATTTAAGATTTGACGGATCCAACATCCAAACATCTTAACAAATTAAATTAATAATCAAGCTATACTGAATTTGAAATGTAAAAAAAACATAAATATTGGAAATAAGTAAATTTACGTTAATTGGAAAATACAATTTTTATTCATTTGTTTATTCATTTGTTTAGAATAAAATACAGATGATATTTAACATAAACTCAATATTTAAAAAGTATAAAAATATGAAATAATAGACTTTTAACTTAAAAAAACACAAACTAGTTAAAATATAAGTCACAGTAAATCGACAAGTGGAGTTTTTAAGCGTTCGCCAATCACGTATGAAAAAACATTTAAATGTATTTTGTCTGTTTGCATATTATCGTGTTCTGTGTGATATAATCATGTTTTTTATTTTGTATGATGGTAAAGTTTAAACATCAGACGCACTGAACAGTGAGACTGTGTGTGTGTGTGTACGTGTGTGTGTGTGTGTGACTGTGTTATGTTAACACATGACTCGGTCCCTGATTGGACTCGGTACCTTGTGACTGAGGCTTCAGTCGTGTGACGCGTTGCTTCCTGTGGCCTCAGACTGTTTCTGGTCACATTCACAAAAAGAAACTCGTTATAATTTCACTGTCACATGTCGACAGTTTGACACAGTTTTAAGTATAAATCACATCTGGAGTGTGTCTGTGTGTGGTACAGTCTCACTGTGGTTCTTCCATGTGCACGTTCTACTTGACTGTTTTTGCAGAAATAAAAAAACTTAAATCATTTCTCTGACTGAAGCTGTTCTCTGTGTGTGCAGTGTTCTGAGTTACAGAACTTAGTGACGGAGCATTGGGGGGTTCTGCTTCTAAAGTCAGGATGTTTCTATTAAAACTAGTGATGGACAGTTTGTGAAGATGAGGATTTGTGAAACTGTGTCGACCTGCTCTAAACTGATGAAATAACTTTTTCTTTCCTTTATTTATAGTGATGCTGTGTGCACCAGTCTGACTCAGTAGTAGGTGAACTCGTGTTTCTCAGTGTTTCTCGTCTCTTACAGCTGAACTCTTAACAGCTCTTTGACTCAGTCGACAACTAAACTCTCCAGCTCAGCCTGACCCGGTTGGAGGACTTCCAATCCCATCATGCACCTGAGCACATAGACACAGTTAATCTGTCCTAGTAATCAGTGGTTTCGGTGAATCCCTGTTGGATTAACGCAGTGAGACATCTGCTGGTCACCATCAGCTGATCACTCAAAGCTGCTCCACCTCCATCCACCTCTCGCGCTCGTGTTTTTACTCTGTTCGTGATTTTGGACTCCTGCACCTGAAGCTGAAAATGATCGGCCCGTTTGGTTTCTGAAGGTAAATCAAGTTAAAATGAACAGTTTCCTCTGAGTTCAGGTTTCTGAGTTTCTGTCCTTTCTGCAGGTTTAAGCACCTCAACGAGACACAATAAGGAATTATGACAGTGGAGACAACACCTTTAAAGACAAACTAAAGGACACAAACAAGACTTTAACCGTCTCTTGACAAGAATTTGTGAACATTTAAAGAATGAACGTTTTACACGAGGACTTTCAGAGACTGAAGGAAAAGAAAAGATTTTTTAATCGGACAAAGTCAGAAACAGAGCACCAGAGATGGATCCAGCTGTGAAGACGTGCAAGGAGGAAAAAGACGAGAGAGACTAGTCACAAATCAGAGAAGTGAGAAGACATAAAGGAGGAGAGCTTAGAGGAAAAGGACAGAAGACAGAGAGAAGAGACGAGTGGTGGAGTCCCGATGTCTGCAGCCACAGGGGCATGAAAGTGTTGTTAGAGTCTTCATCTGGACAAAACACAGGTACAACACACACAGCAAACATATATCTGTAAGGACAGATACATAGTGGAGCAAAGCTGACTTCAGATTTTTCAGTTTGTTAAAGTAACTCAGTAATTTGTACAAAGCTCTTGATGCTGGACTGATGCTTCTTGATTCTCTGATACATCAGGTCTCTGACCCCCTGATTAACAACAAGGACACACTGAAAACAGCAGAGTCTAACTTAGGTAGAGTCTCCTAATGAAGCTGATTCTCTTAGCAGGACAAACAGTGAAGTGTGCAGCAGCTGACAGCTCTGCACTGATCAGCAGAAAGTAAAGCAAAAAGTCCAGGAGCAAAATCTGAGTTCAACTTAAAATTACTCCAAGTTGAATGAAACAAAAATCTGTTTTCAGTTTTCACCAACAATCAAAATTCTCAGCTGGAACATGTTCAACAAGCTTGAACTATCGTGCAGTGAACTAACCCTGCAGCTTTAATAGACGCAGAGCAGATTTAGAGACGTACAGCTGCCAAGGTGCAGAGCTGCTGTTAAAATGCTGCCTCACGACATGAACTCAGGGGGAAGATGTATTAAAGTGACCTATCGTAAGGTATTAATCTGGACGTACATTTAAGAGCTGACACGAAACATCGTCAGCTGCTCGTTTCATTTGTGCTGGTTATCCCGGTTTTATTCTCCTCACCCTCCTGAACATCGGGCTCAGGTAAACTCGTTCCTCCTCTGCTGTCAGGAGTCAGTTTGGAGCCAGCAGGTCGCTGTGCTCTAATCTCATGGGATTAGCCCTGAAGCCTGGACCTAACCCGGGCCAACACCACGTGTTCAGGCCAACCGGTCTGCGGAGGCCTTCTGAGAGACAATCTGAACAATGAACATCCAGAATGTTTACAACACGACATGAACTGAGATCTGTCTAACTGGTCTTGGATCCAGAACAGCAGGGTGGAAGGCTGGGATCATTTCTTAGATCATAGATGAACTGAGGGAGTTCTCTCTGACTGGCTGCTGCCTGCAGTCATGTGTCTTCTTCTTCTTTCCCTTTTGAACGAGGAGTGCAGACTGGGGGGGCCTGCTGGGGTGCAGTGTTATTTCCAAGTTGTCTCCAGTTATTATATAGATGTAACAGCCATTGTTTTCCATCTTATGTGGCCTGTTAACGCCGCAGGTGTCGGATAATGGTTGAACAGTAAAAGTTAAAGTTTACATTGATAAGAAATGAAAAATATTTATTTTTACTGCACGTCCTCCACCAATCAGATGGCAGAGATGGCAGGCCTCACCACCTGTGTATCCGTGGGCGACGACGACTGCGGCGCGCTGGAGAACGGCGACTGCAAGTCGGTGAGGGGCACCAGTGACATCACCTTCAGCACCAACATAAGCCCCGCCCCCGGCCTGCGCAGGAAACAGCTGCTGTGGCAAAACGCCGTGAGAAACATCATCGACCAGCATCACCTGTACTCGCTGAGGCTCGCCGGAGGCCTGGAGAGAGGCAGGCACCGCATCATCGTCACCGACGCCTACATCGCTGACATCAACAGGTAGCGTCAGTGATGTCATCGACAGGTGGTCACCAGGCTCAGCAGGCGTGTGTATGAACACACGTGACGTGTAAAATAATTTAACAAGCTCAGAATAAAGTAGTCAAATCAATCTTAAATTTGATCAAACCTCAGTAAATTTAACCTTACTGATACCTCAGTCTTCTGCTTATTAAGTAATTTATAATTACATTAATCTTAAATTAACATCCAAGTGAATGTTTTCTTATGTTGACTCTGTCCTGTTTTTACTCAAAGAGTTGGGGGTTTGTTCCCTCTGTGTTGTCTTGCAGGCAGATCCGCAGGAAGGCGTCTCGTGGAGCCCTGTGGCAGAAACGCCGCTCGTCTGCGGCTCGGATCCATCCGATGACACCGAGGATCACCGCAGCAGCGACGCGGACGAAACACGACTCTCTCAGCGACGCAGACTTCTTTGTGTCCTGTGGGTCGACGGTTCGAGGCGTTTTTATTCCCACCCTGCAGCATACATTCAAGTAAGGTTTAATAAGTAGTTTCTTTAGCTCAAAGGTTTTGGAAAAAATATATATTTTGTTAAAACTTTTCAAAAAAAATTGTGTTAAAGTTAATTAAAATTAGTTTACTAATAATTTATAAGAAATAATTTGGCTTTAAACGGTTTCAGGTCTCAGGACCTGGAGCAGCTGTACCAGCAGTTTTCCTCCGGTCAGAGACGAACTTCACTGGTCGTCACCAACGTCATCGACATCCTGACCCGACTCCTCATCTCTCTGCTGACGTGGCCGCTGGGCCGGGGCGGTGTCGCCTGTGACTGGCTGACGGGCCTGTTCGTCGTCCTGTGGGTGGGGATCTGCGTGCTGGCTCTGATCAGGAGGGAAGTGATGTCATCACCACAGTGGCTGAGGTATGCTGGGAAACGATGATTAAACTTTTACGTTGTGGTGCTGGTTCTTCAGTACAGGTGTGTCTGCCCCCCTCAGGTACCTGTCACTGGTGAGCTGGTTTTCTCAGACCGTCCAGGTGTTGGTGGGTGTTTTCAGTTGGGCGGAGAGTGATCACACCTGGTACGTTTTCTTCACCTTGTTCTCCACCTACACCCTGCTGCCCCTCCCGCTGCTCTGGTCCATCATCGCAGGTGTAACCACCTCCACACTGCACCTGCTGGTGGACGTCTGCTGTCACTATGGCGACAAGACCTTCGTCAGAAAGGTCCAACATCTGGACAGTTTGTTTCCTCAAACATCATTTCCTAATCGTTTGTTAATTGTATTGCGTGTGTGTATATTTGTTCAGGTGTTGTCAAAGGCTTTGCTGTACCTGGCTATGAACACAGCAGGTCTGTTCACCCACTACCTGTCCGATCGAACGCAGAGACATGCCTTTCTGGAGACCAGACGCTGTATAGAAGGACGAGTCCGGCTGGAGAGAGAGAACCGAAGACAGGTAGAAGAACACCAGGTGTTTTCTGTGAAACATCTCTGAGCCTGAATCCGAGTTCATTCAGGTGAGGTGAAGTAAAATGAACTGCACAGTCACAGCTGTTTGTAACCCTATGATGTCTTACTTAAGGAGCGTCTGTTGATGTCCATCCTGCCGCGTTTCCTGGTTCTGGAGATGATCGCTGACATGGCTAACATGGACGAGTATCTGCTGCCTCAGCAGTTCCACAAGATCTACATCCACCAGTACAAAGACGTCAGGTAGATGCACCGTCGTCAGCACAGACCATTAAGAGAGGCTGTTTGTTTGTGTGTCTGTCTGCCCCCTAGTGGCCAGAAAATCTATGAATGCAGCTTTAAAGTTGAGCTAACTTTTATGATTTGTGTCACCCTCAGCATCCTGTTTGCAGACATCATCGGCTTCACTTCTCTCTCGCTGATTCTGTCGGCTCAGGAACTTGTTAAAACTCTAAACGAACTCTTTGGCCGATTTGATAAACTGGCTGAGGTCAGATCATCTGGACGAACTCAGATTTTAGTTTTTTGTTTATATGTAGAAATATGTCTTTTTTCTGTTATGAATTATTTTCTTTGTGATAAACTCAGCGGTTTGGATGACTCTTTATAATGACGGTGTATTTCTAACCTGTGTGTGTGCAGGAGCATCAGTGTTTGCGTATTAAGATCCTGGGTGACTGTTATTACTGTGTAGCAGGAGTCCCAGAGCCTCAGAGAGCACACGCTCGCTGCTGCGTGGAGATGGGCCTCAGTATGATCAACACGATACGGTGAGGACACACACTAACAACGCACACATCTCACACACCGTTCACGAAGCTGCACACTGACACGCCTGTTGTTCAGGTACGTCCGTCGGGAGGTGCAGCAGGAGCTGGACATGAGGATTGGTGTCCACTCCGGTTCAGTTCTCTGTGGTGTTTTGGGTCTTCAGAAGTGGCAGTTTGACATCTGGAGCTGGGATGTCGACATCGCCAACAGTCTGGAGGCTGCAGGAGTTCCAGGGTCAGACACAGTCACACATACATAATGAGTTTAATAACATACAGCTGATAATAAAATAGGAATTAACCTGGAACTTAAACATCATTTATCTCATTATCGTTAGGATCATTCTGTCCTGATGTTTTCCCTATAAACAAAGAACTGACTGTGATTAAGCTTCTTTCAGGGTAGAAGTGTGATACTTTACTGTGTTGTTTTAATCATCATTTCACCCGATCTCAGGCGGATCCACATCTCTCGGGCAACTCTGGACTGTCTCGGTGGGATTTACGAGACGGAGGCGGGGCACGGGAAGGAGCGCAACGAGTTCCTACGGAAACACGACATCGACACTTACCTGATCCGCCCGGTGCTGCGGGAGGAAGCCGAGCCTCCCAAAGCGAGACGTCCGAGTTATGACGAGATGACGACCTGGAGCGCTGAGCTGCCGTTCGGAGACATCCTGGGAATGAGCTTTGTGAGGATAATGAAATGTTTTTTCTACCAAAAATCTCCGACTATGTGGAAATTTGGTTTTACACGTTCTCCCTGTGATGCCACATAGATCCTAGCCACCTTCACCAATGGCTCCCTCACCCAGCTGCCCAATCAGATGGCAGCTCAACGATCAGGGTCACGGGAGGTCAACAAGAGGATTTGTGAGGCCATGGAGGTTCGGAGCAGCGAGCGGATGAGGAAAGAGCACATCACCTCCTTCACTCAGGTGTTTAAAGACTCGCACATGGAGGGAAAGGTAACGGTTTTTACCTGGAGAATATGGAGAACTGGTCTCTCAGGTGTGGTGTTTGGTAACATCCTCATCTGGTTTTTGTCTCAGTACTCCCAAATGAGAGACGAACTATTCAAGTCCAACATGGTTTGTTCCTTCATCCTGCTGCTGCTGCTGATGACCGTCCAAGTGCTGATCCCCGCTCCCAGGTACATCTGCTCTACACCCATCCGTATCTTAAGTTAACACACTTTAAGTGAATGAATAAAAGAAGGAGAATCATAAATGTGTCATTTACAGACAACACCTCTGATATAACAGCATCGTCGGCATACAGCAACACACCGTGTCCCCACTGTTTGCTGAGTGTTGTCTCCCGTTTCCCTCCCTGTCCAGGCTGTGTCCAATGGTTGCTCAGTTCATTATCAGTGGCAGCATTTATCTCCTGCTCCTCATACTGAGTCTGGGAGAGGAGTTCAAGCACTGCCCCGCCCCTCTTCAGTCCCTCTGCTGCTGGATCCATGAAACCAAGAGCGCCCGGACGCTTCTCATGCTCACCGCCATCACTGTCAACTTCGGAGTCGCCTCGTCCGACATCGTAAGTCTGGCTGAGTGTTCGTGGTGCTGAACTTAAAATGCAACTGGTGAAGCAACTTCCAGTTTTAAATAGATAGATGGAGACGAGAAGGACTAGAGGAGAGTGGGTCTGATGTTTTCTGTCTTTTTGTGTGATGGTGTTCTCTCCCCCCCCAGGTCTGGTGTGATTCTTCGGAAACCCCGCCCACCTCTGCTTGGCCTCACATCAACATCTGCACACATCCAGAGGTAACAACACGTCCGACCTCCGTGTGGATGATGTTAGGACCTCGAACGCGTTATGATTAATCTTCCCTCTGTGCAGTACATGGTGCTCAGCGGCGTGGTCGCCATGGTTACCTGCGTGGTGTTCCTCAGGTTGAGCTGCGTGTTGAAGCTGGCCGTCCTCCTGCTGGCTGCTGCCCTCTACACCTACCTCATAGAGACACACAGGTGAGCTGGTCCACGCTGGTCTAAGCTGTGGAGACTGTAACTGTTCATCACTCTCCTCGTCTCTCAGGTCACATCACCTGTGCAGGAAGGGCGTTTGTGTTGTTCTCATGGTGATGTTTGTGGTCACCGTCCTCTACAACAGCAGACAGGTGAGTTTTTTCCTTCTGACTAATGATAACTGGGAAATCCGGTCTGACCGGTATCTATGTTTCCACGTTCTTCTTCGCTGGTAGCTGGAGGCAACAGCCCGGCTGGACTTCCTGTGGCGTCTCCAAGCGAGGAAGGAGGTGGAGGACATGAAGGAGCTGAGGGAGCACAATGAGTGTCTGCTGCTCAACATCCTGCCCGCACACGTCGCACAACATTTCCTGGAGAGAGAGCGCAACAACGAGGTACACACAGCTGCTCAGAGAAGGTTCTGGACCTGGTTCTGATTGGTGACAGGTCGTAATGTTAGTTCTTTAACTTACATACAGATTAAATAGTTTCTCTGTGTGAATGTGTTGGTGTCTCTTCAGGAGTTGTACTCGCAGTCGTACGAGCGGGTCGGCGTCCTCTTCGCCTCTTTGCCGGGTTTCTCCGACTTCTACGAGCAGAAGGAGCTGGTTCATCAGCACGTCGAGTGCCTCCGCCTGCTCAACCACATCATCACCGACTTCGATGAGGTTCTAACATAGAACGCACAGTTTCGTCTGAAGAATTAAAACCTTCGCTTACAGTTTGCTACCAAACCAAATGACCTAACTACACATGCAGAATCAATACTTTTACTTTCATATTAGGTTCATCAAGCATTTTCCTTCCTGTCTGTGCAGCTGCTGGACGAGTGTTACTTCCAGGAGGTGGAGAAAATTAAAACCATTGGAAGTTCATACATGGCAGCTTCTGGCCTCTCTCCGGACAGACAGGTCAGTGCTTAGAAGAATACTTTTAACTGTGTACTTCAGAGATGAGGCACTGAGAAGGAAACTGTGTGTTTGTGTGTTCAGGAGTGTGAGGACGACTGGCACCACCTCAGTGAGCTGGTCCTGTTCGCTCTGGCCATGCAGGAAACTCTCAAACACATCAACACTCACACAGGGAACAACTTTCAGCTCCGAGTCGGTACGTAACAAATATTGTTACCTGTTAGTTTCATCGAGTATTTTTAAGTACGTTTTCTTTATTTTCATATTTTAAGCTTCTTTAGTTTCTAAGAAATCCTATTCATTTCCAGTTGTTGTATGATTTTAAACCACACCTCGCACCTTGTGACCTCTGACCTCGCCTTCAGGTATCGCTCATGGCCCAGTGATCGCTGGTGTGATCGGTTCCACCAAACCTCAGTACGACATCTGGGGGATGACGGTGAACATGGCGAGCAGGATGGAGAGCACCGGCATCAGTGGGAAGATACAGGTGAGGAAACCTCTGTGTTTACACAGCTGCTCTCACACAGGTGCTGGATTCCTGAACCAGGTGAGCTGCACGCGAGCAGCTCTCTCCACCCAGAGACCATCTGTCACCAAAACCAAACCTCCTGTTGTGTGCTGCAGAATTCGGTCGCCAGACTTTGGTGAAATGTGTCATGTTTCTTTCCTCCTCAGGTCCCAGAATCCACCAGCTGTATTCTGGTGGAGCGCGGCTTCCTACGGCAGCTTAGAGGGAACATTTATGTCAAAGGCATCAGTGAACGCCACGGCAAGGTCAGACACATATTAATCACATTTACAAATAAATATGACACAAATATCTCCACATATTAAACAAGTTGCTAAACTATCACTGTGCTGATTCCTGTTTCCTCAGCTTCGTACGTATTTTGTGAGCAGTCGTGAGGAGCGATCCAGCTTCACGGAGCGCGGTGGTGGTGGGCGTGGCTTCAGTCTGAACAGGAACACACTGGGAGCTGTGGTTTACAGTCTGGTTCAGGCCAGGAAGAGGGAGAAACTGAGGGAGGAGAACGGCGGCTTTCACCTGGTGGAGGCGTCGTAGGAGGACGAGTGTCTGCAATGTGACTGACAGTTAGAGGTCAAAGGGCACGGACGTTTTTAATTGGACATACGTGGGAGCACCACAGACCTCATTTTTTACTTCTCATTTTTAACTAAAGAAAATTAAGTTCACATAGAGCTCATTTTAAAAACGTGTAGCATGAGCAGAAGCTGCAGGATGAAAATAGAAAAGATGGACAGTGGATTGATGAATTAACAGAGGTGTTACAGTAATGTTAGAAATGATGTTACACACTAAATGTTTCTTTGCTTTTGTTTAACACCATTTTCTCTCACGTAACGATCACTTGACAATAAACCTGTTTCAGATTTTTGAATAAATGATTTCTGTCACTTTCTGTCGCTGTCACTGAAGAGAAGAACTTACCTGAGATCATTTGTTTTGTTTAGACGTTTCTAATGCTCCATGATAAAAAAAGAACATATTCAAATCAGGAGATTAACAAATCTACACGTTTTTTTAATGAGAGGACAGATTCACAGTCATGAACAACAGACGACACAGAACAACCAGACAACACCTTCCAGCTCTCTTCATTTCCTTGTTCGTATGTTATGACAGGTCTTTACATTAACTGTTCTTCACTTTGGACTGAACCACCAGGAAGTGGAATATTCATCTCAGTCAGGGTCTTGGGCAGCTCTCCTCCCTCACATCCTCCAGACGTGTAGCAGTGATCCAGCAGAAGACTGGGATGTCAGTAAAACACGAGACTTAAACTAGTCACAGTTCAGGTTTTATTTTACACTTTCAGCATTTGAGTTTACATCTGATTTTTTTATTACTGAAACCAAGCATTTCCGTTGCTATTCTTTCACAATGTGTTCAAATGCCAAAACGGAGGGAGGCTTTTATTGTGAAGCAGCCACAGTGACTTCTATTAGCATCAAATGCTAAATGTCAAACACCAACACTGTTCCGGCAGCTGTCTGAAGTAAAACAGTTTTAATTATTAGCACAGTGAGATGATTTAAAGTAAATCAGTTTGTTTTCTGATGTAAGTGACTTTTGTTTCACATCTAAACAGCTCAGAAACGTTTCTCTTCATCAGGCAGCGACTACGTTAATGTGGACAGATGCTCGTGTTATGTGCGCAGCTTAAAGGCGTCCCCCGGGGCACCGTGGCAGAGGAATGGTTCCGCATGGTCCCCCCCCCCGGTGAATTCCTCTGTCCGCTCATTATTAAATCAGAGCAGTTTATAAATATTGTCCGGATCGAATCGATCACATTGCGTAAGATCACATGAATGAGTGACTAATGTGATGTGTGTGACAGATAAAAACACTGCAGAATGCTCCTTTACGGTTCTGATGGATGATCAGAAATCAATACTTATTATTAACACATTATTATAAATAAATGTCCAGGTGGTGTCAAACATCGAGTCTCTGTGAATCATTAGTCTAAAGAGGGGTGTTAATGCTTCAGCTGGGGTCAAAGGTCATGTGTGTTAGTCTGCTGTAGGTCAGTCCCCCTCCATGTCATTCTCGAGTTTCAGCCAATCAAATCATCCCCTTTCTTCACACCTCCTTTCCAAACCCAATAAAACAATTAACAGAAAAATAAATGATCGAGAGTTTTCATCCGAGCTGAAGGGAATCTTCCACATGAACTTGCTGCACCTGAACGCACCGTCACATTCGGCCTCAGTGAGACTGGTGGATCGCGGTTTTCGGGGGCGGGGGGGGGACAGTCCAGACTCCAGGTCCGTGACGGACCCACCTCTCTGAGGAGGGCTCAGTCTCGGAGCCGCGGCGCTCCGGGTCGTTAAATACCGGGCGCAGGCGACCGACAACGAACGACACTATGGCCAATACCGAGTCCCGGTCCGGGTCCGGGTCTGACGAGCTTATTTTTTTCGTTAATGGGAAGAAGGTAAAAATAACTTTCATTCAAATTAAATTCGACCAATTCTAAGTGGAGTTTTGTTTCTCGCTCAACGATGGAAGATTCTGTTATTTCATAGTGTTTGTAACGATGTGGATCATTAAATTACATTTCTTCAGTGGTAGATTTAGTTCCGACACTGAGCTCATGATGGTTTAATGTGGTTAATAAACGTTGTGTCATAATCTACTAGTCAGATTAATCAGATACATTCACCATTAGAAAGACAGCAGCTAAAAAACTGATTAAACTAATAATAATGAAATGTAGATTAATGAAATATTAAACTGCGTAAGTGTTAAATGCTGTTTTTATCAATTGTGTAGTATAATAAAAATAAAAAAGAAGCAGGAACTTTATAAGAAGTCAAAGTGAGCAAATGTTCAGTAATAACAGTAACAAACGTAGATTTAATAAAAGGCTCAAAATGTGCTCAGTGTCACTTTAGTGCAGAGAAAATAAAAAGTGACTGGACACAAACCAGCTGAGTTTGGGAGGAAATGTGCTGCTTGAATGTTAAATACAGGATTCAGAGTAAAAACACATGTTGGACCGAAATTCAGACTATTGAAAGGAAATGAAAGAAGGAAAGGGAAGAATACAAATGATTTAAGTGCTTATTTAATGTGTGAAAGGATGTTTTATGCAGCTGGACTTGATCATGTGTCGTTTTCTTTCAGTCACAGAGCAGAAACATTTACTCACTGACTGTAGAATCTTTTAACTTCACGCTTCATTATAACCTCGGATCTTCTGGTTCTGCAGGTCGTTGAGAGGAATGTCGACCCTGAGACGACGCTGCTGACGTATCTGAGGAGGAAACGTAGGCTCCCACACGCGACACACGTGCATAAAAATATAGGATAAGTCTAACGAGTACATGATGTACTTCGTTATACTTCTCTCTGGACGTTCTATGCGTGATGATCAACAGTTTTCCTGTTCCACAATCAGCTTGTCAAAGCTTTCACTTCTTATTTTACTTTGCACTTACAGTCTCCCATTATGATCATTAGTCAACGTCCTGCAAAAACACAGACTCAGCAAAACTGCTTTTTCAAATGAAAACATAAAGAGTGTTTTTTTTTTAAGGAGTTTGGTTTATAAGTGAAGTCAGTGACCGTGTCTAAGATAACAGGCAGCAGGTCAGAGTCCAAATAAACTGTAGAGAAAGTCGGGATTAACAGCTCGAGAGGAAACTGACGTTTTCTCTTTACTTTACTATCAGCTCAGATTAAACCTGGTTTCCCTCCTGGTTTTTCCTTCTGTCAGACCTCAGGGTTCTTTAAGCCACATCAGAGTCCAGTGGAGGTCAGACTGGTCCTTAAAGACACTGGTGTCCACTTAGAGTCTATAACGACTCAATAATAAATCTTAGGTGTCTCAGGAGACTCAAGACCAGCTGTCACGTGTCCATGTAGACTAAAACTGATCCCAGGTGTCCCAGGAGACTCAGTAACAACTTGTGATAGATTACAAGTGTCTGCATAGACTTAATAACAAGTCCCACATGTCCCACTGGACCCGATAGGGACTCCCAGGTGTCCACAAAGAGACTCAAACTGATGTCAGGTGTCTGTGCAGAGATAGGAATGACTTCCAGGAGTCCACCTGGAGGACTCGATGTTGAGTACAGGTGTGTACTCGACAACAAATACCAGTTGTCTGTTTAGACTCAGTGACGATCTATGAATGAGACGGTGATGACTCCACAGAGAGACCATAACGTGGACTCACTTACAGTAAGAGCAGCCGGTGGATCCTGTAACAGTCTGAAGGTCAGAGTGAACTCCCGGATCCAGTCAATGATTCACTGTAAACTCTGGTTGTTTGTGTTCTCAGTGGGTCTGACAGGAACCAAGCTGGGATGTGCTGAAGGCGGCTGTGGAGCCTGTACCGTCATGCTGTCCAGACACCAAACACACACTCAGCAGCTGCTGTATCCCTGAACCTTGTTTACGTGTGTAGATGCAGAGATTTATGTGTGATGATGATGATGATGATGATGATGGTGAACCGCCCCGTCAGCTGCACTCATGTGACCTCACGTCTGATAAATAAACAGATAAACGTTCTTTAACTCCGTCCAGACACTATGCTGTCAACGCCTGTCTCGCCCCCCTCTGCTCCCTGCATCTGGTCGCCGTGACGACGGTGGAGGGTATCGGCAGCGTGGCACGGAGACTGCATCCTGTGCAGGTGAAACAATCATCAGTTACAATGTGTGAGCGGCATTAAAGGTGCATTTACCACAGTTTGGCCACTAGAGGGCAGAAATATCGATTAAATCTTCACAGATGATGAAACATAAAGTTTTATGTGTCTGCTTCTCTCCTCTTCAGCTCTTTTATTTTCTTGTGCAGTAAACCTTTAGTGATCTTGGAGAACTGTGACCCGGATGATTCATTAATTCTTATGTAGAAAGATAATAAAAAGTGCACATTAAAGTTTTTCATCCATGAACCTGGAGCATTCACACACTGATTAACGTGATTTCACAGCTTTGAATCTGTTTCATGTCGTGTTTCCTTGTGTTCAGGAGCGAATAGCGAGGGCCCACGGTTCTCAGTGTGGGTTCTGTACTCCGGGGATCGTCATGTCCATGTACGCCCTGCTGAGAAACAACCCCACGCCCAAGATGTGGGAGGTGGAGGAGGCTTTCCAAGGTGCAGGACACACAAATGGTGTCGTTTGTGGTTTTACAGTGTTAAGGAAAAACACGTTTTTATTAAAAATTTTGTGAACTACATATAATATCCACAGATTCTTTAAAACCAGGTGGGAACAGATAAATATCACTTTATTACAATATAAGTAGAGAAATCCGTCATACAACATGCAACGAAACAGTAAAACACACAGAAACAGATCCTGCCTTAAAAAGAATACAACACAAATTCAGCCGCCCTGTTTGTTTTGATCAGGAAACCTGTGTCGCTGCACCGGTTACAGACCGATCCTGGACGGATTCAGGACCTTCACTGTGGTGAGAGCACAAACACAGTCTGCACGTATCACACCATCTGTTTGTCTAAGTCGTGTTAGAAGTACATCCAGAGTCATTAATTAGGATTATTCTGGGGAATCAGACGATAATAACAACACCTACAGCATGAATAAAGATTCTCTGCTGTCCAGGACGGAGGCTGCTGTGGTGGCAGACAGACCAGCTGCTGTTTGACCGGTGGGACCAGAGCGGAGGACCCCTCACAGGAACATGCTGACGTGAGTCTTTCTTACAGTAACGCGCTTTAAAAACAAACTTTTTAAAAATCTCCCTGATCCTAAACTGTGCGTGTGTTTGCAGGAAGAAACATCACTTTTTAATGCGGCAGACTTTGCGCCCTTTGACCCCACACAGGAAGTGATCTTCCCTCCTGAACTCATGGTAAACGCCGCACACAAACAAACGTAGTCGACTCTCACAGATGAGGACTTTTTGCTCTGTCCTTCTTTCTTCCCTCACTTCCTTTTCCATTCTTCCTTCCCTTCTCCCTTGTAGTCTCTTACCAAAGGTCAGAGGTCACGCTCGCTGTGTTTCCGTGGTGACCGTGTGGTGTGGCTGCAGCCCGATAGTCTGAGCGAGTTCCTACATCTGAAATGGAAACATCCAGACGCCCGAGTGGTGGTGGGCAACACAGAAGTTGGTCAGTGAGTCTCACACAGACATTCGTGGATAGATTAATGAATTAATTAGTTAATTAATGAATTAATTAGTTAATTAATGAATTAATTAGTTAATTAATGAATTAATTAGTTAATTAATTCATTAATTAACACTGCTCTGTGTTTTCAGGTATCGAGGTGAAGTTTAAGAACATGGTGTACCCGGTCATCCTGGCTCCAGCCTTCATCCCTGAACTGAACACAGTGACTCATACTGACAGTGGTGAGTACTACTGCAGCAAGTACTCATAATACTACTAATACCACTACTTCTGAATAAACAGATATCAAATGTCTCTATCTACACTTGATCTGTATCAAACCAGAAAATAAACCGTTAAATGCAGTTGATATTTATGTGAGGGTTGAGCACTAGTACTTCTACTTTACTACAGCAGTAGTACTTTATCTGTCTTACTGTATCGAGGCAAATACACGTTCAGAACAAATACTGACAGTGAAAACTAATAACACTTTGTGTGTGTGTATACAGGGATAGTATTCGGTGCAGCGTGCACTCTCAGCCACATGGGGGCAGTACTGAGGCAGGCGGTGAAGAGTCTTCCTCCTCATCAGACCGAAGTCTTTCTCGCAGTCCTGGAACAACTGCGCTGGTTCGCCGGACAGCAGATACGAAACGTAGCAGTGAGTCAAAGATGTGTCACATGTTGCTGCTCCAGGAATCAGACTGAGTCAGTGTGAGGGGAACAGAGAACACACAGAGCTGCTTGAAGTGCTGGTTGTTTTATGGAAAGGAGATGATACGACACATCCCATTATATGATCTACATTATTTCAGTCCATAGAAACACCACCTGATGGTGTTAACACTGAGGTTTTACTTGTGTCCTGTTTTCAGGCTGTTGGAGGAAACATCATGACAGCCAGTCCCATATCAGACCTCAACCCCGTTTTTATGGCAGCTGGCTGCAGATTAACTCTGGCAGACAAAGGTAACACACACACACACACATACTCCAGCTGGTTAATAATCCAGGATCCTGCTTTTTCACTGAGATCAGAGTTAAATACGTACACACATAAATACAGTATGTGAAGATACTTTCATCTTCCAAACCCCTTCACACCCGTTTATGTTCAAGTCAGAGCCTGAAGTTTATCTTCAGAGAAGCTCTTGATAGTGAGAACATTCCACAGGGTGTTTGTCACATTCATGTGACATTCATGTCAACAGTTCACCTGTGTAAAGGTTGAGTGACAGTAAAAAAGCAGCATCTCTGACCTCTGACCTTTGAACCCTGTCTCTCTCTCTCTACATGTCAGATGCCAGTCGTGTGGTTCAGATGGACGACAGTTTCTTCACAGGTTACAGGAGGACAGCTCTGCGACCGCAGGAGATCCTGCTGTCCATAGAGATCCCGTACAGCAAGAAGGTACCGTACGTATGTCTGCTGACTGGTTACCTAGCAACCACTGTCAGACGCTGACTGTTTTCGTCTCCTCGCTCCTCAGACTCAGTTCGTCTCCGCCTTCAAACAGTCGCCCCGTCGGGAGGACGACATCAGCATCGTCACCGCCTCCATGAGCGTCACCTTCACTCCAGGTACCAATGTTGTCGAGGAGCTGAGGCTGAGCTATGGCGGCATGGCGGCGACCACGTTGATGGCCAAGAAGACGGCGGAGAGACTGCTGAGAAGGTGAGACACGAATACAACAAGGATTCAAGGATCAAAGGAAGGAAGGAAAGGTGTAACGCTCCTGATGTCATCCAGGTGTTGGGGGGAGGAGCTTCTCCAGGAGGCTTGCTCCTCACTGGCTGACGAGATGACCCTCGACCCATCTGCGCCGGGCGGCATGGTGGCGTACCGGCGAACTCTGACCCTCAGCCTCTTCTACAAGTTCTACCTGACGGTGCTGCAGAAGCTCAGACAGCAGGTCGGACGTTCGATAGCACTTTATCTGGTTCCTGAAATGCTGCTGTCATTTCAGAACCATGATTGTTTACTAATTGTTTTCTGTTTTACTGTCAGGGTGTAGACGTGGAGCAGGTCCGGTCAGACTGTCGGACCGCTACAGAGATTTACCATCCAGAGACTCCATCCAGTGTCCAGGTCTACCAGGTGAACAGTTTTTGTTCTGTCTGTCGCCTCTTCAGTGATATTTTCTCATTCCTTGTTTAGTTTCTTAATTTGATTGTCCTTTCTTCCCCCCAGGCGGTGTCGGAGGGTCAGAGCCAGGACGACGTGGTGGGACGTCCCGTGATGCACCTGTCGGCTCTGAAACAGGCGACAGGTGAGGCGGTTTACTGTGACGACGTGCCGCTGTACGAGAACGAACTCTACCTGTCGCTCGTCACCAGCAGCAAAGCTCACGCTCGTATCATGTAAGAGTCTAAAAGAATCCCAACACACACCTGTGCAGCACACACCTGTCTGGTCTAATCCAGGTGTGTTGTAGCTCCATAGATTCCTCAGCAGCAGAGCGAATGCCCGGTGTCGTCTGCTGCGTGTTTGCTGATGACGTCCCCGGCAGTAACGCCACTGGACCGATTGAACACGACGAGACCGTCTTCGCCGACCATCAGGTGTGTTTTCAACCAGTCAGGGACTTTTTGAGGCTCAGGACCAGGTTAATGATGTTTCCCTCCTCTCATCAGGTGACCTGTGTGGGTCACATCATCGGCGCCGTGGTGGCTGACACTCAGCTTCACGCACAGAGAGCCGCCAAAGCCGTGAGGGTCCAGTACGAGGAGCTGCAGCCTGTCGTCACCATCCAGGTGAGACCACCTGCACCTGGATAACACCTGTGCTACTGCATATATTACCATTACTACTGCTTTAAAACAACAGAGACATCACAGCTCTGTTCGTTTTGATTGACAGGAGGCCATCGCTGCCCAGTCCTTCTATCAGCCAATCAGATCCATCCAGAGGGGCGACCTCGAGGCGGGGTTTAAACAGGCCGACCACATCCTGGAGGGTAGTGTGTGTGTGTGTGAGGTCGTCCTGCCTCCAGTAGATTGTGTATTGATTGATTGATTGATTGATTGATTGATTGATTGATTGATTGATTGATTGATTGATTGATTGATTGATTGATTGATTGGTTGGTTGGTTGGTTGGTTGATTGATTGATTGATTGATTGATTGATTGACTGATTATCTGTCAGGTGAGATGCACATGGGAGGTCAGGAACATTTCTACATGGAGACACACGTGACTCTGGCTGTTCCCAGAGGAGAAGACGGAGAGATGGAGCTCTTTGTTTCTACTCAGTCTCCCTCTAAAACTCAGGTAACAAGTCTGTTGTTTCTGTTGTTTCTGCTGCAGTGTCCCAGTGGAACGGTCTTTTTGTTTGACTATATCTGTGAACAAAATTCTTCTCCGTGTCTGTTTCAGTTTCTGGTGGCGAAGGCTTTGGGCGTTCCTGCTAACAGGGTGGTGGTCCGGGTGAAGCGGTTGGGTGGGGGCTTCGGAGGGAAGGAGAGCAGAGCCACCTTGTTGTCCACTGTGGTCGCTGTGGCAGCAGACAAGTACATCAGTCTCTCCCTGACCTTTAACGTGATTCAGTAAAGTTTAAATGTCTTTCAAATCTGAAATGTTTAATGTGTTTCAGGCTGAAGAGGCCTGTCAGGTGTATGCTGGACAGAGATGAGGACATGTTGGTCACTGGAGGAAGACACCCTTACTATGGCAAATACAAGGTAGGATGGCACCACCTGCTGGTGAGGGAACCTCCAGCCTCAGCAGCTTTCGTAGGTCTGTTAGCATCTGAAGTAGTAATTTTTAAAGTAGCAGTATTAGTAACAACAGTACTTAAAGTAGTTAAATGTCATTGTATGACCTTAAATGTGCTGCTCAGTTGGATTCTTTGACTTTTTAGTAGTCAAAACTATCCTAAAATGTTCTTTTGCTCTTGGTTAAGCCAGCATCTGTAGAGTAAGAGTTAGCGTCCATTTCTTCTTTCAGGTTGGTTTTCTGGACAGTGGTAAGATCGTGGCTCTAGATGTGTCGTTGTACAGTAATTCTGGAAACTCCAAGGACTTCTCTCTGTCAGTGAGTATCATCATCACACAGTAGTTCCTGATCCACAATACGCTGAAGACGTGCTGATCTTTACCTGTGTGTTTGTCGAGATCATGGAGCGCGCTCTGTTCCACATGGAGAACTCATACAGTGTGGCGAACATTCGCGGCACGGGCTTCATGTGTCGTACTAACCTGCCGTCCAGCACCGCCTTCAGGGGCTTTGGAGGGCCACAAGGCATGATGATCGCTGAGAGCTGTATAAGTGACGTGGCTCAGAGTCTGGGCAGACCAGCCGAAGAGGTCTGTGGATGAATAAAGTCAGATAAACAAGCTGTGTTAAGGTTTAAAACATCCATCCAATCCGTATCTCTGTCCTCCTCCAGGTGCGTCGACTGAACCTATATGTGGAAGGTGAGTCAACACCCTACAACCAGATCTTGGATCATCTTACCTTGGACCGCTGCTGGGACGAGTGCCTGTCACGGTCTGAATACCAGCAACGACGAGCTGCCATCGACCTCCACAATAGGTAAAACGTAATGGTAAAAACCGGAAACTAAAAAAAACAAGTCAAACCACGTTAGTTGGAATGAACGCTTCCATTGTTTGCTATCAGACAGAACCGATGGACCAAACGGGGCCTTGCCATCGTCCCCACGAAGTTTGGCATCAGCTTCACTGCTGCCTTCCTCAACCAGGTCTGACCCAATAACACTGACGAACTGTTGAAGTGTTCAGTGTGAGTCCAGAATAAGAGTGATCCAGTGTTTTGTGTGTTTCAGGCCGGAGCTCTGGTTCACATCTACACAGATGGTTCAGTGTTGTTGACTCACGGTGGGACAGAGATGGGACAGGGACTCCACACCAAGATGGTGCAGGTAACTAAATGTCAAACAGAAATAAAAACCTTCATCCTCTGCATACTAACACGGATTATATTCTGTGTTTGCAGGTTGCCAGCAGGGTTCTTGATATCCCCTGCTCAAAGATCCACATCTCAGAGACCAGTACCAACACGGTTCCCAATGCCAGCCCCACCGCTGCCTCTGCCTCCTCTGACCTCAACGGGGCCGCGGTGCAGAAAGCCTGTGAGATCCTGATCAAACGTCTGGAGCCTTACAAGGCTAAGAACACTACGGGTTCATGGGAGGACTGGGTGAGCAGGAGAACTAGGAGTACTTACAGTAATTGTACATTATGTACTTAAGGTACCAGCAGTTATGCTAAAATCTGACATTATGAGACCATCAGTGCTTCAGCAGCATTTTACTACAGGAGCTGGTTTTAACGTCGGTGAACTTGTTTAGTCCGGAGGTTCCCATCCTGAGGGTTAGATAAATAAATACATAAGTCTGATGAACTGTACTGTGTCAGATTTTCATTCATGTTTTTACGTGTGTTGATGTTCCCAGTCAGTGTTTTCTACCTGTTGCAGGTGAAAGCAGCGTACTTCGACAGAGTCAGTCTCAGCGCAAACGGATTTTACAAGTGAGTTTACTGAGTGAGTAACATCGCTGGTAAGTAATGTTCAAGGCAGATGTCGAGTGTTTGTCATTTCGTCTCAGGACTCCAGATCTTGGCTACAGCTTTGACTCAAACTCTGGTCGAGCCTTCAACTACTTCAGCTACGGAGTGGCTTGTTCAGAGGTGGAGATCGACTGTCTGACTGGAGCTCACAAGGTCGGAACAAACTCCGAGCTGGAGACACAGTTGAAGCAGGAAATGATGGTGTAAATGTTCTTCTAAGGGCCAAACACACAGATTCTTATTGTAGACTGACACATTTGTGTTACAGAACCTGAGCACCACCATAGTGATGGACGTTGGTCACAGCCTCAACCCAGCTATAGACATTGGACAGGTGAGTCGGTCAGCTAGTCAGACTGATTTGGATTTGAATCCTAACTGAAGTCTGCTCTCCGTGTCACAGGTGGAGGGGGGGTTCATGCAGGGTCTGGGCCTCTTCACCCTGGAGGAGCTTCACTTTTCCCCTCAGGGTGTCCTCCTCACTCGGGGTCCAGGTTCTTATAAGATACCGGCTTTTGGTGACATTCCCACCCAGCTCACTGTGTCACTACTTCGGGACGCTCCGAACGACAAGGCCGTGTTCGCCTCCAAGGTTCACGCCTCTGACATTTAAACATCACAGAGACAAACTGCTGAAGACAACATCCCAGCTCTTTCTTTTCTGTCTTTTCAGGCTGTGGGGGAGCCTCCTCTTTTCCTGGCAGCGTCTGTTTTCTACGCCATCAAAGATGCCATCAGCGCCGCCCGGCTGGAGTCGGGCATCAGCGGGCCGTTCAGGCTGGACAGCCCCGCCTCCGCTGAGAGGATTCGCAACGCCTGCATCGACCAGTTCACCAGAATGGTACAGATATTATTCACAGATATCCAGAAGTGACCTGGAGAAAAGGAGCAGACACACAATGAGCACAAACCCAAACTTAAGTTAGATGAACCCTGTTCATCGTGATCTAATGGAAACACTGGATCCTTTTTATCTGTTTCAGTGTCCTGCTGCTGAACCTGGTTCCTTCACCCCCTGGTCTGTACAAGTGTAGGACGCTCGACCACAGAGAAGAAAGCTACTGTGTGATCACTGTGTGTTGTTTTCAATAAAGCAGTCAGGCGTTGAACCCTGACGTGTTCACAGTGAGTCGATCGTGCTTCTGCACTTTCACTTGATATATCCATAAAATAAAATATGAAATAAGATATGATTTAAATGTCGTGGGGTTTTTATTCTCGGTAAATACTGTGAACTTTAAATACTGTGCAGTAAACAGAAGCGATGGACCGTCGTCAGTATGAACAGCTGTCCGCTCATCTGTGACTGTCTCAAAGCAAAAGATGTTTCAACTGTTCATCAGCTCATTTCTACCTTTTTGAAATGAACTCCTCAAAAAGTTTGTCATAACTTTTAAACTCATAATTATTACGTGTGGTTGTGTCATTAAATTGTGAGTAAAGACTTTAGTGACAGGCTGTTTGAAGGTTCTTCACAGTGTTTGTAATGTTCTTAGCAGATTTCATTTGAGGTGTCTTTGTCTGGTAATAAAAGCTCGGTTCTTGCTACTCTGAGAACATGTTGGTTCTTCCACTAACCTCTTAAACGTCACTGCTTTAAACATCCCTGGAGCAGAAGCCACTGAGTGAGAAGCTGTTCCTGTGCAGCCTGTGAGCAGGAAGCTTCACAGCGAGGTGTCACATGAGGGCCGACCCCGCGGGGACCACCTCCTCCGCGGGGACCACCTCCTCCGCGGGGACCACCTCCTCCGCGGGGACCACCTCCTCCGCGGGGACCACCTCCTCCGCGGGGACCACCTCTGTGTTAATTATGTGGTCAGAGTGTGAAGTATGGGAGGCAGATAAACCACCAACCACATGTCGAGCTGCACGTCTCACACTGTACATGTTACATCGAGGATTCACCTGTTTCTGTGTATCACGAGTTCTTCAGCCTCTCACACACAGAGGGAAGAGGCTGTTCCAGCTCCTCCGTTCAGCTTCACTCTGCACAACGTCCACACAGAGAAGAAAGCAGGTAGCAGGTTACAGGTTAGGAACAGCAGAGGGCGCCGTCGATCACTAGAGGCAGAAAGAGAGCAGAGGTTTCTGACAGACACAGGCACCAACAGACCTCAGTGGAGAGTCCTGGTCTTCAGACAGAGTCCTGGTCTTCAGACAGAGTCCTGGTCTTCAGCTGGATCCGCTGGATTATGGCTCCCAGGAGGATGGAAACTAAACCTGTGATCTTCTGTGTGAAGATGCTGCTGCTGCTCTACTCCTTCGTCTTCTGGGTGAGAGACGAGCTTTTATATGGTTTTAGTTTTAATTTAGATTGAATTACTGTCTCTGGAGAAGCTCATCAGGTTTTATAACACTGCGTGTTCATAACACATGAAGTCATCTTCCTGACTTTTCATGTCTGTTTTCTGACTTTTAAAACACGTCTTCAGGCAGACGACACCTTCTTAAAACCTCTGGACTGACGAAACCAATGTTCAGTTCAGTTCAGTTTCTGCTGCAGCTGATTTCTACTTCAAACTGAGTCTGTCAGGAGAAGTGCAGAGGTCAGAGGTCAGAGGTTTGGTAATTATCTGCCCTGTGAGGAAGAAGATGTGACGCCCTGACGATAATTTAACAACACAGACTAATCCTGGAGCCATCACTAACCAACTAAATGAACTCAGCTGCTTTGCTGTTTGTCCTGCTCAGGTTTTAGCTTTAAATGTTTAAATGTTTACATGTGGAGCCTGATAGCTGCTGACGCCTCGTTGTTCTGGATGGTTCCTGCTGTTTTTTATTATAAATAACTGAACTGAAGGTTCCAGGACAAAATACACTTTCTTTTTCCTGTTGAAATGAAAACACAAGGTTAAACTCTGACTTTGTCTTTCATCCTGAATCAAACCAAAGCAGCGTGACTCCAGTCGATCGTCTTCTGAACATGTGATCACAGCTTTGTTGGTGTTGGTGCAGCAGCAGGAGTCCGAATCAAACACGTCCTTCATGTGTTTCGTTCATCCTCCTGCTGCTCTGATTCCCAGACAGACACAAACCACCTCCACCTCACGCAGCATCCACACTCTGTGCTTTACTTATCAGTTCCACTGCAAAATTAACTAGTTTTCTAATTTAGTATGTTTTTATTTGAATGTTTTTTCTTGAGATTAATACTTTTAATGAGCTGTGACAACATTTCTTAATATCATTTTGTGAAGTTTTACAAACTACATAATCCACTGAACATAAATGAAATGATCTCCTGGCTCCTTCCTGCTCAGATGTCCTGGTTTCCAGCACTGTGTGCCACACACAGGTTTTCTTCTTCTTCCCACCTGTTTGTCAGTTTGTCACTTCACTGTCAGAGCTCATCACACAGTCATGTGGAGCTGACTCAGCCCGTCTGCTGCAGACACTTTTCAGTCCTGTGGTCTGACCTGTGGCTCCTCCCCCCTCAGGTGACAGGTGTGGTGCTGCTGTCGGTGGGACTTTGGTGGAAGTTCATGTTGGGCCCCTACATGCTCCTGATCTCTAACGGACCCTCCAACGCTCCGTACGTCCTCACTGGCACCGGAGTCTCCATCATCCTGTTTGGACTGTTCGGCTGCTTTGCAACCTGCAGGGGGCGCCCCTGGATGTTAAACCTGGTCAGATCATGGTGCAGTGTTGTTAATGGAGACTACTTTTGTATTCAGGTGACACTCTGAATGACCTCTGACCTCTGTCCTCCCTCAGTACGCTGTGTTTCTGACTCTGGTCTTCATGACTGAACTCATCGCTGGAATCTCTGGATTTGTGTTTCGTCACGAGGTCGACTTGTTGAATTGTCTTTAAAATGACACCAACAGGAAGTGATGATGTGTAGTGACGTCATGTGTGTGTGTGTGTGTGTGTGTGTGTCCAGATTAAAGAGACTTTCCTCACTACGTACAGCGACGCAGTGATGAAGTATGATGGACTAGACGACAGGAGCCTGGCTGTAGATGGAGTTCAGCGCAGGGTCAGTGTCTCTTTTTCCACATGTGGTTCACAGGACGTGGTCGACACGCTGCTGTGTCACACTCAGCGTGGCTTTCTTTCATTTCCCTTTAATCCAATTTGTCTTCACTTAAGTGCCACAAACGTCTCACACATACGCACATCACACCTTTAAAAGACTTTAAAGCTACAGAGACTTTCTCTTCTCTCTGTGCAGTTACACTGCTGTGGAGTTAATAACTACACCAGCTGGTTCAGCAGTGGATATTTTCCTGTGGGTGGTGTTCCTGCAAGCTGCTGCATCAGTGTCTCTGACTGCAGCGCAGCCGACCTGAAGAACGCAACTGTGGCTGCACGTAAAGTCTACAGACAGGTCAGACACACACACACAGAGACACACAGACACACACACACACACAGACACACAGACACACACACAGAGACACACAGACACACACACAGAGACACACAGACACACACACAGAGACACACAGACACACACACAGAGACACACAGACACACACACAGAGACACACAGA
>JAUYWH010000012.1:353684-364556 GCA_034779795.1 Ctenopoma multispine | reverse complement strand
CAGACACACACACACACCCACACACACCCAGAGACACTCACTCACACACAGACACACACAGACACACACCCACGCACAGACACACACACACACAGACACACACACCAGCTGATCCTCTGTGTGTCTCTGTGTGTGTCTCTGTGTGTGTGTCTCTGTGTGTGTTGTGTCTGTGTGTGTGTCTCTGTGTGTGTCTGTGTGTGTTGTGTGTCTGTGTGTGTGTGTATCTGTGTCTGTGTGTGTGTGTCTCTGTGTGTCTGTGTGTGTTTTGTCTCTGTGTGTGTGTCTCTGTGTGTGTCTCTGTGTGTGTCTGTCTGTGTGTGTCTGTGTGTGTCTGTGTGTATCTGTGTCTGTGTGTGTGTGTCTCTGTGTGTCTGTGTGTGTTGTGTCTCTGTGTGTGTGTCTCTGTGTGTGTCTGTCTGTGTGTGTCTGTGTGTGTCTGTCTGTCTCTGTGTGTGTCTCTGTGTGTGTGTCTGTGTGTGTGTCTGTGTGTGTGTCTGTGTGTGTTTCAACCATCTAAATAAAAATACAACACGTGTTTTAGATTTAATATGAGCAGCTTTCATTCGCTCTTTGAACCGTAGTAAGACTGAGACATCAGCAGCTCTGTCCGTGTGCGCAGGGCTGTTATGAGCTGGTGACGTCTTTCATTGAGAGCAACATGGGAGTCGTCGCTGGAGTGACCTTTGCTGTTGCCTTCTCTCAGGTACTAACCACAGAAAGCTCAGGACGCATCAGCACTGTTCAGGTAAATATAACACAAAGTGATTTTTAGACGTTGACAGTGACTCTGTCTGCAGCTGATAGGTCTGTCTCTGGCCTGTTGTTTATCTCGTGTCATCAGCGCCAACCAGTACGAGATGGTCTGACAGGTAACAGCCACACGCTGGTGTCTCAACATCTACAACTCAAACACAGACAAACGTAAAAACTAATGCTGCTTTAATGCTCCTCTTCTTTCCTCCCGCTGACAGAAGGATGCACGTCACCATGGAAACCGGAGGACCTACCCACAGAGCACATTGTATAAACCAGACACAACTTGTTGATGTTTCTTTTGCATTTATTTTGCTGCAGGACACGTGAACGCCTCACGCTTTCAGTGCCCACCCCCCTCCCCTACCTTAAAATGTACGAAGCATCAGCTCAAGAAATCATTAATAAAGCTACAAACATCCAGTGTTTCATGTGACATGACTTTTTCTTTGACCTGAGTCTGCTGAGGACCACGTCAGGTACGTGACTTTATGACTAAACGAGTGTGGTTGGTAAAGATAAATGTCAAACAGCAGTAATGTCGCTTTGCAGCCAGATGAGGGCGATGTTACACCAACCACTGACAGGTTTATGAAACTAAACTAAATCAGTAAAAAGTGAAGTGAAAATACGAAGTTTTCTAAAAACAACTATAACATCCAGCTGTGGAAGAAAACGAGAGACCTGCAGTTCATTCTGTGATCAGCATGTGTGTGAGTGTGTGTCTGTTCCTGCTTAATGAGGCACTGATGAAGCGACCACCTGAGTCAGATCTTGTGTGATGAGGAACAGAGGGACGTACAGTCAGATCATCGGGTTTATCTGGGGGTTAGTTTGTTAGTTTCTCAGGGGAGAGAAGATGAAATAATATTTCAGAAACGCGGTCAGCCAGCCGGGAAATCCCTCCCTGACCTGCAGCCTTGTTGGTCCTGGGGGGATCTTTTCAGCAGGGTGCACTTTCTGGCACAACACCAGCTGTTGTGTAAACAATGGAGCGGGTTCCAACGTTCTGTGTGACGTCACGCAGCCTGTCCCCGCTGTGATTGGCTGCCTGCGGAGGTTCCGTGTCTTCCTGGCAGTCCTAGCTCCGCCCAGTCTGTCTGTCTCCGGCTGCTGCTCCCAAATAAACCCCGAACCGGCCCGGTGCTCTCTCTACCTGCAGGACCTACCGGAGCAAATCACCTCACACACCGGCAGGACCGAGGGACGACAGCCGGAAACACGGTGAGCTCACCGGACACTCTTCCTGGTTAATGTGGCCGAACAGCGCAGCTTCCTAACGGTAACGTTACCCGGAATCCTCCGTCCCAGCGGGGCGGATGTAGCTTTGAAGCTCTGGCGTCGTTTGGTCCGAGTTTTAAACCGAGTTAAACACGATAACATTCGTCAGTAAAGTCGAACCACAGCAGAAAGTCTGTCAAATGTTTCTCTGTAGTTTTTCTAAGGATCGATCAACTGAAGATGCTCAGTTCGTCCTCCACACACGTTGCTGATCACTAGTTCACTAAGAACACTTTAAAAATCAAAGGTTATGGACATACGAGTACAAACCATGGCAGTGAGTTAGTGTGTGTTATTAGCAGAGTGCCGGTGGGTTTTATTGAGGTTTTATTGAGGATAAAATACCAACATGTTCAGAACTTTGGACGCGTCCGATAACGGAATCAGGGCAGCGTTTTATTTTTGGAGCTCGGTGACGTTAGCTCACACGCTGTTTCAGAGCTAATCAGGAACAGCTGCTGATGAAAGTTCAAACCTCTAAGTCACTGAAATGTTCTTAAATTACCGACATACGTGTTTATATCCCGTCGATGAAAATGACGCCGCGGTAGCTCGTTTGCTAATTGTGTTAGCCTGCTAATCCTAGCAGGGAGAAGCAGGCAGACACTTCCTGGTTCCCCACTCTGGCTTTTCTGTGTGTTTACGCGGTGTGGAAGGAACTGTGTGTCCTGTTGAGACGGTTGTTACTCCTGCTGACGCTGAATCTAAATCCATCCTCACTGTCTGTCTGTGGTTGTGTTTCAGGTGGTTGTCTGTTGTTTCAGCTGCAGGGTGAAACTGTTGGTCTGCGTCCTGCAGTGGGACACGCTCCATCCCCAGAGGACACACCAGCTTTTCAGGGTAAAACTGGACCCACTTTGTGGTTCATGTCGGAGTGGTGAGCATACCTGTGAAACCTGGTCCAGCTCTCGAGGGTCAGGACCTTGTTAAGACTTGACCCAGGATCTGGCCGCAGCCTCATAATAATCCTCTAAAGAGCATTAGTGGGCTAAGTTTGTCCCTGACTGTGGCAAGCAGCAAAAAAAGGCTTCACCATGATGCAACTATCTGATTCCTACAACCAGAAGAACTCGCTATTCAATGCCATGAACCGCTTCATTGGTGCCGTCAACAACATGGACCAGACCATAATGGTACCCAGCCTGCTGCGGGACGTCCCGGTGGAGGAGGCAGAGGATGTGAAGGCAGTGCGGACCACCAGCGGCACCCCCTGCTTCCACCAGGACGGCGACATGTACAGCTCCTATGTCCTGCTCAAGTCCATTCGTAACGACATCGAGTGGGGCGTCCTGCAGGGTGACGGGCGGGGGAAGGAGAAGGCGGATGTGATGGAGGTGTCGCGGGCAGATGTGGAGGAGGAAGACTTAGAGAAACAGTTTCATTTCCACCTGATCGGACTTCATGCGGTTTTGTCCAAACTGACATGCAAGGCCAACACGGTCACGAGCCGCTACAAGGAGGAGATCGGCTGCAGGAATTGACCAAGGACTAATTGATTTATAGCAATTACAATTAACCATACAGGTGTTTTCTAAAGTAGATTTTAGCTCATTAACTGCAAAACAGCTACAACTTTATTTTTACTTCAATTCAAAGGTGAAACAAGGAAAACAAAATGTGCAGAGATGCTGAGAGTTAAACGTATTCATCCATAAAAACATCCAAATGACTTATTATTAGTCCCAAAACAAGGAAGCATTGTAGAATAAACTGTTGGTACAAACAAGACTCAGCAGAGAGAGAAAAATAACCAGTTAGTTTGAAAGGTTTTATAGTGCAATATAAATGCCAAAACGCAATCAAACGCACACATTTGAAATATTGAACTACTGCAACCTCCACTGTTTACATGCTGCAATACACAGTATTAATCCAACTTTAAGCCAAAAACGAAACATTAATTTTATTGGATTGTCTCGGCAGCAGCTTTAAACCAGTGAAAGTAAGCTTTCATAAAAATGTGAAAGTAATGAGCTAAAATATGCAAAGAACACCAGTATGTTTTGATAATAACATTTATATTCATCGTAAAGAGAGGGAGGGGCTTGAGTTTGGCCAAATATCTGGATAAAATTCAAAGTAACCTGATATTTTCTGCAGTTGTTTGCCGCCTCTGTAGTTACACTGTGGGTGCTTTTGTGTTTCTTTTTACTGTTTGCACAGTGTTTTCAGGGTTTATGTCTGACTTTGGATTTCGTCCTCTCTCCTGGCGAACATTTCATTGCTGTAAATTCAAAACTATGCAAACACATTTCACACGGCTGCAGAGGAGGCACTTTGTTTTTATATGTAAAGTATGTTTGACAGCAGACGCACACGGTCAAGAGCTGTTTCAAATATTTACCAGCAGGGCAGCTGACGAAATTCCAAAGCATGGAAACTTTACGTATAAATAAAGTAGATAATTATCAGGAACATAGTCAAAGGGAGTTTATTAAAACGTTTGACAGAAAATTAATCAAAAACTATTTTAACAATTAACCAAATGTCAAACATACTCTAAACACGAGGATTTCCTCTGTTTTGTATCACAGTAAAACAGATACCTTTGTGTTTGAAGCCAGATTTGGAACAATGCCTCTAACTGGTTCAGCTCCACGTTGGTCTGACTTCAGTGGCTGGTATCACTTAGTTTACAGCTCATTCAAAGGTTCAGCTGTTTTTTTCTATCCAAACATTGTGTGAAAGCAGAAAGAACTTTTCTGATATGTACATTATTATCTATACTAAATAGTTTCCTTGTCAGTAGTATCATAGAATCCAGTGTTTCAGTTCTATTTGTTTGTCATACTGAAAATACATGTTACGTGTAGCGTTTGTGAATTGTTTACGTCAGTAGTTAATCAGGGTTCAGGATGTTTCACTCACTGTGATATAAACCAGAGAAAAACGGAAATAAGTCTGTTGACATTCAGTCATTTTCTGATTTGTTTCTGCTCTTCTTTGAAATGGTAAAAAAAAGATTAGAAGCTTCACTAAACTAGATATTTTTTTCTTGAATTTTAAAAACTGGCTCTTGAATGTTGAGACGAGATCTTGTTACTGAAAGATGTTTTGTTTGTTTGGAGAAAGACGAGAATCTGTCTTTAATTTAAAGAATATAAAAAAGCTAAACAAGACTTTAAGCTTAATTAAGACGTTAATGTCGTGTTCTTCATGATCTGTGTGTGAAAACCACTGGATGTCAGAACAGTTCTGTAAGTAATGTTTTTTTATTTAATGTTTGGTTCAGCAATTAAAGGTTTTGATGAGTATTTAGCTGTGTTTCTTTTTTTCTCCCGTAGTTACAACTGTTCTCCCAGCAGAACATGTTGTTTAGTTTATTCTGGTTTCTTTTTGTTCAGTTCTGTTCAGTTTGATCTTATTTTTCAGTCATCAGGTGTTTGGACCAGGACGCAGTGTTGAAGGTAAGAACTTCCATATCCTCTTTTTAATGAACGGTTCACGAACGTGACTAAAACACGATGTGATCTGTGTTTTATCTGTGACAGCAAACCTTTTTGTTTCTCTCTGACAGTTTGTCCTGATCTGTTTCAGCCCCTACTTCCTGAGAAGTTATGAAACTCATGAGTAAATGATGAATCGGACGTCATCGTGTTGCATGAAGGAAGCTGCAGGAACATCTGAAGAGTGTTTGACAAACAAACCTCTCCCCTAAAGGTGCAGTTTGCTGAATTATCTGTGATCAGCTCCTGTTTGCAGTGTACCTGTGTGTCTCTGTGTGTGTCTCTGTGTGTGTCTCTGTGTGTGTCTGTCTGTGTGTGTGTGTGTGTGTGTGTGTGTGTGTGTGTCTGTGTGTGTATGTGTGTGTCTGTGTGTGTGTGTGTGTGTCTGTGTGTGTGTCTCTGTGTGTGTGTGTGTGTGTCTGTCTGTGTGTCTGTGTGTCTGTGTGTGTGTCTGTGTGTGTGTCTCTGTGTGTCTCTGTGTGTGTGTGTCTGTCTGTGTCTCTGTCTGTGTGTGTGTCTGTGTGTCTGTGTGTGTGTCTGTGTGTGTGTCTCTGTGTGTGTCTGTCTGTGTGTGTGTCTGTCTGTGTGTGTGTCTGTGTGTGTGTCTCTGTGTGTCTGTGTGTGTGTCTGTGTGTGTGTGTGTCTGTGTGTGTGTCTGTGTGTGTGTCTGTGTGTGTGTGTGTGTCTGTGTGTGTGTCTCTGTGTGTGTGTGTCTGTGTCTCTGTCTGTGTGTGTGTCTGTCTGTGTGTGTGTGTGTGTGTAACTATGATGACATGTGTTTGACACATGTCAGCAACACATCACTCTTTATCAGATGAGCTCTGGTAGTTGAGCAGAGGTGATGGATCAGTTTTAAAGCCACACGTGTCTGTCAGGTCGCTCAGGTGTGATTCTTCTGCTCATGACGTCTTCTTCCAGTGGTGCCTGTGATGTCCTCGCTCCTGCTCTGTGGAGGGTGTTGCTGATGTCACCGGCTGCAGTGCTTTCTTTCTTTTTCCAGACATTCTGAATTTTTGCTTTGCTCTGATAGTTTTATCAGTTTCAACATGACCGTTGTCTCACAGACTGCTTCCTGGTTTTATGCATTTTACTGTGATTGTTGTTCGTCGTGTTTTGTTACTGTTGAATGAGAAATGTCCGGTGAAGTTGGCGTGTGACTGCTGAGGTTCTGTTGCACTATTGTGAGCTCCTCTCTCATATAAATTAGTTGTGGAGGATATTATTGGCCGTCAGCCACAGCTTCATTCACCTGTAATCTCCCATAATCCCTCTCACCTCAGGTAAACCCCTGCCTTGTGTTACAGAGGGGAGTCAGTGAATGCCTCGCAGATATTATAAATGAGTTAATATAACTAGATAAATAAAGTAACTGGTGTCTGTAGAATACACGATGTTTGATGACATTTGTTATAGACTGTCGAACAAACACTTTTTCACAGACAATGCAGGGCGGCGGTGTGTTTTCTGTTGTATGATGTCACTGTGGCTTTTTACTCGTCGAACAATGAAAACCAAAAACCTGACCTCAGTGTGTGTGCTTTGAAAATCTGCTCCTGGAAACAGCAGATTACCTGTCGCTCGTATTGTCTGCGTGCAGCCTGAGTCAGTGTTGACTTTGTGGGAACAGGGAGTGCTGGTGTTGACACGACCTCTGTGGATTAACTATGAAACAATAACGCTGGTAATTACTCAAAAAAGGAAAGTGATAGTAAACCTTCAAACTAAAAGTCCTGAGCTGAAATAGCTGCAAAAATCACTCAAACAGTCCCAAGATGATTTGATTTCTCCTGGTTCCAGGATTTTAGTGCAGAAGCTGCAGCAGAGTTTTATTAGATCATGATGTGTCATGATTTAAAGGTTGACCCAGCACTGACTCTGTGTGTGTGCTGCACATGCACAGTATCGCCTGTCAGCCTGATAAGACTGTGGCAGCTCAGACCACGTCTAAAGTTAGCTGCTGAGTCGACAAACACTCTGTGTTTAAAATATAAAAGTCCACGACAAGAGAGCGTGCTCAGCTTGTGACTTCAGGATCCTTGATGAATGATGTTTGCGGAGCAGGTCCACAATGTGCTGCAGGTACTGGACTTACTGCAGTTTAAAGGGACTTGTGGTTCAGAATGTCACCAAATGATCGTGTTATTCATTCACAGCAGAAAGTTCTGTAAAGTGGTGACAGATTGGTTTGTATAAAAAGAAAAGTGATAAGTCACTTTAAAAATGAAGTGTTCTCTAACTAATGACATATAAGACAAAAAGAACAAAGTCATAGATTCAATCAAATGATTTTTAATCCCAATTATTTCAGTACATTGACCTGTTTTAATCAATGAATCCTGCAAAACAAGTCCACTGTACAGTAACCTGTTGCCACCGTGAGGCTGTGATGGTCCTTACACCCAGTCACATATGATGGGTAATATTTCCATGTTGCTTCTACTCCACTGTAACACAGAAGTATTGTACTCGTTACTTCACTACATTTATTCTATTCATTATTCTTTAGACAAAATGTGATCATCTAATAAATTCTGATGTGTAACTGTGGATGAAGCAACTGTCAGAACATAAAAGTTAAGAGTTAAAATCTACGGACACAGGTCTCCAGTCCTGCAAATATTTCCTTAGGTTTGAAAGTGATTCATTAAAATGTGTTATTAATTCTGCAGCTGCCTCATTTATGGGCACATGTGGAACAAATGGACTTTGATTGGACATTGACAAGTATTACTACATTAAAATTAGCATTGGTCCATAGGTGACATGTACTTTTTAATACATGCTACATACAATATTACTCGTATGATATTTCAATCTATCAGCCTACAGTAACGTGTACTTCTTGCTTTTCTTTCAGGGAATATGAGGAAGCAGACATGTTTGACTTGCAGCCCGTCAGTTGGTGCAAACAACTTTTCTGTTTGCTTAGGATCCCACAGTCACAGTTCTGATTAATCTCTGTGTGACAGATTGTTCCTTGTGCTCGTGAGAGTGTTTTCTGTCTTTGTGAAGATAAAACCGTCGTGACAGAAATTCTGTTTATTTTCATGACAGAAAGTTGGTGTCAGACTCGATGTTTGGAATCCAGCAGACAACAGCGGATGCGTAACCAAAGTAGAGGTTCCTGCCTGCCGAGGTAGACCACCCGCAGACCTGATTCTGAGAGAGAACAAGCAGCGGAAGCAAGCGGTGAGTTATACACACAGCAACGAGACACTTTGAAGCTAGAAGATGTGGAGGCCTGGCGCTGTAGTATACGCGTTGTACTGACTTGTGTCTTCTGTTGTACTTTTATATATTGTGTCAAACAGTTGGGATTGGAAAGACCTGGGACATCAGCAGACTTCAAGACCGCTGAAGACCAGCCAGAATACAGCGCTCTCTGGTGACTTCATTAACACGCAGCTCGTACCTCAGCAGCTGACGAGCACATTTACCACTGACGACATGAGTCAGTCCTGCCTGAATCGAGTTTGTATGTGTAGTACGTGGGTGGAGAATCTTCCTACAGTGTGTCAAGATGCTTTCATGCCAGGGGACCTCAAGGTTCAGTGTTCTTTCTGCCTCCCTTTCAGATCAAATCTGCACAACCAGTTCCAGCCACCGAACCAAGACCACAGGAGGAAGAACCGAATGCAGAGGAGCTTCACAGGAACCAGAGGACCACACCAGGTGCTTCTCACCTCCAACACAGCAGTGAAGGGTGAAGGAAGAGACATGTGGGTGTGTTCTGGAGATAAAACAGGCACACAAGGGACTGGGTCACCTGCCTGTGGTATGCCTGTGGCATCTCATCAGTAGTATGTACCCCTTTGCAGAAAGGTGTTATCTTATTTGACCTGCTTGCTTTTGTGACTTGTTGCATAATGTCTTTTGCTAAATGTATGATTTCACAGGCATTTAACTCTTTTACTTCACAGTATGTTTTTCTTTCCAGAGATGATTCAGCGATTCTGATGTTGTTAGAATGTTACAAGTTACATTAATCATTTTATCAGGATGCCTATATTATTAATTAGAATTAGTAATATATTCTATGTTTACAATTGTATTAATTCTTGCTTTATTTTAGGGAATGCCAGAAAGAGATGAGTAAGATGTTTCAGGGTGATGCTATTGAGTTTAGAGACAGTTAAATAGAGATCCCACACTAAACAGGTACAGCTATAAATAGTTGTGTAACAACAGGTTGCTCTTTGTTAATTTGCTGAACTCTCTTCTTGAGTGCGTTGTTTTGGTTGTGCTTCTCATTTCTTTATATTTTTTAATAAAACTGCTTAAAAGACCATCTTGACAGAAAATCCGTTTATTTCCACAGCAGTAATAACACGTAATAATAAATTTGACAATAACATGAGAATGTAATAACAATATGTAATAACAAGTTTTTACAAATGAGATGCAAATTATATGCAAATTTTATGCATTTTATCCAATTATTATTCGCATCTCATTACACACGTGTAATAACACATTTATTACAGTGTAATTACACATTTATAACAATGTAATAACACCCGTGTAATGAGATGCAAATTTTATGCAAATTTTATGCAAATTTTATGCATTTTATCCAATTATTATTCGCATCTCATTACACACGTGTAATAACACATTTATAACAATGTAATAACACATTTATAACTATGTAATAACAATGTAATAACACGTGTGTAATGAGATGCGAAAACAAAGTGGCTTTTAGAAATTTTTTTCGCATCTCATTACACACGTGTAATAACACATTTATAACAATGTAATAACACATTTATAACAATGTAATAACAATGTAATAGCAAGTGTAATGAGATGCGAATAATAATTAGATAAAATGCATATAATTTGCATCTCATTAAAATTACGCAAGCGAAATATCTAAAAAAAAAAAAACTTGCCAAAAGCACATATTTTCCTGTCTCATGTGCCGTTACATGTAACATTTTGCTTGGTTACTTTTAATTGATGTGTTGCAATGCAACTAGTTTCATGTAAGGTAACGTTGAAAGCCAACACACACAAAATAAATTTGATGTTGTCCTGTAGTTCCGTCTTCCACCAGATCTTATTGACTTTCTTTGGAAAGTTTGAAAGCACACTACTACTACAGTACTATATTTCATAATTACATTTGTTCCGGTAAGTAGTAATGCTTTTTGTACGTACAATATCTTGGCAAGTTATATTAATAAGTTGTTTACTTATAAGAATAAAACTGCACTTACATAGTTTCATTTAATTGTATTTTATTTGTACAGCACAGCAAGTATATTCACAATGTTGTAGAAAACCCAACAGTCCCACTTGAGCAGCACGTAAGGCAACAGTGGAGAAGAAAAACTCCCTTTAACAGAAGAAACCTCCAGCAGAACCAGGCTCATGGTGGGCGGCCATC
>JAUYWH010000012.1:339698-350201 GCA_034779795.1 Ctenopoma multispine | reverse complement strand
ACACACACACAGAGACACACAGACACACACACAGAGACACACACACTGACACACACACACACAGAGACACACACACAGAGACACACAGACACACACACAGACACACACACACACACACAGAGACACACACAGACACACACACAGACACACACAGAGACACACACACAGACACACAGACACACACAGACACACACAGAGACACACACACAGACACACACACACACACAGAGACACAGACACACACACACAGACACAGACACACACAGAGACACACACACACACAGAGACACACACACAGAGACACACAGACACACACACAGAGACACACAGACACACACACAGAGACACACACACTGACACACACACACACAGAGACACACACACACAGACACACACACACACAGAGACACACACACAGAGACACACACACAGACACACACACAGACACACACACAGACACACACACACAGACACACACACAGAGACACACACACAGACACACACACAGACACACACACAGAGACACACACACTGACACACACACACACACAGAGACACACACACAGAGACACACACACAGCCCTAGTTTTCCACACTCAGTTGAAAATAGCACTGTCACCACCTCTGCTCCCACGACTCTTGAGTGCTTTCTGTGTGTGTGTTTTCTTTCAGTGTGTGTGAGTGTAAAACCCGAGGCTGATGACAGAAAGCTCGGGAGATGGAGGGGAGGAAGTGGGAAGGAGGTGGGAGATGATACGTCTTAAAGTCAAAGAGAGAGCAAAGCAAATGAGGATTCACTCTCTTCACCATCTTGCCTCGTTCGCCTCCTCTCCCACTTTTCTCCTTTGTGAGTTTCCTCTCAATTGTGTTTCCTCGAGCATGTTGTTGGATGTTTTTTGCATTCAGGATCAGAGCTCATGTAAAAGAAAAGAACAGATTCTGTCAGGGTTTTCTTCCTCCTGTGAAGTTCCACAGGGCTCCGTTTTGGATCCTCTTTTATTTCCTTTTTATATAAACTCACACAGAGCACATCATTTATAACTGTTCAGGCATCAGTATGCTTCGTGTCAAACGGCAACAAAAAGTCTGAAATCCCCACCCTCCTCTGTCCGACATGAGCGAGACAATTCGCCTTCAGAATTGATGTTTTTTCATATCAGTTTCCAGTAACATGTTCCTCAATGGCTCTGTGGAGAATTAGAAACAGATAAATCACCTTGAAGGAGTTTTTAATGGACAAAATCCCAAAGTGCAGGCTTAAAGCTTGTTTTGTTTGGGATGACAGTCTCAGATGCGACCCTCATTGGACCATAATCTTGGAAATAGGGATCAGGACCTACAGAACTCCATGTGTTGGGTGTGACATGGGTGTGACTTAGCAGCTGCTAACAATTGACGCAAGATGGAGGCTGAGTACAAGCACTAATGTACTTCTCAGACCACTTAGTCTGCAAACCTCTTGTTCTGATGTGTGTTTCACAAAAATCAACTTTGTGAAAATGTAGGAATATCATAAATAACAAAATTATAGTTCTAGTACAGAATAATAAGAAATCACAGCATAAGCTTTGCATAGAAGACATGTGGGATTCAGCGCATCAGTACCAACTGACAGACCCTGTACTACCAATACTACTGGAACTACTACTGTCACTGCAGTTGCCTAACCAGCCAATAGAACGGCTAATTTCTGCTGTTAGGCAGCATTTTAGAGTTAATTATTTTGACACCAGGGTTAATGTGTCTGTGTGACAGGTGAACATGGCAATAAATGAGTGGTGCTGAGCAGCCTCTGGAGAGCCACTGATGCTCATTAACAGTTTAAAGAACAATCAGAGTGTTAGAAATAGATCGAACTACATTCAGAACTCCCTTCACATTTTTGGTATCTTATGATGTGTATGCTGTATATAATTAATAGTTATTTTCTCTTTCTCTCTTTTTTACTTTCTTTACTCGAAATAAGAAGTTATATGCATGTTTGTGTTACATTCTTATTTAGAATAATTTTTGAACTTATCTATATTTTCTAAATGAGGATAATGAAGGGCAGGTAGAGATGGATGAAAATCTGCATCGCTGAGCTGCTGATGCCACGGCAACAGCCTCCACCGCTTAGCAGCCAGACAGCGTGAGCGTGTTAATGTGTGTCTCCGTGTGTGTGTGTGTGCAGTGTGTGTGCGTCTGTCAAACGAAGCCGCTCGCTGCCACGCATCGGCAAACAGGATGCGAGCTTTGCCCTGGAGGTGTGTGTGTGTTCGTTGTGTGTGTGTTTTATAGCGCAAACAAGGAGGAGGGGGGCTGACAGTGTGTGTGTGTGTGTGTGTGTGTTTGTGTGTGTGCGTCCTCACTGCCCTCAGGAAATCTGCGGTGCAGCAGCTGTCAAAACGGCACAAGGCGCCACCACACACACTGACACCAACACACACACACGCAGTACATGTGGAGAATATTATTCTTCCTCCATAACCCCCAATCACTCCATCCCTCCCTCGTTCACTCGCACTCTCCTTCACTTTAATCTTCAGTGAATTCAATTACCCACACACACATTTTAAACACACACGAACACACACACACACACGTCCCTGCTGAGCGTTCCCAGCGAGCTCCAATCAGCAGGATAATTGCAACAATTAACAGAGAGAAAGAGAAAGAAATGAGGGAGGAAAACTGAAGAAAGGAAAAAGAATAACAGAAAAATCCTGATTGCAGGTTTAACCATTTCTCATCGCTTGAGATCTCAGGGTACAAAACTAATCTGAAGGAGCTGTTTAAATTTAGAATAAAAAGTCTGATATTATCCATCGTGTGTAACAGACTTATACCAGCCTGAATCGAGCACTTTCTAACTGAAGCACAGACCCCAAACACGAAGCCACACACGAGCCAAAGCTGCCTTTCCTCACGTTCAGTCAGACTCATTTTTTAAACACTAAGCTCCCAAACTGAAAGTTCCTGAGCAGCAACATTCGCAGTGGACCTCAAAGCACAAAGGGAGCTGGTGCGACAACGGGCTCTTCAAACACAGCCTGAAACAACTGATGTGAGGAGAATCTGAAAGTCTTCTCACCTTCATCACACAAAAACAGCTTTAGATTAGTCACCGTATTGTGTTCGTCGTGCCTCAGTCAAAGTGCTGAACATATGTTTGCATGACGACCTGTAGTCAGACAGTCCAGAGGGAGGACACTCGCCTGTATTCAGGATCTCATTCTTTGTGATCTGACTGACTGTGCTTCATTTTAACACCTCCAAGAGAACAAGACAGACTTTTTAAGGCAGACAACCATGACTTCAGACTCTCATTCAAGCCACTTCTGATTGGCTGCAAACCCCCAGAGCAGGCTGAAGATCATGGTCTGCTGCAGCCAGCAGAACTGACATCAGTTAAAAGCAGAGCAGCGAATCTGAGACCCCTAAATAAAACAGATGGTTCAAAGGTGGATGACTCTCAGATACCAGAACTATCTGGGGGATGGACTCCTGTAGTTACCACAGTAATGATGCTTCTTACTCACCTTCCCACTGTTCTCACTGTCGCTTATTCCTTCTTCTCGCTGCTCCTCCACTGACGCCTCTCCTCCCGTATGCTTTGTCTTACATGGACGCTTCCCCTTCGGCTTGTTGGGGTCATCGTCATGGCAGCGGATGGGATTGGAGTCAGGTGAGGAGGAAGAGTAGGGAGGAAGAGGAGATAAGGTTGGGAGTAGATGGGAGAGTCTACGGCTCTCCCTCAGCTTCTGATGCTTGTTCTGGAGGCGAGAGGAGGTGACGGAGGTGGCGAGGGACGGCTGATGTGGGGCAGGGCTGCAGGGTTGCTGGGTGAAGCAGGTGGGAGAGGAGCGTGAAGCCACGTGGAAAACTGAAAGAAAAGACAGGCAGAAACATCAGAAACATCGTCTGCACTGGTATAAGTGAGGTGTCGGACTAGGACGTTTTGCTGACGGCATCCAGCTCTACATCTCCATCAAACCTGCTTTGGCCTCCACTCTCTCCAGCCTCAGTGACACGGGCACAAAAAAAGCAAAAAAAAAGACTTGAACTCAAGTGTGACAAATTAGAAATAAACCAGTGAAACTTCTCTCACCACTGACAGCTCCACAGTCTCTCCATCGCTCAGCAGGGGGACAAAACACAGACGACCTACATCTGCATTGTCCCTGAACACAGCATCCCTGATGTCTAGAACGTGGCGGAGCTCTGCAACCCTGTGCCCACAAGCATCAGGAGCGTTCACACACTTCCAAAACAGTCGGCACCAAAATGTGAATCACACTGACTGAACCAGAAACACAGTGTGTGTGTTTGAGGTCTGTGTTCAGCTCTGACTTTTATACTGAATGTTTGTTACGTTCTCTCCATCTGTGCTCACGAACATGAGGATGAAGTTAGAAACAAACATACGTCTGTAAACTGCTCAACAACCAACAATCTCTTCATGAAGCTTTGATTCACTCATCATTCTCCTCTTTCTCACATCTGTGTGTGAATGAACGTGCAAGGCTGTCATCCTCGCCAACAAATGAGCCACTGTCTGTCCTTCAGCGGGGGACGAGTTACAGAATAAGAAACAGAAAGAAAGAGGGAGAGAGAGAGAGAGAGAGAGAGAGAGAGAGAGAGAGGAACAAAGAAACACACAGACTCCGTGCTGGAGCGCAGCAGCAAGCGAGCGAGCGAGCGAGCGAGCGAACAAGGCAGCAGATAGTGGGGGAGGGGAGAGAGTTTCTGTTTTCCATTGCAGATGCCTGCAGGAAACACGCAGAAAAACACACACACACACACAGACACACGAAACCAAAGAAACCGATGTGCACGTACACACATGCAAACACACACACAAGTGCACATTAACACACGGAGCCAGAGGTTTTTCTGAGCCGGTGGGGAGTCACGCCACTTCTGCTGAATTATTTATCAGCACGGACACACACACACACACACACACACACACACACACACACACACACAAGCGCGTATGTACACAGACATTCTCTCTGAACAGGATTAGTAAACGCAGCACATAATGAAGGTGTGTGTGTGTCTGTGTGTGAAGCTACTTAACAGGAATTAATTATTTACTACGCACTTCTGCAGACACACACACACACACACACACACACACACACTCTCTGTTGTGTTAATTGTGTGTGTGTGTGTGTGTGTGTGTCCCTCTGGGTGTGTAGCAGCAAAACAGCGTCTCCATTCAAACTCTGATCATCAAACTGCAGCGTTTATTGTCTTCTGAAGCGTGACACCATCATTACACCCTGTCAATCAGTCCATTCAGGTTGCACTGGGCTGTTCATGGGTTTATTAATAGATCTGAGCTGCAACTTGTAGAACAGCATCAAAAAAAAAATTACTTTCCCAGCAGCAGTTGTTGATCCATCCACAACTCTGCAGCTTATGAAACTTGAGTGTTACAGGCAGCGTTTCCAGTTATTCACTGGAAAACTCACTTATCCTCCTCCAAAATAAAAGTAAAATAATAAAAGGAGATTATTTGGACACAAATTTTGCAACACAAAAGTTTGCAAGGCTCCTTTTTTATCCTCAGATTTATGTCCTCTTTCCTTCTTTTTCTAGAGTCTTCTAAAATTTAAGGTCAGTCTGCCGTTGAAACTTTAACACAGACAAAGAAACAGCTACAAGAAACAATAGCTGAGACATTTTATGAATCCTAAAGGCTTTTCTGCCCATTTCCACATTTCACTGTTCAGCCACCATTATTAACTACAGTTAAAGGTCAATGACTACATGAGTAAGGAAGGCATGGCTGGAGTCCCAGCATGGGGTGCTGCACCACCATCAGCACACTGTTCTCCTCATGCACAGCTCAACTTAAGGCTGATCGTTCTTAAATTTATCACCTCTGGAAACATCCTCACTAAGACGCAGCTTGCTTTTCCAGATGTATCCACGTTGGGGAAGATTTTCATAAAACTAAATCTTTCTTTTCACAGAACGCTTCAACCTGTTCAGTATGTACCTGACCTCTCACAGTACGTCAGCGGGATTGACGGGCTGACAAAACATGGAATCTGACTGAGACGTCACCAGTAGCAAACACGTACATAAAAGAAAGTACGAACAAAACCACCAATCTTGTGATTAGGGAACAACACGCATCACCTCCTGAACCACAGCCGCCCTTTCTTTGTGGACAATAAAAGTAGCTTGGAAATTAAATGCAGTAAATACAGTGATTCCACCACTTGTGTAGACGTCAGGTTTAGATTTGTTTAGTCTGCGCTGAAGTGAATTTGACTGAAGTGATGTCCTGAAGGGAACGTGTGGAGGCTGCAAACGCAGCTTCGAGCAGTGTTCAACAAACAGAGGACGAAATGGAGGAGGAGGAGGCTGCTAACGCATTCCCTATGCATTACTGTGTGTGTGTGTGTGACAGCTCCATCTGGGAGATGTTAGACGGCTATTAGTACGCAACGGGTTCACACACACACACACTCACAGGAAAACACACACATCGCCGTTGATCTTATTCCACTCGTGCGCTCCGGCAATCACTGAGAGAGGAAAAAGAGAGGTGAGGGAGAAATGAGAGGGGGTTGAGGAGGAAAGGGAGAAGTGGAGAACTGATGACAGCAGAGAGAGAGAGAGAGAGAGAGAGAGAGAGAGAGAGAGAGAGAGAGAGAGAGAGAGAGAGAGAGAGAGAGAGAGAGAGGTTTCAGCAGCAGCAGCGAAAGCACTTTGTGCTGTTTTGCTCTGCGTGCACAGCGCTGCCATCAGAATTGTAGTTTTTCTGAAAATCCTGTTTTGCTGAAAAATACAAAATTAGATGGAGAAAAAATATTTAAAAATTAGGCAAAATGTTTGTGGAATAAAGTGATGAATGCTGAAAAACCGTGTTATGTAATAAAAAACCAAATATGAAACAGGTGTAATGTATGATATAGATCTGAACAGGATGTGCCGCGGGATTAAAACATGACATTTATTGAGAGTTGCTGGTCTAAATCCATTAATTCAGCACATGCTCTTATACCAACAGTAAATTTCTACTTAAACCAAGTGGCAATGTAATCTCTAAACAAACAGCAGAACAAAAACAGACTGAGGACAACATCCCACTGATTTTATTCTAACATGAAGAAACGGGGAAAACGAGTGTGAAAGAAAACACAGCCGTTCTAAAGCAGAATTTACTGATAGAATCTACGATAATTTCTGGATTTTACCTTTCAAACTGTCCCTTCTCACAAACTTGGGGTCACACCAGTCTCCATTAACGTCGTATCTCCCTCTGATGGCAGATATGTCCATTCTGACCTTTCTGTCAACATCTGCTGACCTCTGGCTGGATGGCAGCCACTGGTGGGGCTTGTTAAGTCGGAGGCCGTTCAGCTCAATACAAACCTTCAGCTTCTTCACGTCATCGTTGGTCGAGTCTGGAATGGATAAAAATCAATGAATTAGGAGACTCAAAGAACAGATGAAACTGAAAAATATAATTAAGTACTGGCAAATTTAAATATAAAAATGAAACAATAACCAATGGATGAAGATGGAAATATTTTAATGGGTGTATATATATCCGCAGCCATAATATATGTGTGTTACTATGTAATTGGAATTGAGAACAGGAGAGGACCCAGTCTGGAGCCCTGTGGAACTGAAATGTTTTTGGTACATGGTATTAATACTGCACCACTGAAACTGATAAGGAAAATAATATGTTTGTAAAATACAGGACATCTTTAACACCCAGAACCTCAAAGGGAGGAGTTTTAAAAATTAAAATCACTACACCTTTAAATCCATACAAATCTGTTGAAAGCTGGTTCATACCATTTGTTAACTTGGTTTTCTTGTTGGGGCTTCCCAGCCTGTCCTCCTCCTCCCTCTCTTCCTCCCTCCCTCTCTTCAACCGGCTGCTGCTGATGCTGCTCTGGTGAAAAGGCTCCAAACTAAACAGTCGCCTATGGTTTATAGGTACACCAGGTTTTGAACCCCCAAGTCCTGGCATAGAGTTTGGTATGGAGGCATTTCCCTGAAACAGGTTCCTGGATGTGGGCAGTTGTTCTTGCTGTGAGACAAAACTCATCTCCTCTTTCATCTGCTCCTGCAGACCTTTTTCTTCTCCATTTTCATTCTTCTCCTCCTCCTCTGTAGACTGGCCATCTTTCTCTGGCAGGACAGGGATGTGGTCGGAACAGTGGCTGTGAAGGCAGGATAGCTGAAACCCTGCATGGACAGACAAAAAACGGTTGGGATCAATTTCTATAAAAAAAATTTAAACTGTCTTAGGTGAGTGTCTCAGAATAAACACCTTACAATGGGTCTGTGTAAAGACAGTATAAGAAGACCCATGACCAAAAAAAGACTCATTGTACGTCCACAGAAGAAAACAATGTTTTCTCAGAATATCGCAAGACTTTTGTTAAAGTAAGATCCAGGAACTGTAGATAACAACATCTGGATGTTTTTTTAATTAGATACAGAAATGCTCAGACTGTTTGTTTACTGTGACCTTTGACCTTTAACACATGACGTATTAAAAGGAAACTGGTTCTAAAACACTGACTCCGCTTTCACTCCCACACGCAGTAATGTTTCCATTATTTCAGAGGACTCTACATTGACTTACATTAATTTCCTGGAGCTCTAACCTCTAACCTTAAACCAGGACTTCACCCTCAAACTGAATGGTTTGCATTATGAGAAAATCGCTTTATGTCTCCATGAGGAAGTCAAGTCCTCCCAGTGTGTAAGCAGATATTCCTGTTTTCCTCCTTCTCACATCTGTACATTTTCTTTCTTTTTATTTTCTCCCTTCTTCTATTTTATTTCTAGTGTTTTTATTACGTTTTCACTGACTTTCTCTCTCCTGATCAGCTCAGTCTTGGTGTTTCCCCAAACTAAACCTTAATCCAGACACTCATCTTTAAACATGATTATTTACATTAGGAGGACTTGGGGAGATTATTCACCTTTTATTCTCACTAATCTGTCCTTTCTTTCATGTCTCTCGCTCACTTTTTCCACCTTCCCATCCTTTAATCTCCCACTTCTCTTTTTATCCATATAATCTCATGCTCTCTCTCTCCCGATGATCCGCGTCCTCGTACGTCCCGCAGCTTCTGGACACATTACGCGCCATGGCAACGGGCCATCAAAGCCCGTCGTCATGGTGACCCTGTTGTCTGGCCACATGCACTAAGAGGCGCCGTTACAGTGAACACGCACCTTTTAAAACAGAACCACCATGAGAGCAGTGGCTGCCGACGTGCTCTTTAGCAACCAAATCTACGTGTTCAACCTTTTTTTAAACAATCTTAATTAGTTCGTAATCTGACATGTTACTGATTAAACTGTAATGATTGATGGTGTAATATCAGATTTATTAAAGATCCAGACTAGATTCTACATTTACACCATCTGTTCCTCTGCAGAACATCCAACATATACCTTTATGCAGATGATACCACTTTATTCTTAGTAGTGCACGTAGCCGTTTTATGATTAATAATCTTTCTTATATCCAGCCCTAATTTCAAAACCAAACCTGCAGGCCATATGTGGGTCAGTGCTGCTTCATTGCTCTAGTGAATAAACCAGATGGAACCAGGACATTTCTCTCAGATGTGCAGTGTGAAATTTAGATTCGCTAAACGGCTCTGAACTGAAATGCATCAAATTAGGATTTTCAGTTTACAGCGTGCACAGATTATAATTCACTATTCTGTACGATGGGGAAGTTTTGTCATAAATGTAATAAAACAGTTTTGTCCTAAAACTGTCGGCCAGAAGCAAAACTTTTAGGTGTGAATATAACGCTGGAACCAACACTTCAGCTCCTTTCAGAGTAAAGTCTGACAGGTTGGTCATTCAAACAGTCCATAATCCCAACCCTGAATTCAGTGCAACATGCACCAAATCAGGGTTTTATGCTTTAAACTTTATCTAAACTTGCGTTAATGTGCATGAGGTGGATAAGAAAATGTGAAACCACTGCTGTTACTGTGCATTTGTGAGGACGTGTGTGTACGTGTGTCTTTTGTTCACGAGGATTGTGTGCACTTGGCTTCCTAGGAAAAAAAGCAGGGCAGCGGCTTAACGCGAGCGAGGTGCACCGCGAGTTCAAATATGTGTGTGTGACAGACTCACACACACACAGACACACACACACAGACACACACACACAGAAAGAGACAAAGAGAGCAGGCGACATCGAGCGTGAGATCAACCAAAAAAAACAGATGTGTGTTTTTTGTGACCCTCAGTGTTCGTGTGTGTGTGTGTGTGTGTGTGTGTGTGTCTGTGTGTGAGCATGTGTGTCTGTCTGTGTGTGTGTGAGCGTGTGTGTGTGTGTGAGCGTGTGTGTGTGTGAGCGTGTGTCTGTGTGTGTGTGTGTGTGTGAGCGTGTGTGTGTGTGTGTGTGAGCGTGTGTCTGTGTGTGTGTGTGTGTGAGAGTGTGTGAGAGTGTGTGTCTGTGTGTGTGTGTGTGTGTGAGAGTGTGTGTCTCTGTGAGAGTGAGTGTGT
>JAUYWH010000012.1:319328-338440 GCA_034779795.1 Ctenopoma multispine | reverse complement strand
TTTCTGCCATCGTCCCATCTCTGTCCCCAGGCTGCTGGGTTTATTTGGGGGGGATTAGAATTGTGTGTGTGTGTGTGAGCGTGTGTGAGCGTGTGTGTGTGAGCGTGTGTGTGCGAGCGTGCGTGTGTGAGCGTGTGTGAGCGTGCGTGTGCGTGTGTGAGCGTGCACGTCATTCTGCAGAACTCTCCGGAAATCTTCTTACCTCTCGGTGCCTCGGCAGAGGCTGCAGAGGGAGTTCTTACTCCTCCTCCTCCTCGCCTCCCCTCACTCTGTTGGCAGTGCTCCCACCCTCGTCCTCCTCCTCCCTCATTCTTTCTCCCCTCCTCCTCCTCCTCCTCTTCCTCCCTCCCTTCATCTTCTTGCTGGCCGTCTGCCAGCTCTTTCTCCCCTGTTGCCACCGTCACCACTGCTGCTGCTGTCATCCCTTCTTCTTCTTCTTCTTCTTCTCCTCCTTCTTTCTCCTTCAGCTCCAACTCAGAGAAACGCAGCATTGCACGCTGAGAGAAAAAAAACAGAGTAGGATAAAAACATCAGCTTGAACAAATGTCACGGTTTATTTATTGTATCTGGGAACCAGGACGGAAAACAACATTTTGTGCAGAGAATCAGGAGAAAGAAGCATAAATAACTTTTAATAGCTTTTCTTTGCCCCTTCCTCCTGAATTACGATGAGACGCTGTCCTCTCTGGTGTAGATTTGTTTGACAGAAGCATAAAGCATCATATAAAAACACCACCAACAACTGTGATTGTTCTTCACACCTATTTTACATCTGTAACGTGTTCTAACTAGCTGCACCACATAACCTACATGAACACTTCCAGGTTTAGAATCGTGGCACAAACACTGGTTTTGGTCGGATTTCTGAAGGATTGCTGTTTGCTCCACGCTGACACCGTTTTTCACATCACCTTCCCTGCTTTAACTCCACACTTTGAGGGATTCTCACAGATAACAGCAGCTGTCATCCTGAGGTAAGTTTTGTGTTATTTTGTCTGGCAGCTGGAGCCCTGGGATGTTTCAGGCTTTCACTGCCTCAAACCACAAAATTTAAACTTTCAAAACTCGCTCCGTGACCCCGATCTGTGCTGCTTTGAAGACAGAAAAACACTTCGACAGACAAACTCAGAGAGAAACTGCTCTGAAAACAGGTGCTTGGATAAAGTCCAGACAGGAATATACACTCACGTTAACTCAAGTCTCTTTCATACATTTAACTTGTGTTAAATGTTGGTGTACACCCCTTACAGCCTGTCACCAGGCTAACTCGCTTCAACTCCTATCAGAGCTTCTCTTCGTCATCCTCTCTCAGTGCCTAGATTTCACTACACTTAATGAGCACAATCAGAATAAGGCTTTCATAAGTATGTTTGTCTACTACTTTTTGATTTCAGCTGACACTTCGTTCACTGCTTTACTTTTATAAGTTTTATCCAACACTTTTTTAGAAACAACCAGTGAAGAAGGGAAACACATTTTTTTCCAGCCTCTGCGCCAAGTTCGACACGTCTCTCATTACTGTTGATAACCAGTAGTAACCGCTGTTAACGGCGCTCCCTGACAAGCCAGTATTTCTCGCTGACCTCACTTTGCCCCGACCACAAACTCATTTTAAAAATTAATGGCCTGTGAAACGATCTACAAATCCATCCAATGGTGCCACCGCCCAGAGCCAGCTGCACCCAAGGTCGTAGGAGCAAAATATGAGTTAATTTTAGCTGTAAGCCCCCACTCCACTCCCTCACCCCCATTTACCACCACATCCGCGTCCTCATCGGACGCTAGGACTGGTTTTGAGAACTACAACACTACATGACTCTACTATATTATATTGGTTTGTGAAGTATAAAATAGTGGAAGAGTATCTTAAACTTGTACTTCAGTACAGTTGAGAGCGATGTGTAAACATAACATTTAACATGGATTTTAATAAAGAATGTAATTATTTCACAAACCAGCCTCCACTAGGAAAACAAAAAGAGTCTGTGGTGGTTAAAGAAGTCAAGGCTAACGTGGGCTTCATGGACCAGGAAGAAGAGGAGGATTTCATTAAAGTTCCTTCCTCCTCCATGTGCCAAGGGATGAAGGAGGAGGGGGAGGCTTTAATTAAGACCAAAAGAAGGAAGAGCTGGACCAGAGGAAGAAAACAAACATGAAGCAAGAAGGAGAGAAACAAAAGTGATGCTGACAGAGACAGATGATGGGAATACGGGAGAAAAAGGAAAGCAGCAGTGGCTTCAGGTTTCTGACAGAGAGTAAGTGATGGTGCACATGATACTGAGACTCCAAAGCATCTACGCTTGACAGTTTCCAGTGAAGCTTCATATCAAGGCTCAGATCATTTTCCATAAAATCACAGTTTCAACCCAGTGTTCAAAGTGCTTTGTTTCTTTAACACGGTGAAACTTCACATACTGCAGCAAGCGAGAGAAGCATCTTACTGCTTTTTTAAAATCCCTTTATTATTTTGGGAATAAATCATATAATGTATCTATCGGTAGCACATAGTGCTAATAATGTTTTGTGTAATGAATAGGTTGGCAATAAAATTCCTTCATTGCTTCAGGAAAGCCTCATTTGGCCATCACAGGCAGTCATGATGGGTAAAATGCATGCCACCATTAGTAGGATTTATTCACTTCCATAGCTTCAGCATGCATCTGACTGTGTGTATGTTAGGCTACATCAGTTTGGGAATACATTAGTTTCCCCCATTTTAGGTCTGACCAGAGTAAAATTTCAGTTTTGTTCAAGTAAAACAGAGGTTTTCCAAAATGAGATCTGAAAACAACAGCTTTGCGTTAGGTGACCAAACATTTGGTGGCAGCAGCATGACATTTCACTTTTAAAGGCGATTCATCAGTTCATCCTGACGGAGAATCTGATTTGCTTATTCCATGATAATATAAACAGTGAAGAAGTGAAATAATAATGAAAAGTAACTTTGTGTTTGGATGAGCTGGATGAACGGTATAAAGGTAACGTAACCCCCAGTTTCTATTAGAAAGAGACTGGAATAAATAGATAAACGACACCAAGACTGGAAGAAAGAGTGGCACTTTCTCCTCCTACCATTATTTCATTCTTTGGGAATAACAACCAGGTTAACAGTCGCCTGGAGCCAAACACACACAGTGGGTGTGTTATCCTAACTCGACCTCAGAATGACCCAAAACATGCAGACAGAAAAAGATGAAGATAAGACTTCATGATGATAAGCGAGTGGGAAGAGGTGAAGGCAGTAATTGTGCTCTTAACACCTCCTTATACTCAATAACATGTTGCTACACCTTCTGTTGGATTCAAATACCTTAACGAATCCGCCAAAAAGAGTAAAATGGAGCCACAGATGTCTGGAAGATGAAGACATGAAGTTCTGCTCTGTATCACACCATCTCTATAGAATAGTTACAACACTCCAATAAGATACAATAGAACTTTATTGATCCCACAGCGGGGACATTTAAACAATCTCATTAACAGATATTTTAACAGGTGGCATGTGGAAAGTCACACCGTGGAGCTGCTCACGCTGCAGACAGCCAACCAACACTTCTGACCTGAAATCCAACTGAACTTTCAGGATTGTTAATCCTGCAGGTCGTTAATGGTCGACACCTCAGACTGGACATCAAACAACCAATGTAGCCTAAAAACTGCCCAATTCCTAAATCAGAAGGATATTGGCCAATAGAATAAGAACCATGATTCTAAGGGAACAAGTAGTAACCTGAAAAATCACTAAAGAGCATTAGGTTGTGTTAAATTTTATGTTAACCCATTACAACACATTACATGGTCATAATGTAGAATGATGATTTCTTAATGAAAGAACTTCCTCTATATCATTTGTTGCCATTGTAAAAATCTTTTCAGTCCCAAAAGACTGGAATCTTACCTGGAGTGCCTTTTGCTCTCTGCTCAGCTTGCTGGAGTCCGCGTAAAGCTCCGTGGTCATGCATTTAAACTGGTCGCCGACATATCCAGATGAGTTGGCGATGCGTTTGGTGAGGCCAGAGCGCCGGTGCTTGCTGCAACTGGGGCCCTCGTCCTCATCTGCCAGGGTATCTGTGCTGTGCTGGTTGTCTTTCTTCCTATCTCCACAGTTAGTAGAAGTGATGATGGAGTCTGAAATCTCTGTCTCACTGGAGGAAGAGCCTTCACATTTAAGGTCTCTGTTAACTGTTTTTTCTGGAGTCAAAACTGTAAGCATTCTGTCACTGGCAGAATTTCCTGGTGAAAGGTGTTGACAGGTTGTTTCTAGAGAAAAATTGTTTCCACAACTGGGGACCCTGTAATTGTTATTTACACTGGGCAGGTTAATTCCAAATGCCTGGTCCTTACAGAGGACATTTCCACAATTTGGAGGACTAAAATAGCTCTTTCCACATGTAGGAGATCTGAGACCGATGTTTCCGCAAGGTGCACGAACAGCATTCTGGTTTTCACAGTTTGTAAACTGAGGATTGATGCTACGGCAGTTCGGAGCAACAGGGTTTCTGTTTCCATAGGTTGGAGCGTTGAAAATTCTGGGTTCACAAGTTATTGCCCTCTGACCCAGATTTTTACAACATGGGCCCACAAAATTTCTATTCGTGATATTTGGACTGTTTGTTCCTCCACTGTTACAGGTGGGAGCTCTTGGGTTGATGTGAACAGACTGTGGTTCCCTAGTATTCATGATGCCTCCAGCTGGAGTCCTGGGATTAAAACCCCTGGATTGTACCTGCAGACTTATGTCCCTACATGCTGGATCCCTAATGCTGCAAACTCCATTTTCTGAACTGCAGTTTCCCCCATAAACTGGACTTTTTGGGCTGGTGACTGTACATCCCATGCTGTTTTTAGAATCTGTACAATCATTAGAATGATTTTCTTTATTAACAGGACCGGATGAGTTGCAGTTTCTGGTAGGACATTGCTCAGGGTTAAAATGTTTACTGGCCGGAGCCTCTTCATTAGCCATACTGTTCCCATCAACACTATTGTTCCCACCACAAGCTATGTTCCCAGGACTGCCAGAAGCTCCAGTTTTACATTTTCTTGAAAATTGCTGTGGACAGGTTCGGGCACAGCGCATTGTCTGCTCTTCAGGGATGTTTGGAAATGGACTGACTGGCTCCTCCTCTTCTGGGATCAGCTCTTGGATCTCTCCTCTCACCGGAGGTGGTGAAGATGAGTTTAGATCTAATGGATGAGCTTGACAAGTGTGGGGTAGTAATCTTGGTTTTTGTTCTGCAGCCTGGTTGGGAGGGAGAGCTCTCTCTTTTTCTTGAATACGGTTACAGCCACTGCCACAAGCTTTGGAGGCCTCTTCTGCTCTGGTAGGCAGGGAGCTGTTCTTGTGCCTTGACAAATCCTCATCTGCCTCATCATGCACCAGATCAATACAAACTACATCATCTTTGGTAGTAGAGAGGACTTTACACGAAGAGTTTATGGTTTGGTTTGTGGACTTGTCTCTCTCATGTCTTGACTCTCTTTCTCTTGTCTTGTGGGAGTTTCTGTAGAGTTCTGCATTCCAGGGTTTATCCTGTGTCTTAGACCTGCTCTCAAGTTGGTCTTTGGGGTCAGAACCTGGGTAGGATGACATGGGCATTGAGGCTACCTCCTGGGAATTCTGATATGGGTGCACTCCATATGGGAGACCATGTTTTGGTGCAATGTGAGGTGGGTAAAAGCTGCTGTTGCCAAGCAACACTGGGTGGGGGTACACAGGTCCTTTGCCCTGCATGGTCATGCACTGCAGGGACAAATTCTCAGCAACTGAATACGGGATGTAGCGACTGGTGTAACCCAAGCCAGGAGGGAGGTAGGAGTCACCAAAGATTTGGTTGGAGGTGTTTCCACTTTCCATGCAATGAGGTTTATTCTCTTGAGTATCTGGCTTAGCCACCGTCATATTTTGTTTTCCAGTGGGTGTATGGGTTTCAGCTTTGCTGTGTGGGGGACTTTTCTCCAACTCTGTAGCTTTGGATTTTGGGGAAGGAGATGATACACACAATTTTCCCCCTGAGGCAGGGCTGGGTCTGTTGTTCACCTCAACTGTTGTGGAGCTAGGTGAACTCTGAGGCTGTGGTGGATGAGGAACACTGTCTACACTCTTATCTTTCATAATCTGAGTCCCTCTGGGGTGGTCAGAGCTGATTGTTGAGGAAGGTCCCAGAACAAACCAAGGAGAGTTCACAGTGCTGATCATTTCAGGGTGATCTGGAGTTTTTGATGATGTGCTCACTGGTGGTGATTGTTCACTCTCTTTTAGGTTCTGATCCGGATTCGCTAGCAAACCATAACAAGATGGTGGTAAATACCCTAACTTTGCCAGGGCTTTTACTTTGGATGGAAATTCATTTGGGAATCCTTCCAGCTCTTTGGCAGACAGGTTCAAATGTTTTTCTCCGTGATTTTTGGCAGGTTTTTCAGGTACAGCTCTGTCCAGTGATGTCTTTACAGGTGACAAACTCTTGTCTGCATTACAGCGGTCTGAGCTGCTATCTTTGGTTTTGCTGCTGCCTGAGTGCTCAGGAGAGCAGTGCTCAGAACTCAGACTGCCCATGTAAAAGGGGTGCGACACTGAATGTGAGGTTGAAGATGAGGAGGGGGTTCTGTATAGGGATTTCTGGAGGTCTGTAGTGGTGTTGCTGTGTGGCTGGGGTTGGGAAACTGAGCATTTAGGTTGGGTAGCTGGCGGTGACTCTAAGGCAGTAGTGCTACTTGAACTGTTAACAGGGGTACCACTAGTTCTACCACTACTACTGCTTAGAACATTTTTGGTAGGAGTGGGCTGACTGGACTTAGCACCACTGCTACTACTGACATTTTGTCTCTCAGTATGGGAAACTGTTTGAGGCTGGGGCTCCTGGTTGATCTGTGGGCTGGTACTGAAGGCAGAAGGTTCCTGATGTACCTGAGGACCAAGCCCCCGCACAGCCTTGTCCTGGCAATGGGAAAGGGAGGAAAGGACAGCAGGACCTGTAGTGGCTGTAGGGATTCTGATTGGAGGGCCCAGCGGCGAGGATATATGTGTTGGGCCATAAAGAGGCAGATAGAAAAGTCTGTCTTCCCCAGGTGTGCTGTTTCCTGCTCCAGCGGCACATAGAGATTGATATGCCAGTTGCTGGTGGATGAAAGGTGATGGCTGGGACAGGAAGGAGGCCTTGTATGCCATGTCCAAGAAGGGGTACATTGTTGCATCAGCATAAGGACTTATCCAGGGCAATCTCAGGAAACTGCCAGCACCATTCAGGCCCAGCTCTGACTGTTTGTCATTGTGTAGAACTCTTCGGTCCAGCCCTAGGCCATCTCCACCTGTAATAGGGACAATTAAGGGTTTCTGCAGTCCTGGTGTTGAGCTTTTATAAAGTCCAACATATCCATTTGTGGATTTCTGGCCATCTAGTAGGGTTACATCAGGTTTGTACAGGAGCTCATAGCCAAGTGGGAGAGAAGTGCTAGGCTCCTGGGGCTTTTCAGCAGACAGAGGATGCATGCCAGGATAGAAAATTCCTCCGTGGGGGCGAAGGTTCTCCCCCACCAGAGTTGTGCGGTCGATACTGAGGGCAGCTAGCGGGTTCATCCTGAAAGCTGCACTGGCATCCACCTGCAACACGGAAAGGAGCGTCAAAACAGAAAACACTGAATAATTTAAAAAAAGAAAATAACTGTACTGCTTTAGTTTACAAAGTCACAATCTGCTCATTCTCATCTACAGCATATACTATATATGTTTATTTGTTTGTAAACAAATAAACATGACTGATATGTTGTAGATGATTATTGCATGTTTAATCTTTTAATAATTAATTTCTTTATCATGATGGATTTAGATTAGGTCTTTTGGTATCAATTTAATTTGTGTGATTCTCCTTGAAAGTACAAAAAGCCTTGAAGAGCCACAGGGTTAAAGTCACCCTTCAAGGACAAACAAGAATAAAGGGAGGAAAAGAGATTTTGTCCATTTGGAGAATCTTCACTACAAGACACGAAGCCTGTGATTTCATTTTCCTTTCATGGAGAAAAATAAGAGCAGTCTTGCATTTATATATTTATTTTTTCAGTATTCCTGGATGACATACGATGCCGGGAGCTACACTTTCACTCTCCCTCGACAGATCCAGGAAACAGAGAGAGAGATGAAAAAGGAGGGCAGGCAAAGGTGAGGGAGTGTGGAGAAAGCCACAGAGAGAGAGAGAGGGCGGAAAAGAGAGAGATAAACAAAGAGAGAGCGAGAGACAAAGAATAAGCATGGAAGGAAGGGAGAGAGCAGGGAGAGCAATACTGAAGGAAAAAAACAGCCTAATTGAATTTCCTGTCACACGGTGATGTGAACCATCTCTGATTGGCCATCAGCCGCAGGGCCATTAGGAAATTATCCAGACAGCTGGGTGGCCGCCTGAGATGTGGAAGGAGTACAGGGATCCTTCACTCGCTCCGTTTTTCACAGCACCAAAAAAAGAAAAACAAGAGACTGGAAAACGTGGCCGAATAAAAATTTTAATGTGTTCAGGGATGATAGAAACGCAGTGAGAATATTTTAGCACCCAAAAAATTATCTCCTTTTTTTTTTTTTTAAGTAAGTTGTGGTTTTAAGATATGAAAAAGGCGTGGCATGGTCTGACGTAACATCCGTGACATGCCATGGCGTTAGGTTCAGTGACAAACTACAATATGACATGAAATTTATTGGTGTACTGTAATACTCTGAGACACGTCTTGTGACATATGGGGACTTTCTGGGGTCTGACATTTTGTTCCGTGATAACATTTATGACATGATATAACATTTAGTAGTTTTTATTTTATGCAGTGACATACAGAGGTTTGCTATTATATCAGAAAAATTTAATTGAATTGAATAAATGTGAAACCTGAAAACACACACAGAAACTGTGACATTTTGCTTTTGCTCGCAGTTACGATGTCATTATGTGGTGTCAACAATATCATCAGGGAATAAACCTGAACTTGACCTTTCCCCTCACCATGGTGTGAAGCTGCGGTCGTCTGGTTCTGCGTCAGATGAGACCGTCTGCCTTTCGGACGCCGCTTAGCCCGTCATATCTGCAGGCAAAGAGAAAAACCACATGAGAGAAAGCTGCAGACCGAAACTAGCACTGAGGTTTCTGCAGGAACATATGCCTCAGTCTTTAAAGAAAGTCTTAGAAAGAATATTTTCAGTACATTTGAGTCTTCATCAGTTAGTCAAACACGCTAAACTGTTTTAGAAATAAAGAATTTCCTTTGTTCACACATACAAAAAAGAGGTTTTTCCAGACTTTGTATTTTTATGTTCTTTGGAAGTATTCAATATACCAAAATACCAGGAACATATGCTTTAATCAAATGTAGACACTTTTAAAAAGCTATTTAAGTTTAAGAGTGGTTGTGAGAGTGCTTGAGGCATCAGTGAAGGCAGAACTGTAGAAAAAAAGATATGAACGTTTAAAAGTTTAGTGTTTGATATGCTAAAATAGAAAAATTACACTTTCACCTTTATACACGTTTTTGATGAAAACATTTCTGACAGTTAAAAATGCCAGTGTCATCAGATGTTGGCCAAAAATAATAAAACCCAAAAATAAAGATTAATTAATTTTCACAAAATGATGAATGTGCAACTCTTACAAGGGGCCTAACACTGATCCTTGAGGTACACCATTTAAAAACTTCTCCTTTTTTGATGAATAGAAGGACATCCATCCAAGACAGTCGTCTAAATAAATAAAAACTTTCTGAGTCTTGATTAACTGTTTTATAATCTGAATAAAAACCAATAAAGTTTGGTGTATGGTCTGTGATTCGTGTCTTTGCATGATAAAAATCTGAATATCTTTGGGACAAAAGAAGACAATCATGTTTAACACCACTTTTTAAATAAATTTCAGGGGCCAAACACTGATTCTGGAGATACACCCACTTCACACAGCTGGACAATGCTTCATTAACTTTAACACACTAAAAATATGGGACATCAGTTTCTAAAATTCATATAAAATACAATGGATTTTGGTGTGGAGCTTGTGACAGAATTGCTCTCGCACAAAAACCCACAGAGAGAGAGAGAGAGATGTCAGACAGGAAACACACACAAAGACACACACACACACACACACACACACACACACAGCTCTGCGTCTGCAGCGATGTTACGAGACTCGACATCTGTGTGTGTTTTATCGCCAAGCTCGAGGACAGATAAGGCACGTCGCCTCGTTTCCCGAGGAACTCGTAATCCAAGGGAGAGAGAAAATGTTGCAGCGATGCTCCACACATGCACACACAGACACACACACACAGACACACACACACAGACACACACAGAAACACACACACAGACACACACACAGACACACACAGAGACACATACACACACACAGACACACACACACAGAGACACACACACAGAGACACACACACAGACACACACACACACACACAGACACACACAGAGACACACACAGAGACACACACACAGAGACACACACACACACACACAGACACACACACACACAGAGACACACACACAGACACACACACAGACACACACACAGAGACACACAGAGACACACACAGAGACACACACACAGAGACACACACACAGAGACACACACACACAGACACACACAGAGACACACACAGAGACACAGACACAGAGACACACACACAGAGACACACACAGTAATTGATGGCTGTTAGAGAGCTAGGATTTCAATAACAGCTCTTATCTCCACTATTGAAGGACAGCTGTGTGTGTGTGTGTGTCTGTGTGTGTGTGCCTATCCATCAATCCGCCCTCCCACACACACTCGTCTTAGTATGGTTGTGAAGACATTCCCATTTCCACCGACCTAAATCTGGGTCTAGGCAGGTTCATGTGTGTCTTTATTCAGATGCTAAAACTGTGAAGGTCTGACTTTTAAATCCGGTGTCTCTCCGGACATTTTGGATTTTTTGGGGTGTCCATTCAGGACATAAATCAGCAGGTGCCTGTGGACAGATACACAGATACCTGTCAAACATTCTCACTGTTCTATGAGCAACACTCACACTAAATGTACACGTACACACTACAACACACGCATAACACACACAAACACAAAGCAGCAGAGAGAAAACTAAAGACTTATTAGCTGTCATTTAATAATTGCACAATGATTGGGGAGGTGGTGGGGGCTAACGAATCTCTGTGATGTTACGCCACTGCGTTGCTATGGTGAGAACTGCAGCCGGAGGACAGGAAGTGATTTTCCACCGCTGAAAACAGTGGATGTGCCAGTGGCTAACCTACATCAAGAGACAGAAAACTAACTTAATAATTATTATTGTTTGATTTGATGCACACCCTGTAGGGTCCCTGAACTCAGCAGGTGACAGAACGGTAACATGGACACCTGTGTGTTGATCTGGTTAAGTTTTAACATAAAGTTTCTGAAGCTGGACGTTAAAGATGACGACAGATCAGTAGATAAAGCAGGAAATGTCCATATTTATGACGTTAGCACCAGTGAAGCTCTGCTTAAAAAACTAGTATCAGACCAACTGTCATTTTTACTTTTCTGTCGACAAACCAATCAGTTTATGGGGAAACTGAACATTTTTATAATTCTCCAGTGATTTCTCTGTATTACTGAAATAATATTCACACGTAGATTTACTGTATGTTAATGGTGCTTTTAATGCTGGTTTTATGGACGAATCCATCAGCTGCAGCACATTTGAGGACACAGCCTGGATGCTGTGTTGGCAGCAGCTGCATGTGGAGCTCCTCTGATCCAGCTGTGCTGCCGGCCACCGAGGCTAATCTGAGCTGTAATTTTCTGGACGCCTTCATTACCTCCCTGCGCTCTGCTCTGTTTTGTTTTAATTCTAAGAGATGAGAGGTGGAGATGAAACTTTAATGATCCCTGCAGGGAAGCAGCAGGAAAACGCCGGTTTATTTAACCAGGATTTATCTGGGACTGCCCCGATGATTGCTGGGAGATCTGTCTTAATGAGGCCCACTGAAGCGCGGTGTGTTCAGTGCAGCCCACGAGGAAACAAACTTCATCGAGAAGTGGTACAAACATCATTAACCTCCGTGAATTAAACCCAACCGCAGGGTGAAGCCTTGATTCTCTTAAATGTTCAGTTCAGACTGTTTTCGTTACGTGAAGCTACAGAGAACTTTTATAAAATCATGGCTCAACTGACCAACACGCCGGCCCACAGGCCTCTGTCTGCGTCTCTGTATTTAGTCTCACTTAGTGCTTGTTGTTGGAAAAACTCACGACCACCACGAAGACACAATTTTCCAGCACTGAAATAAATCTGCTTAGTTAAAAGAGCGAGGGTCTGTCAAGATATCTCTGCACTGCAGCCGCAAAGAGACAAACATGCAAAATGACTGTAAACAGACACAGAGAGACAAACATATTGACGGGGGGGGGCTTTAGCCACATTAATCAGCCCCAGTCCACCTGAGGTAAATAAGAGAATAAAACTGGAATATACGTTTTTTATAGTCTTCACACTGAATCATTTCACAAAATAAAAGTCTTTTATGTCAAAGTGAGAACATGTAAAACTGTAACCGACCAGTGAGGGACCAGTGAGGGACCAGTGGAGGAGGAGTGAGGGACCAGTGAGGGACCAGTGAGGGAGCAGTGGAGGAGCAGTGAGGGACCAGTGGAGGAGGAGTGAGGGACCAGTGGAGGAGGAGTGAGGGACCAGTGAGGGAGCAGTGAGGGACCAGTGAGGGAGCAGTGAGGGACCAGTGGAGGAGGAGTGAGGGACCAGTGAGGGACCACTTAGGGACCACCACCAGGACTCCTGAGACTCTTCTGAACTGTTGCTGCTTCGTCACCAGTCGAGGCTTTGAAACTGCTCATATTAAATCTGAGTTTATCAGAGGGCAGGTACAGCAGACTCTGGAAGAACTGGAACAAGTTCTCTTCCAGTTCACCTGTGGCAGCCTGAACCTCCTTCAGTGGGGTCACAGGTGTCTTGGTCCCTCGCTGAGTTCCTATAATCACTGCACTCAGGTGTTCTCGTACAGACCAGGTGAGCTACCACAAACTGACAGGAGGACATAAACCCCACAGTTCAAAGTCTCTGTGGGTGAGTGTAGAGTTTCTCTCCTGCTGACTGTCACACAGAAAATAACTTCACCAAACTGAACAAACAGGTGAACACTCACCTGTCTCTCTTCTGATCTTCTCTGTTTAACATCCATCCGGTGGAAACGGGCCGAATCAGAACCGTGACATCTCCTCCTCTCGTGACAAGCTAAATGAATCCATGCTCATTGACCGGCCGCGTGGACGCGCGCGTGCACGCTGTGAAAACACGCAAACAGCCAGAAAGCCGCACGCGCAGCTGGATCAGGTTTCCTCCCACCAACTCTCCGGATTCAGCAGAGACACGAGCTGTGGATCAAAACACGCTGCGACACGCTGAGCACGCACAGGTCAAACCGAGGTGTCCCGAGCCGAGCCGAGCGGAACTCCGCTGGAAAAACGTCAAATTTAACAACGCACGGCGACAAAAGCAGCAGGAGCGGGCACGCGCACACGCACGCGCAGCCCGGCACCGGGCTGAACTCTCTCTCGTGCGTGTTTCCCGTCCGTGAGTCCCGGCAGGAAGCAGCAGCAGCACCGGGTTCCGATCCAAACTAAACCAGCCCGAACACGGAAAAACGTCCGAGTGAAAATATTCCTCCACGTTTGTTTTCTGCTCCTCCGTCCTGTCGTGTCCGTCTGCGCCCTCCTCCTCCTCCGCTCCTCACACGCTCACTGCCTCCTTCTCTCCGGCAACGCTCACAAAACAAAACGCCGCGCTTCCGCCGCAGCCTTTCAGAATAAAACCAACTCAACAAAACTTTTTGTGTTTTTATTTTTTGAGAAAACAACGAAAACTAAAGATTGACGGTTGATTCTCCGCGTTGTTCTGAAATACAGACGAAAACAGTCTTTATTCCGGATTAAACACACAGAACCACGTCAAAAATATGTGTACATTTATCAACAAACGTATAACACCGAACACGTGCTTTTATTGTGAAATCCGTGTTTTTGTGGGTGAATGTTTCCGCCTTGACGAAGCTGTTTCCCAAACACTTGATGACGCTCTGAACATTTTCATAAACATCTTCATCCTGATGAATGAAACTGTTTCTGATTTTACTTCAGTTTTAACAGAAATGTAGAAACAAACCTGATCAAACCTCATCACACTCACAGACGTCTTTCATTTACATCTCATTTAATCCAGATTAGTTTAACTCCGTGATTAACGACATAAAACTAAAGAAACACGCTTGTTTTTAACACCACAGCGCCTCCACGTGGATCCTCACAGTACTACACTACTACCTGACCAGCACTTCTACTGCAATGAGTACTTATACTAGTACAATAATTATTACTAGTATTACTATGGTTATATTTGTAAGAGTAGTACTACTGCTACTACTACTACTACTACTAGGAAGTTGTTGTAACACTGCAGTGGTATTTTAGAAAGTGTATGTGTGTATTGTGTGAGTAGTACACTAGTACCAGTACACTACATACATGAACTACTGAAAGTACTACTGTCACGTGTTTCATCAGTAATGATCATTCTTCAGCTGTGTGTTAGAAAAGTAAAGTAAATGTACTCACATTGTAGGTACTTTACTTGAGTATTCTTCTACTACTCTACTACGTTTACATTTGTACTTTTCACTGCATTACCTTTCTGTAACCAGGCTTAACTGCTTCCCTCTGTCTCCACTAAATAAAAGATCTGCTTTAAATAATGATGCATTAGTAACTTTTAGTTTGTGCAGTAAAAATACTGCAGAACTTGTGTAAATGTTGTACTTTAGCCCTGACACACAGTGTGAGCATGAGGTCACAGTCAGTACTTCTTCATGTTTTCGCATTTTCCTCCATCGAAACATTTTCACTTTATTCATTTAAACACGTGTTTGATCAAACCAACAGGCACCTGGCGGCTCCTCGCCACTAGAGGGCGCCACATATTAAATTAAAACGAGTTTCCATGTGTTATACAGCTGCTGCAGCTGAACATGAACCTCTGTACTGTGTTTGTATTACAGCACTGTAAATACTGCAGTACTGAGTGGTGAGTACACAGTAAGTGTTAAACAGTTTAATGTTGTGTGTCCACACTGACACCACAACACAAACCGTGACATCTTCACATAAAGAGCTGGTTTTGGTTTAACATGAGATAAATAATTTGATTATTACTTAAATTATCTGATCAAAGACATAAATAACGTCTCACACTCGGTTTGGACGTACGAGGACGTGTGACACAGGATGTAACTATGAACATTGATGGTTTTTTATGAAACCCTTTAAGAGAAATGTTATTTCAATACACAGACTGTGGTTTATTAACTACTATTCTATGATAAACAATACGTGTAGAAAATAAAAATACTACATCTGATAGTACTTTGCTCTTTGATCGTGATGTTTCTCAGCAGACTGAGTTAACACTAAGATTCACTGTGCAGCTTCCTGCAGACAGATAAATTACAGGTGTCACTGCAGGTCTGAACGCTGCTGCAGGGATAAAATCAAACTCTGTTCGTCTGAGCTGATTTTGGTCATTTTGTTGGTTAAGTCTTTGAATGTAGAAATATGAGCCGTGTACTTGTAGTGTGTGTCTGCAGCTTTTTCATGCAGAGGAGGACATGTCAGCTCAGGACGTCTGAAGTTACTGGATGTATTTTTTAAAGAATGTGTGACCGTTAATGTGACCTTAACACCTCCCTGATGTCGTATCACGCCTCTGCAGTCCGGGTTCAGCAGATGTGCTGCTGCAATCAAGAGCGCAACCAAAGTTTGTTTAACAAAGTGTCAGGCATCTGCTGGTTCGTCAAAATTTCCCATCTCGGAAAGTCAGTAAGACGAGGTCAAAGGTCAAACAAACCTGTGCTGCAGCTCTGACTGTGTTCACACGCTGGGTTATTTACAGATTTAACACATGAAAAGTATAAATTCCAGTAGAGTTTAAAACTCATGTAAACTCAAGCAGCAGACGTGTAAAGTGTTGTAATACGAGGTGACAGACATTAAAAGGTTCAATGTTTCCCTCAGTGGAAACACCACAGGGCATCTGAACAAGATGAGTGTCTCTGTACTGAGACTGACCTGACCACGGAGCAGTGTGCACTGTAACACCTCCCTCCCACGGCCGGCTTCATACGTAGAAAACTAATATCTGTACTGCTGATTTATTTTTACGTTTCAGAGCTGGACGAGTGTCTAAGTGACCCCGTGGAGTCTGATCCCTAGGGGGCCACATTCTCTCAACCTGCCCGTGTTCTTCATCACATCATCACATCAGCTGCAACATGTGCTGAAGAAGCTAAACATGACAAATAATACAATGTGATTTTACTGAAGGAAGAATATAAAGAGCCGGATGGCAGCAGATCACACAAAGAGTGACGTGTGGTGCACCTCGAGTCACAAAGACACCAAGTGTCCCAGCCACAAAAATAACCTCACTGCCCGGAGGAAGTTCACGATCAGCGCTGTGCTGCAACGCTGCAACCACATGAACATGAAGCGCTAGCAGAGACTCAGAGCCTGTTCCTGGCCTCAGCAGGCGAACACAGACACTTCTGTCACTTCTATTTCACTTTCTATTTTCCATTTCAAAATGATGATGAGGCTGGAACCAGTGGAACAGGGGAGGAAGTGACAGACGGCTGCGTCATCCTAGAGCAAAGAGCAAAGGTAAAACACAGCATGTAGACGTTTAGCAGCCTCTGACACGACCCACCAGTCCTGCTCCACTTTAACCTGCTCCATCTTCTACACTACATGTTCTCTCTCACATAAACAGCTGAGTGTGGTTCCTCCATCAGAGAACCATCAGAGAACCAGCTGAGGTGCGGAGGAGAACCATCAACTTAAACTAACCTGGGAGGGGCTCAGTGCCCCGTCAGAGAGCAGGAGACCGATCAGACGCTTACTTACACCCAGAGACGTCACTAGGACTGAAAGACAAGGAGGCTTAGCCCCCAGGAAAGAATTAGCCTAAACCTATTTTCCATGGGAGTCCTGACTTGTACAGTAGTTCTGCTGTCATCTGTGTTTTAGCAGCCTACATGTTGGGGATGTGTCTGTTACAACATTTAATAATATTAAATGTGATACATAACATCTAAAGATATATAGTTGAACTCCTCTGTCTTCTTGCTTGGTGTCTTTATAAATAAAGTTATTTATTTCTGCCTAACATTAACATTTGTCTGTGCAGCTGAAGAGAATGGTTCAGTGCAGACAGTAGTTTATTCACTGGTAGTTTAAGAACTGATTATTACAGCAGCGTTATGTGAGAACTGATACTCTGTCAACACACAAGAAGAAAGATGAACTGCTGCAGCTGAACTTCATCTATATTAGGGTTAAACATTCATCGCTGTGCCCCTCCCTCCTTGGATGACACGGCCACTTCCTGCGGGTGCTGCAGAGCTTTAACCATCACCAGAGTCCCCACACATGCTGCAAACCACATGTTTGATACAGGGCTGCAAAGACACACACATCGAGACTCAAAGCTTCAAATGTTGTTTATCTCCGTGTGTTAAATGATCCAAGTCAGAACAAAACACAGAGAATTAAAACGACTCAATATGAATGATTAGCATGTATTTTCCTACATGTGCAGAGGAAACCAGCCTTAGTCAGATTTAAAAGAAAAACAGGAAACTAACTTTATCTAACACATCTAACAGATAAGAGAAGAGTGTTCACAGGTTTGTTCTGAACCTCTCTGGTCTATTTGTAATGTGCATTTCTCCAGTCACTCACACGCCCACACTAGAAACCAGATTTGAAGCATTACGGAAGTGAGACACAGGATAGTCATAAGAGGAACTTATGAGCCGATAGAAAGAAAACGGAGAAGTGATGAAGTTCATTCACGAGTGGAGACACTTTCACTAGTGTGTTCTTCATCAGTCAGAACCAGCAGGAACCTCATCACCGTGAGAACACTTCATTCCTGATGCTGTGGAGCAGGAAGTCGCTTCACGTCTAAAGGTGACATGTCAGACCAGCTGCAGGTCCTGGTCTGTGGTCTCTGTCAGCTTCAAGGATGTGTGGAGTGAGGAAGTTGAGCTTTGTAGTAAATTCCCTCTGCAGGATCAGCAGGTGGAGGGAGCTTGAGGTGGAGCTGGATCTCCTTGTACTGAAACACACAGCAAGAGCACAGAGTACAGCAAATGTTAGACCAGGACCAAGGTCATCACTGAGTCCAACAGGTAAAGGTCTGCGGAGCTTCTCAGTGATCCAGGTCAAAGTGTTCTTTGGTGTCAGTGGACTTAAGAGGTTAAATACGTCTCCACCAAGTCCAACTGACACCAAGGAAGCAGGAGTTTCCCTGTCAGAACTCGGACCAGGTCCAGCAGCATCAGCAGGTTTATTTACCGTCTGTAGATCCACAGTCTGCAGGTTGTCGGCAGTGACAGGTGAGGGCTCGTTCACCTGGCTCTTCTTCTTCTGCTTTAAATAAAGTGATGAACAAACCAAACCTGCAGCAGAGTCGACAATGAGACACAAGCTCACTCTGACTTTTAGGTAAATGAAGAGTTCAACATAAAAACGGACTCACTGATCGTTAATAAGAGGAAGACGTTCAGGACCAACGAGGTGGAAGTGACGAACTCATTCTGCAGTATGTTCGAGCTGAGCTCCTGTTTCTTATTGTCTACATAGCTGTTGGTGCACGGACTGACGGGAACATCTGGATCATCCGGAACAGGAACAGGGAGCAAACAAAGTGTTTGTCACAGAGTCATATTACATCACTGTTGGACGCCACTGTTTCATTCATTTAGATTAAGATGCTGGAAAACCCACTGACTCACGTCACTGATCAGACAGAAGCCAAAAAACACTGGAGTCACACGATGATCCTGCACTTTTAATTAGATTCTAACGTTAATGATCTGTCAGATATTTAAATTATACATACTTTAATTCAGTATTTATAGTCCTGTGGTTCTTACCTGAGACCAGGTGGATCGTCTCCACAAACTGAACGCTGCCGTTTATCTTCCTGCCACAGAAGTACAGTCTGCAGTCCTCTGCTGTGACGTTCATGAT
>JAUYWH010000012.1:303019-317195 GCA_034779795.1 Ctenopoma multispine | reverse complement strand
AGATTTCTGTCAACTCACCATCGACACAAACACAGTCAACAGAAAACTACAACTGTCTGACAACAACAGGAAGGTGACACGTGTGGAGGAGGATCAGTCATATCCTGATCATCCAGACAGATTTAACCAGTGTCCTCAGCTGCTGTGTAGTAATGGTCTGACTGGTCTCTGTTACTGGGAGGTCGAGTGGAGCGGAGACGTTGTTCTGTCAGTGAGTTATGGAGGAATCAGCAGGAGAGGAAACAGAAAACTGTGTGTTTGGAATGAACGATCAGTCCCGGAGTCTCGACTGCTCTGAATATGGTTACTCTGCCTGTCACAATAACAGAGTAACACTTAGGGTTAGGGTTAGTTATTTATAGTTATTTACCTGTGGTCAGTGTTGTCAGTAGTGGGAGACTACTTTACTTTTTTTTGTAATAAAGTGGTGATATTACTTTACAGAAACACAAGTCCTTCATTTAAATACTAATAAAGTAATAAGAGAAGTAAAATGAAAATTAATTATAAATATAAATATTTGTGATTAATTACTTTTGTTCGCGTTTTGTAAAAATGTGTATTTTTCATTGACGTAATTACGTAACTCAGCGTCACGTACGTTCTCTTACGTACGTGTTTGTTGTCATTTCTGTTTGGCTGCTAGCTAAATGTTTGAAGGGAAGTAGCTTCTTCTCGAGCTTTCAGCTGACAGAAATGTGCTTTAAAACTGTTTTTACCTTTTAACCAACCTGAAAACACAGACTACGGACACATGAGCAGACCGGAGAAGTTACGGACGTTTAACAGGAAGAAGAAGCTGACGTAGCTCTCTGGCTAGGCGGCTAGTTAGCATCTTAGCTGGCTGCACCGGCTGAAAAAAGGTAAACTTCAAACACTAGACCCGTTTAGCTTTGTGTTAGCAACATGCTCCTTATTTTTCTATAAATACTGAAGGGACAGACAATATAACTGTGTGTACTCACACCACAGTCGCATAAAACAGCACCTAATTAAGATTTAATGTTAAAATAAAAGATAACAAGAAAAGACCGAGTAAATGTAAAAATACTTACTACTAATTAGTAAGTACTTAAAATCAGCAGAGAAATAATCCACTTCCCAGCTTTGTACCTACGCAGTTGTTAGTGGGCTAACTGAAGAAGAAGTTATTAATTATTAAATAATTACACATTTAGAGTTGATTTATGTGAAATATGTCATTTTGCTATAACTAAACCCAAACGTCAGTCAAAGTCTGGAATATCATCATTATCATTTTCCTAAGCTACAACTTCCCTTTACACAATATTAGTACTTTTAAATGAAGTTTTGTCTCACGAAATGTTCACACAGCAATAACTGTGATCAGGAACCATATAACCAAATACATACATACATCATAATTAAAACCATTCAACATTCAGCCATATATTGAGAACAGTTTCCTTATGTCCTTATTTCCTTTGTTCCTTATGTAAGGATGAAGACAACAGTGGCTGTAGGAAATGAACTAGTTTCAGAGTTCAGGCTTGGTCTCCACACAGAAGAATAAATGGGGTTGTTACCTTTGTTTTTAGTGATTTGTGTTAGAAGTTTGGACTGAATGTCTGTATTTTGTTTTTTGTCTTCAGCATGGCGTCTCCTTTCAAAATTCCCAAGAAGAAACATCCAACAGGTTCTGACTCCTCCGACCTACATGTGCAGTCTCCACTGTCACGCCTTCAGAACTCCTCCCCACAGGTTAAGGTGGTATTACTAATATTTACACTACGGCTGGGCACATTAACGCAGTTTTATTATTGTGATGAAAGTCTGTTGGTCACAGGGTCTGAATACACATACAGACATTTTCATTTTAAATCTCTTCCACACTTCTGTTCTAGTTGATAGAACCACAGTCATTTGTAACCACTGCAAAGAAAACACAGCTCCCTGTGTGCGACACAGAGATCAGAATCAGAAGGGTTTTATTGCCATATGTGTGAGAAATCACAACATTAGGAAATTGCTGTGGTAGAAATAAATAAATGATAAGCCAAAAATAAGAAATAAGCACAATAAAATAATATTAATATAGGGAGGTAATAAATAGAGAAACGGCTACTATATACAGAGTGTGTGTGGGTACTGGTCAGAGCGGATCAGTTCTCAGTCCTCAGATCAGAGGAGAATAGTAAATGTGACATAAGACATGAGATAAATAACATGAGGCTGTTTAGTTAGTTTAATAAAAGAACAACGTACAGACCTGTGGTTACAGACAGGTTGTTCTGGTTCTATAATAAACTAGATAAACGTTAATTTCTGTTTGATTACATTAATGTTTAACTTGAGATTTACAAGAAATATTTAACAGCTACTGTGTAAAAAGAAGACGAATACTGCTGTTAAATTTAAAGTGTTTGCAGACTAAATATTATTGACATTTTGTCCATACAGCAGCACTTTAAAATAAAACTAACCTTTTGTATTCTTGTCTGGATGTTGAGTTATGGCAACCTTTCAAATTTAAATTTGTAATCGAGCACTAATTTATACACATTTTTTATTATGTTTGTTCCTGTTCAGTTGGACTTATCAGTCATATCACTGATTAGTGTTTGTTAAGGTGTTTCTATAAAACTGAGATATTGAATGATCATTATTATTATTTATATTTGCTCATTTTAAATTTGTTGATGACTGTCAGTTTTCCAGTTGTTGGTTTTCAGCTTGTTGTTTTTTGTGAACAGAGTTATGGCGATCAGTCCAACAGAGGAGGAGCAGACAGAATGCATGCTGGGAACACGCTCAGACAGAGGTTTGTGGAACATGTACATGGTTCATCATGACACAGTGAGAGTTTAGACTCTGACCTTTAGTGAAACAGGCTGGAAGGAAGCGGCTGCATGTACAGATTATCATCATAAGCAGGATGGTAGATTGTTTTGTAAAATAAAAGTATTTTTAAAGTGTTTAACTTGTTTCTGTTGTACATTTGTTTCCAGAGCGCCGTGTAAACCTCTGTTCAGAGACGTGGTAAAAACGCTACTGGGGCTTAACAGCCCGAACACAGGTGTATCATCAACAGCCAATCACAGATCTCCAGGAGCCTGGAGCCGCCATTCACAACTTGGTCAGAGGTCGGAGTCGTCCTCAGATGGTTTCTCAAATGGGTGAGTTCACGATAATCTGACACAGCATGTGTCTGAATCTGAAGCCTGGAGCTAAAGTAAGAAAAGAAGAAGCAACTTGATGAGTACTAAAACATTTTAAACTAACAAGAAAGTCCAGTTACCATGACTCAACTTCCCGATATTCTTATTGTAGATTAATGTGTCAGCATCCAAACCTGCAGTAAAAGTGGCATGTTTTATCTGATGTGGTGTAAACCCTTTTTATAACATTTTGTGTTTCTAAGCACATTGACATTTCAACCTTATTACATCAGTGACAGCTGCATGTAATCCGATGTTAAATTAAGCATTTTTTAGATGGAGTTCTGTATTGTTACCAAACTGCTGCCCCATGTTTCGGCCCCCAGGTGGCGACCTAAGCGAGCGTCAGATCGACTGCTGCAGCCTGAAGCAGCCTCAGAGGATCAGTCTCCACCACAGAAGAAGAAAAGTGATTTTAATGGTAAGATTAAGATTTGTTTTCAGCTTCATTAATGCTCTGAGAAAGATTTGAGTCATTTAGTAATCTCTAATCTTCCGCTGTGTCACATGCTTCATAAATGTGTTAAATATCAATCTACAGATGAATCTTTATCCTCTGTGAATATTTTTTCCTCCAGGTTCGTCCTCGTGCTCTAAAAGCATCTCTGTGGAGTCGGTGGACTCTCTGGCTGAGCTCAGAGGAGAAAAGCATGCTGGGAGTTTGAGTCTGTCCCCTCTGGGAGAGAGAAGGTGGAGGAGAATTGTGTCCATTCGGGACGCTGCTGAGGGGCAGGTAAAGGTCAAAGGTCACAGCCAGGGTTAGTGAGAGGTCATTAACAGATGGACGATATCAACGTTACCAACTGTGAGAATTTCTCCTCACTGATCTCAGATTAGTTCTTCACACTGAAAAACTTAGAGGAGCTGTTCAACATTTTTTATTCTGTTTCTGTCTGAGTGAGCTCAGCATGAAAACTCAAAGCAGAGGGGAGAATAATGTTTTATTTAATTTGTTTCAATTGTTCCAAAAGCAAAAATCATGTTTTTCTTTCTCCTTTTATAGAAAACGACAGTGGAATAATCCTCCTGTTAACGTCTTCTGTTTAGTTGTATTTATTTAGTCACTGCTCATTTGGGTATTTTTAAGAATCCTTCCTCTTAGTTATAGTCTGAGAGTCTTTATATGGGTTAAAATTCTCTACGTAAGTCCAGAGCTCATGTTTACAGAATATAATCACTTCAAATCACAATTTTCAAAAAACTCACACGTTAAAATTTGTGCTCCAAAGTGGTAAAGACAGTAGAGAACTAAACCACAGATTTGTCCTTTAACGTCTGGATCTTTTTGTTGTCTCAGAGCGACTCTCCTGAATCTCCCCTGAAGAAGAACTCGTCTCTCTCTGGTTCAGATCAGACGTCGGAGGACGACTTTGAGTCTCCGTCCAGAACCAGAAACAAACCCTCAGCAGATAAAACTCCCCCATGCAGACCCTCCTCATCCTCCTCAAGCTCCTCTGTGAGGTTGGTCCTGACTCGGAGGGCGACGCCGGACCGCAGACGGACTCCAGACAGGACATCAGGGCTCGCAGACGGTGACGCCCGGATGGAGGATGCTGGGGAGAAGGAGAGACAGAGGTGGAAGGAGTTCAGAGAGAAGAAGGTGTCGAGCAGATCGGCTGTTCTCCGGCTGCGCCTGAATAAACCCAGACAGACTCCAGCAGAACCCAGTGAGTCCCAGAATCCTCAGAGGTGGTTCTGACAGGTTATCTTCAGCAGTAAAACAATAAAACAGTGAAAAGATCTATTATTGATGATCCTGTTTACAGTTGTGCTGTCGAGTGAAGAGGAGGAGGAAGGCGACGGCGATGGAGACCGAGCAAAGATGACGTCACACAGCTGCAGCAGCCGAGTGGATTCCCCCCGTCCAGGAGGCTCAGAGAGGCTACAGGTAGGAGACTCACCTGGGCCCCATCTGAGAGGACTTACAAATGAATCAAGATTCAGGAAGGAAAATAAATACAAAAATGTATCTGTTTAGCTATTTATTTATTTATTCCTGGATGAATTCACTGAAACCACAGGACCGGACTGGAACAGACCTGGTTCATCTCTGGGATCAGTACTGGGGATACAAATATAAAGTTTGTCCTGAAGGTGGCGCTGCAGGGACAATCATTAATTCACTACAGTTAATTTTGTGAGAGAGCAGCTGTGTGTTCAGGAGTTTTTAATGTTATTCATTGCAGTCGAAACACAATATTAGAGTAGAATGTGTGAAGCTTCAGCATCTTCTTACTCTGCAGCTCAGAGCACAGACGACTTCACATGTTCTACAGTTTGTATCTGAGACAGAAACCCAGATTCCACAAAATCACCCACAGGTCACTCGGGTCAGGCAGAGGGCTGCGTTTTTATGAACTGTGTTTAATAGCAGCAGGGTTTCATTTCCACCTGCAGCTCTTCAGATACTAGAACCATCATCTGGTCCACTCATGTGAACGGAAAACTCCACATCTGCACTGAAGAGACAGTTTAAAAGAACATTTACAACAGAAGATTCCTGGTCATAAATAAATATATGTGAACAACACAGTCATTAAACAGACGGTGATGTTACAGGTGATGTGTATGAATACGTGTGATCACAGTCGGTTTTAGAAACCGGTCTGTCTCAGGTCTGGAGCACTGACCCAGTTTGTGTGTCCGGACTTTTGCATGCTGAGGCTGAGTCATGTGGTTTATTTGTGGGTTTGCAGACCTGTAAACAATCAACAGACCCTGTTGGGACTCTAAGCAGATCCAGACTGGCTGTGTGTGGACTGTGAAGCGTTTGTTGTTGTGTTTACTGTCTGATCCTCAAACCAGCTGAGAGTCTTCATGTGTGTTTATGGTTTGGTCCCGTTGCTGGACGAGCACTGCGTGACCCAGATCTGGTTAATGACTGAGCCTGGTAATGTCAGTCCACCTGCTGTGAAGTTTATTCGCTCACATCATGTATTGTTTAGTAGTTTTAAGGTCAGGTCAGTTGTTTAGTGGCCAGGTTTTTATACAGGTTTCATTAAAGCTTGTTGAGTCATGTTTCCTCACAGGGTGGTTCTGGTTCAGACTAACAAAGTTCTGTAACGTTTATCCTGTTGATCCACACTGAAAGATACCGAAGTGGTTTAACACGCTGCAGTTTGTTAGAGCAGAAGTTTCACTCTAACAGAAAAGACAAAGCACCTCTGGGTTAAATGTGTACCTGCGTGTTGTCTGACAGGCTCCACAGGCAGGAAAACAGGCTCATTGTTCCAGAGATGAAGGAGACGTTGAGAAGCCGCTGACGCCGCCTTCGTTTCTGCAGCTGGAGTTCACTGCGCTTCACGTCGGGCTGACACACGTAGACGCCAACGGAAAGATGACGGTGAAGGAGATTTTTTTTTTCTGCGTGTTCTGAGCAGTTACAAAATACAAAACACATTCCACTTGTTTCACTTCAGCCATCACAAACTCTGTGTATATGCAGACTGACTCGTAATTGTTCTCAGCTGCTCCACGTGTAGTTCTAATCATTCACGTGTTTTAATGTCTGTGCGTCACTTTTTGTGTTTGTTTTATTGTGTGTTTACATTTGAATTTATACTTTCACACCAAATCCCCAAAACGTTGGATCCATTCAAGCGTCTCATCAACAAACACCTAAATTATTTTGGCATAAAAATACCAGAAAATCCCCGTCACAGCTTCCAGAGGTGCTGAAGTGGGCAGCAAGTCAAACACAGGCTCTATTAGAATTTCAGTCTTTAACGAGCTATTAAGACCAAGCATGAGGTCTGATGGCGGCGTGCCGGGTTCAGTTAGAGCATCATAAAAACCAGGAGGGCGAGAGAAGAGCAGGTTAGTGGGTCAGCGTGTCGGCAAACCACCTACTGGGAGTCAGATAAAGTCTACAAACACGAAGACAGATGGTCTTCTGTTCAATCTGTTTGTAGTTTATTTTGTCACAAACATCCAACACATGACCAGTGTCTCCAAAACCAAAGACACAAATGAAGCCCAACACAGAACCTGGACAGTTTCAGATATAAAAGAGATTCAGTGTTGTGTGGAGCTGTATGTTTCACTGCTCTGTGTAATCTTTCTCTTTTTTCCTGTTTAGATCAGTGACAGTGGCATCAGTATTCCTCTGAAAGGTAAAAACACTCATTTTAAATATCTGGGCTCTGATGAACATTAAAATCTAAAAGTGGATTTGATTACTTCATCTCAAAATGTTATTAAGTTTCACTAATTATTAGGAAATTATCTTATAATAAAGCAGAATCTCTCTCAGTTTTAATGTTAATTTTCTTGAATTTTGTTTTGGCAGGTTTGAAAATATTCCAACAGTAAATAAAAAGCAAAATCAAAAAGTGTTGTTGCTGAGTGTAAATGTTGGATAAAGATGCTTTTGTCTCCATCAGGCGTGGATGATGGGGAGGTGTCGGTGGTGGCGTCTCAGGTTCGTGGTTACGGTGTTTGGGATGGAGGCGTAGCTCTGGGTGGGTCTGTGCTGGACGGTTGGAAGGGTCCGGCGCCCTCGCTGCTCTTCCTGTGGGTGTCGGACGCTCAGGCCAATCTGCTGCAGAAGGAGCTCTCCACCATCCAGACCCCCACCCCCATCTCCGCCTCAGGTAAACATAGGGTTAAACTGTCTTTTAACACACAGAACCAAGCTGCCGTTTGTCCTGCACACACCCACTAATAATCCAATAAATAATACGCTGACGGAAAGGTATCCATCACTGTTTACAGTCAAATAAAATGCAAGGAGGTCTCACTCTGATGCTCTTTTCTCAAACCAAAAATGTCATCACAGACCACAGAAAACACACTAAGCTCCTTGAAATATTATTTTAATATTAAAAATAAATGTCAATAAAGAACCTACACAGAAGCTGCAGTGATCTCTGGGTGTAGACTGACACAGCAGACTACACAGGAAACATTTCTACAGTCCAGAATCTGTGTTGTTTTGTCATCGTGTAGTGATCCCTCCTGTCACACAGACAATCTCTGCAGTAGTTTGTACCCTGCAGACCAAAAACAAGGATTTTCTGAATGAAAGCTTGATTGAAGCTCTGAAGCTCCATGGAAAATGAACGTGTGACAGCTTCTGCAGGATGCCAGCGCTGGGCAGGAACCAAACAGCCAATCAGGCGGTTTCTCCTGAACCGCCGGCCAATCAGAAACAGTTTAACGCCACATGTTGTGTCTGGCTGCACAATCTGATTGTGGTTCTGAAATCATCAGAACGGGGAAAACACAGAACGCTGCCAAAGAATCCTCAGGGAGGAAACACGTCAGGGGTTTAGCTCAGGAAACTGGTCTAACATACAACTACACACTGGTTTAACTGGACAAACTGGGCTAACTGAGCATATATGTCCAGACGCTCGTCAAACTGGACCAAGGGAGCCAGCCTGTCTGGAAACATCATGATTAAACTAGACAAGTGTCTGTTTGTCTTAACTTGGTCTCCTGGACTCTTCAGGTCCACCGTGCTCCTTCCTCTTGCTGGTGCTGAAGGAGCAGCTCCAGGAGCTCCAGACCGCCCTGCTGGCCTCCATCCTGGACATGGAGGAGTACCAGAAGGGTTGCGCCTCCTCCACTGGGCCGACCTCCCCTCTGGGCTGGACAGACGGGCTGCTGCTCTTCCACAGCTGTCCTCCTCCTCTGGACCAGCACCTCCTCAAGCTTCTAGGACACTCTGCAGTAAGTCCTCACCTCCTCTGTCTCCTTCCTTCTCCCCTAACCGTCTAAGGGACCAGTAACTTTGAGCAGTTTCTTCTCTTTTTATTTCAGAAGTTCAGTCCGGTGAGAAGCAGTCAGAGAAATTCTAATGTGAACTGTACTGGTCTGCAGCAACTTTCCTCCAGGTAAAACCAGTATAACCAGTGTTAGCTGCCAAAATAAACAGAACGTCCACTGGAGGACAGTGAAAATGAAATACCTTTAAGTTAAGTAGGTGTGTGTTGGTGTTCAGGTTGATCCAGTACCCTGCGCCGCCCTGTAAAGGCCGGATCACGGTGACGAAGGAGGACCTGGCCTGTCTGAAGAGTGGCGAGTTCCTCAACGACGTCATCATCGACTTCTACCTCAAGTCAGTCAAACAGACGAGAACATGAAACAGTTTCTGAAATCTGATTTGGTTAGTTAAAGATTCAGATCTGAGTGTCTCAGCCGTGGTAACAGGTTTTACCTCCAGTGTGTCTATATTTAACATACTAGCAACTGTGATGCTCTAATCACTGCATGCAGCTGTAGGTCCTTTCACTCACCATTAGTGGGCGTCAGTGTCCTGATTCTCCGCCTCCTGCTGCAGGTATCTCCTCCTGGAGGGAGTCGGAGGCTCTGTGGCCGAGCGGAGTCACGTCTTCAGCAGCTTCTTCTACAAACAGCTGAGCAGACACAGAGCGGCCGGCGAGGACGACGTCCCCTCTGTCCCGTGAGAGCTTTTATTGTGAAAGAACAGTGGTTCATCCTGTCCCCGAGTTATTTAACGTTGACAAATGAGTTGTCATCTGTCTTTATCTTCTCAGTGATCGTCACATGAGGCATCAGAGGGTGAAGACATGGACTCGTCATGTTGACATTTTCACCAAAGACTTCCTGTTTGTGCCTGTCAATCAAGAGTAAGATCATGTGCTAAATTCAGTCCATATCATTACAAATATGCAATAAAAGTGACATAAAAATGACAATATTGGTGTAAAATGGTAAAGATTCTCACAGATACAAAGATCAGAAGGACTGAGACGTCTCATGGCGTCTTTTCTTTAGTCGTCGTGACCTGATCTGAGCTGATGTTGGATGTGAAACCGTCTCCGAGCTGTTTTTATGGCTTCGGTCGAGGTGGTCAGCAGTTTGTTGGAGGTAGATGTGGGTCAGAGCTGACCTCAGCTCTTTGTCCCAGATTTAAAGACGCCACTTTTCAATATAAACTCTGTAATTGTGCTTTAATTCGATCACCTCATCAGTGTCTGCACCGAGTGACTCGGTCACCTCTGCTGGATCCATTCTGATGCTGCTCGATGGCTCTAACAGACCTCTGTGCACTGTTACTGTTGTTTCACTGAAGTCCAGCATCTGAGGAACTCGGATCCATCAGGGTCACTTATACGTTACAGAACAGCTGAAGAGAACTAGAAGTGATAAGTTAGTTCAGTTTCTGCTTCATGATCTTAGTTTAGTTCAGTATTTGTTTAATGTTTGTCATTTTTTAAAGTGTGATTTTATTAGCTTCCAGTAAAAAACAAATAGATGCACAAAGATCTTCTAATGAGGATGTAACATGTTCGACTCAGCATCATGTGTGGTTTCCTTCAGAAGTTTCCAGCCTGTGCACATGTGCAGGAACGTGTTTGGCCGACACGCTGATGTGGGTTGTTTGGTTGTGTTGTACAGAAAGTTCTTGTTCTTTGACCTTCAGGAGCCTCAGTAACAAACCTTCCTTTACTTACTGTGTTAGAGCTCACTGGTACCTGGTGGTGGTCTGCTTCCCGGGTCTGGAGGAGGTTCAGTTCGAGGAGTTTCAGGGCAGAACAGGTTTGTGTTTTGACCTGGTTTAAGTGTTTCTTCCAGTCAGTCGAGTTTAATAGAGTAATCGTCACCAGACGTGTCGGTGTTATCTGGGGCACTGTGTTCTCTCAGCACTGATTAAAACTCCATGTTCTTCACACCAAACATTAAAGGATCAAATGTTCCACATTCCTCTGAGGACTCGGAGCTCCACTTGGACTCTGTCACGTATTGTCTCTATTTAAGCAAATCAAAACAAAACTCTTTTTTTTTTTTTTTAACATCTCTGTTTTCAGTTTTCATTTTGACGTTTTCCTCCACCATGTTCACTCAGACCCAACTAATCCACAGCTGAACCTGGTTTGATTGTTGCTTATTTATTAGAATGATACTTTATTCTGTTCAGTAGTAAAAACACTTATCACGAAAGTGCTGAACTATTTGTGCAGCTACATTTACGGAGGAAGTCTGTTAGATGTTGTTAAATAGGTTCAGTAGAGTCGTACGATCAACTGCTACATGATTCTTTAAAGTTTAATAGAAAATCTTCTTGTGTGTTTTACGCTGCTGCTGTGTTTCAGGTGCGTCACAGCGAGCGGCAGGAAAAACATCATCCTCCAGTCTGAGATCACAGCAGTCGCCGGTAAATAGAAACAAGACTTCTAGTCTTTATTTTCAGTCATAATAGACTTTGTAATGTTATGTCAGGATCACGTCACACTCGACTTGCTCGTGGTCTCTTCTCCTCTGCTGAACCATGAGCATGTTCAGTCCACGTTCAGTCCATGTTCAGTCCATGTTCAGTCCATGTTCAGTCCATGTTCAAGACTAATAAAAACCTAAATACGGACTAAACAACAATAATTTAGCAGCTTCTCTGTGAGTGACGACAAAGCTAAATGATGATATAAACATCAGGTCTGTTTCTGCAGGAGTGCACTCAGCATGGCTGTCAGAGGGACACCGTGTTAAAGAGGTGAGTCCTCAGAATCAAAGTTCACGTCTCGGATCAGGTGGTGCTCGTCATTCCTGAACGTGAAGGTTTCTGTGTCTCTTCCAGGCCGTGCATCCTGGTCATGGACTCACTGAAGCTGTCGTACCACGAGAACGTCTGCAGACTCCTCAGAGAGTGAGTGTAACTCGTGTTACATTCGGAGACATGATCAGATACAAACGGCTGCATGTTAACACGCTGATCATTGTTTTAAGTCTCTGTAGATCTGTTTTAGGTGAGTTTGTCTTCACTGAACTTCACACAACCCGACAAACTCTACAAACATACAGACTCATGTGAAGCAACGTTCTGACTAACAAACAGAACAAACTGTCTAATACGGTGAAAGCGTGAAAATGAGCTGAAGACCAGACGTCAGGAATGTGCAGCTCTACATCCACAGGTGGTTTTCATAAGTCAGAAACAAGCGTTGTGCAACAAGACTTGATGAATTCAACTGTGGATGTGTTTGAAAGTTGATCACTGCAACATGTTCCCACACAGCACAGAGGAGAAACACGGAATGAACTTGTTCAGCTTGTTGTTTACTAGTTGGTGTTTTATTCTGGAAAGAGTTAAGCTTCACTTTAATTACATGTATTATTATCATTACCAGCTACCTGCAGGTGGAGTGGGAGGTGCGGAGGGGGACACCTCGTCTCTTCACCTCAGACAACATGAAGAACTCCAACTGCAGAGTTCCTCTGCAGGACAACAGCAGCGACTGTGGACTGTACCTGCTGCAGTACGTCGAGAGCTTCCTGCAGGTAACAACACACTTGCAGCTGGATTCACACGTAGAGTCCTAGAGTGCTCTGAGATTTTCTGCTTTAGAGTTTTCACATGTTGGATAACAAAAACATGATGCACAGAATCTGTGTTTATTAGAGAGTCTGATCTCTAATAAACATCTGATAGTTTGTGTTTACAGCAGCTAAGAGCAGATATCTACGGTTTATAACTGTTAACGTAGCACGAAGACGTTACAATATTCTCCTAGTTATAAAAAATGTTTAAAAAAGGTAAAACTGTCCCAAAAATAGAAGAAAACTCAAACTCAGGACATGTCCAGACTAAATCGTGCTCTCTGATTGGCTCCCCAGAACCCCGTCGTGCACTTTGACTTCCCGTTACGCTTGGACAGCTGGTTTCCGCGGCATCGCGTGCGACAGAAACGAGAGGAGATCCGGAATCTGATAATGAGGATGCACCAGAGTCAGCGACGTGATGAAGAAAACTGAGACCAAACACAAACACAGAGCCGTTAATTCAGCAGTGCAATAAATAATTTATATTTTTCTATTTTAATAATATTTCTTACTGTAACTGTTGTTCAGTTTCTTTTACTTCTACAGAACCGCGTACCCGCATTAGTTCAATGTGTTTTCGCCACTTCCTCCTTTAAAATAAAGTCTTTCACTTTAATTTTGAGGAGTTTGGATCTTATTTTGAAATCTCAACCGAATGAGAAGTAATTACATTTATTACCTTAAACAGTCTTTGAATTTGAATCCTCACATGTTCTTCTCACTCTTCTTCTTCTTACTCTTATTTATAAAATGTGGTTTGTTCCAGTAAATGTTAGATTGATCAGTTTCTGGATGTTATGATCTAATAAAATGTGGTGAGTGGTATCCATCACCAGACGTTTATTTTAATCTGAGCTGTCAGACTTTTATTTTAAAGCTCATTTCATGTTTGAACTCAGAGTGTTGCTGTAATAATTAGTTTATTTTTAATAAGCAGCTACTGAGTCTTTTTTTTTTTTGGCTCTTATTTTGAAACTGCTTTTCCAAAGAAATAAAAGCTGTTGTGGTTCTTTGAGGGAAAACTGCTTCATGTTGGTCTCAGAGAGAGCAGAGTTCTTCTGGATATGTGGATGTGGATTTAAATCACATCCAGCGAGCAGGAAACGTAAAGACATGAAGAAGAAGGCTGGTTGGTTATGTTCAGGTGGTGACTCTCAGATCTTTGGACAGTGGCTCAGTGTTGATTGTTTTTGCTGCCTGCTAGTTATTTATGAGAAGAAACACCTCGTTCCACCTCCTCTGTGGTGCACGTGTGTTATGGTGGGGGCCAAAGACTGTGACAGTAGCAGCAGGAAGATTTCTGACGTGTCAGGGCTGTAATGTCTGATTGGACGGTTCTTAGTGCAGAAGGCCTGAAGCAAATTGTGAAAATGACCCAAGACATTAAGTATTAGTGGAGGTTGCTGGATTTAATTTCTTAGTGTGTCTCAGTGAAAAATGTTTGTAATTCTTACAAATACAGTTTTTTATCCAGTTTATTTTAATCTGATCTTAATGATTTAAACTGTGGTGGTGAACAGTGTGTGTGTGTGTGTGTGTGTGTGTGTGTGTGTGTGTTTGTACTGTACAGTGTGTGTGTGTTTGTACTGTACAGTGTGTGTGTGTGTGTGTGTGTGTTTGTACTGTACAGTGTGTGTGTGTTTGTACTGTACAGTGGGTGTGTGTTTGTACTGTACAGTGTGTGTGTGTGTGTGTGTGTGTTTGTAATCTACAGA
>JAUYWH010000012.1:290326-302061 GCA_034779795.1 Ctenopoma multispine | reverse complement strand
TGAGTTTTTTTGTGTGTTTGTGTGTGTGTGTGTGTGTGTGTGTGTGTTTACTGTACAGTGTGTGTGTGTGTGTGTGTGTGTGTGTGTGTGTGTGTGTGTGTGTGTTTACTGTACAGTGTGTGTGTGTGTGTCGGGGCTGGTCTGGTAATCTCTAGGGTTTATCCCAGGGCCCCCTACTGAGGACCAATCAGCTTACAGCTGGTTAACTGGATAAGACTGGAGGGGCTCAAGTAGATCTCATACGTTTACAGACAAAACAATCTAAACAGCATCATTAACAGAAACCTGTGGTGATAATTATCACTAATGAGTTTGTATTTGTTAATGAGTGGTTTGTAACACACTTTAACACAAAGTCAAGTTGTCAGCAGGTGTTTATGTAAGTGAGTAAGTGTTGATGACTTATGTCTGAACATAAAACTAATCACAACTATAATTTAAAAAAATCTGAACTTTATCAAGAACAAAAAGTAAAAATAAACTGTGATGGATAAAATGATGCCGTCAGTATCACAATAATCACAGTAAGAATCAGTATGTTGGAAACGTCAGTGTGAACTTCAGAGGCCTCTGCTTGACTCTGACCTTTGACCTTTGAGGCTATGACTCTGGCCCGCTCTGGCCCTGGACTGGTAGTACAGGGATGAGGCCATGGTGAAGGCTAATCTGAGCAATGGGAGGTTAAGATTAGACCGATTTAGTGCCTGCATCCAGCCTCCAAAAATAATCTGAGTCAGTGCAGAAGATGGAAAACTGAATACCGACTCCAGAATAAAATCGTCAGCGTTTGGAAAATATTTGAATGTGTGAAAATATGACAGAAGAGGGATAATTTCAGATGGAACCTCCGTATTTGTTTCAAACATTTCAACTCAAAGATGATTGTAGAAGAAGAACGTTTGTTTTCCTTCTTCTCGTCTCCTTCCAGTAAATCCCATTATCCAATAAAAGATGTCTGCCATTGTTGACTCTGTGATGCATCGAGGGAGTGACGGGGGTCAGAGTCTGGATGAGCAGGAGTCTAATTATAGAAAACAGACCAGGCGAAACAGCTGAGTTTGTAATGAATGATCTGTCTGTTGTGACTCGATGGATCAGAACATTCAGTTAGACGTGTATTAGATTAATTCATCATAATGATACAGTAACTGTGGTAATTCAACTTTATATAATGATTAAACATTTGTGTTCTTACAATAAACTGTTAATAACACAAGTTATCAGCAGAAACTGCAAAATTCCAAAGGAGTGAATAATTTAAAATCTCTAACAAGTTCAGTGAAAAACAAAAGTCCAAAAGTGTTAGAACACTGAGACAGTCGCCTCTCACCTTTGCCCTTTAAATCCGGAATGTGACCTCACAGAGCGCTCAGGTAATCCACTCGGATCAGTCTGCCGGTAGCGACCACCTGGCTGATTCCTGCCTTCGTCGGCTCAGACTAAGTTCCGGCTGAATTCCGGTGAGACTACAGCTGAATCCCATTCCTGTCAAAAAAAATGCTCCAGCTGCCTCCACTGGATCAAACGTTCTACCTTTTAAAGATTTTAATGTGGAATTCATGCAGATGTTTTAATATAATACAGACTCTTAAATCTGTGGAGTAAGATTTAAACCTGAACTACGACATTATGACTTACAGGACACCGACAGAGCCGGTTCTAGTCGTCAGTGTTTTTATTTTTAGTTGGTTTGTGTTTGCCTGTATTTTACATCAGATTTTTAAAAGATGCCCAAACGGAGCATTGTTTAAAGTGTCAGTCCCACTGGTGCATCATGGGAGATTAACCACTTTAAAGCTGTAGCAGTGTACCACCACACTTTATATTTATTGTAGTCATTTAGTTTGTTTTTTTTAAACTAAACCAAAGCACAAACTCAAACTTTTCTGTCCCGTGTACGGAGTCTGTTACTTTGATTTCCTTTAAGCAATTCTGACCCGCTGCTCTGCTGCACCGCGGCTCTGACAGTCATCCACTCCAGCAGCTTAACAAATAGGATTAGAGCAAAGAGAAAAAATCTCCACCAGTAGCAAAGTCCCATCTGCTCACCTGAGAGGGAGCAACAGGCAGCTCGGCCACGTCAGGACCGTCCCAAGCTCTGGAGCACATCCCTCTATTTCTTTTTCTGTTTCAAATATTCTGACCAATGCAATGCAAACTAGTGGATGGATGACAGGAAGCAGGAAGCGGCTGATGAGCTGAGGAGGTGGAAATAAGAGGCAGCGAGTCCGAGGCTGGAGCTTTTGGAGGAGATTTTTTAAGAAATGGCTGAAAAGTGCAGGAGGTTGTCGCTGTGGGTGCTTGGGGCGGTGCTGCTTTCAGGGTACATCTGCATGGAAAGAGGTTTGTATGGACTTTTAATATTGTTAACATACATTTCAGGTTCTTTTATTCAAGTCAAAGTAGCAGAACAATGACGTATTACACCACAAAACACTGCAAGTGAAAGTCCTACACGCTGGTAGAAGTACAGTGTCATTGGCAAAAGTCTTTAACACTGATTTCACTGAACGTTTTTGATTCTTCTAATGAGTTGCAGATGACTCTTATGATGAACACATGGATTCGGAGCAGCACGGTGGATACTTGGTTGAGCCGATGGTGGACTCCGATCAACTTTTATACAGACGACACACTGCTCTGACTCGAAGAAAAAGGAATATCTTGTTTCCAAGTGGAGTCAAACTGTGCAATCAGGAGACACTTGACCAGGCCATCGCCAACCACCTCAGCTACTTTCACCTCAGAGGTATGAGGCTGTGTTCTGGGTTCAATTTTCTTCACCTTCGTCTCACTTTATTTTTGGTTGTTGCTTCATGTCACATTTCTTTTAGCTTACTGATTGTTCCAGAAGTCTTTCATTTCTCCCTTTAACACTTGCTGTGTTTCACTGAAGCTCTTATCGAGACTTACAAGCTTAAAATCCACGTCTGCCATTAAAGGCAGCTGATGCCACAGAGTTCGTAGGTCATGCAGAGCCAGCTGCCCTGCAAAACTTCGACCTTCTTAACAAGTAGTTTGGTGTCAGGTTAAAGCCTTAGTGCTTTCTGTCACTTCAGGTCTTCAACGTGTCGCACGAGAGCGTCAATAAAGAAAGAAACAAAGGAAAACAAACACACTTCCTGTTGTTATGATGACTAGACAGCTGGTTCAGAGCAAACCAATAGGTTTTGTAAGGTTCATACAGTGTGTAGTGGTCAGTACATATTAAAAGTGGCCTGACACCACTAGAAAGTGGAGGGTAGCCTGATCCGTGGTGCCGGAGACCATGTGGAACCTTCAGAGGTCTGATGGAGTCCATGCCTTGATGGGTCTGAGCTGTTTTGGAAGCATATATATACATATTATTAGGCATTTTAAGCCTTGGCTGATTGGTTCATATTAAATTGATATTTTTCACTTACCTGCATCAGTGTAGAATTATTTACTATTTCAGGCTGTTCCTGTTCCTAAAACTGTTTTCACATTTTCAGTATGAGGTTGTATTATGCTTTAGGCTGCCATGTTTTTAACATGTTTGTGGCTGCTTTAGTGTGTCAGGAGACCGTTTGGGAGGCGTTTAAGATCTTCTGGGACCGGCTGCCAGAGCAGGATGAGTATCATGACTGGGTCAGTCGCTGCATGGATGGCTCAGTCGGTGTCATGGACATCGGGGGCTTCTTCAGCCAGTCAGAGGAGCACATCGACCTTATCAAGGCTGTGAGTTTACCTTTGTTTTTAGTGTAAAGTAATGTCTCAGGATCTTATGGTAGTTTCCCCTGAGGAGCAAATAAATAAGTATCACAACCAAAATTAAATGAAACCTTGATTAAAGTTGTCTGAGTTGTATGAGACAGAATGGGGAGTTGGACTGTTTAGACATCAGATGTGTTACTGCGGTATAATTAGCTGATGATGTGCTTCTTTCTTGCAGAGAGTCGCTCTGGCTGCTTCAATGAACAGGTTAGTGTATGATTATGTGGCAGAGTCACGTGTTTAATAAAGTATAAAACGTGCAGGAAAGTTGACTTAGTCACTTAGGGTCAGATTTTTTTCTGAATTACATACTACTCATAATAAGTTGAAGTGATAAAGGTAATTTTTCTATTTGCCTTTTTCAAGGTGCAATATAATTATTCCAATAAACTAAATTACTTTTTAAACCATTTGCAACATTACTCCAGCAGTGACTGATCAAAGCTTTGTGGTCTCTGTGGTTGTGTATTGACACCTGTGCTGCATTTCATCACCACCTGCAGTGTGCCTGTCACATCAGGTCCTCCTCCATGCAGGTAGGCCTGCAGACACCAAACACCAGCTTCAGAACTGGGCTGGAGTCCGTTTACTGACATTAGACACTAAATATACAAATATTTCTCCAACTTACAATGACGATGTTATCGTTTGGAATCACATAGTGGACATGATGTTTGTTTTGCATTAGACTAAACCTGGAGGAAAATGGACTTTAAGAGTTTTACCGACTCCCCCCCAGAACCAGAACACGTTTTATACTTATAGCTCGTCCAGCTGTTTGTGTGTCAGATGCTTTTTGTTGTTTTTTTGTTTTGCTTGTTGCACTTTTACAGTTGTGTGGTTTCTGTTCTCTGTTCTGAACTCTCACTGTAAAAATGCCTCCGTCCAGCAGTGGTTAATGAATTTAAAGGGGAATGCCAACTATTTTAAGGATTCACAGATGTTTTGTGTATATATAAACTTTAATTTTGTGTTTTAGTGTGTTTGCATCTTTTTTAGTGATAGTGCTAAGAAACAGCAGAAACAGTAAAGTAGGTGAAATTCCCCTTTAAATCTCATAACAAGTTTCATGCAGCCTTTGCATAGCACAGTGAAACTCATTTTATTGATGTTTCTGTTAGAAAGGTTCATGCCTGTTCTCACACTCGGTTCATGATCACAGAAGAACTTTCTTTAGTTAGAAACTCACACAGCATCTCTTTGCTTTGAAGAACTGTGTGAACGTCTCAGACTGTTGCATTGATTCAAAGATATAAAGTTTTGATGGAAACGTGACGACAGGACATCATGAAATATAATTCACACTGTTTTAGTCATTAGATTTATTTCTCCCAGTTTAAATGAAAAAGAGATTTGATGAAAAACAATTTTACAACAGCTGGAAGCTTTGTTAGGTCTGTTTACTGGTTTATACTGGTTTCTAAATACAGTCTGGTCTCTTCTTGTCTCTCCTGCAGCTCTGAAACTGTACCCGTCCACACTGAAGAACCAGGAACTCTGTCAGGTAAACACAAGTCTTTCCATCTATGCCTCATTTGGGGCAGCAGCTGATGACTATTTTTTACTGTATACTGATATTTTTCTCAATAAACTGACTAATCCAGGAAATATTGAAGAAGTCTATCACAGTTTCCAAGCTGCTGTTAACAAATGTCAGTTAAAACTTATAGAAAGTCACGTAACACAAGGAAAACAAGGGAAAGATTGTCATACCTGGGATATACACAGTATATAACCTAGGTTGACTACATTTTATATACATTTAATATTAGACATTTCTAATGCAAAATACTCCTTACTAAATTAAACTAAGTACTAGTACTAAGTTAAAACCTTTTAGAATATGTCCAGAAACGTTTGCAGAAGACAAAACTCTGAGATTTTGCCTTGCTTCATAAAAAACACTTTTCTTTTGCAGCTTTAAATATAATATAATATAATTTATATGAATAAAAACAGATTCATCCAGATAAACTAAACGCGATACAGAAAGGTAAACAAATGTTAAATTAAATGAAGAGGACATGTTTCACAGCCTTTTAGTGTGCGCAGGCCATTCACACAGCGTTACATCACTATTTCAAATAAAATGTCAGAAAAGTTAACGTCTCTCTACTGTGCAGCTTTAACAGACACTATGACAACAATGGTGCTAATTAAAGCCAACAAATAAACATTTATTTCTCTGTAACTGTGCACATTTTGTTTGCTAAGCTTTTACAGAGATGTCATTTTGTCATCACTAAATAATATCATAATTACAGTTATCATAGCTAGGAAACCTCTAAGCTGATTCTTTCAGGGACTTTATGTGAGAACAGGTGATTACTAGCATCCTGTTGGTGACCCTCTGATGACCCAATGAAAGTCTTCCATGATCCCCAGAGAGATGACAACCCAGACAAGCAGTCGCATACAAACGTCTGTCAGTTGCAATCCATCACCTTAGACCCCAGTCTGTGTACTGTGAGGGAGGAGTGGGTGCAGGAGGCTGATTTCCGTCACACGCTTTGCTCTCAGAATAGATCTCTAAGCCTATTTACAGGCAGTAGTCTGGTCAATGGACAGAGGCTGAGCAGAGGACCAGTAGCAGAGATCTAGACCTGACTGACTTACTGCAGGAAAACCATGAGGGTTAGTGAGCTCATAGTATCACTGTTGTATTTGAGTCCATGTGGGCCTGAAAACAAAAATCATATGTCTCTTAATCAGCTTTAATTTCAGTTTTCTTTAAGGCCATTTAAAGTTGCTACAGCTAGTGAATCAATCCTAGGTCTTCTTGCCAAGTTTTTATGTGATCACCTATTCACAATTCACAACAGTCGAATGCAGTGATGTCAAAGTACTTTAAAAGTCTTCATTTGGCTGTATCATTCTTCAGATTAGTTAGAAATGGTTCCCATGCTGTAGTTCTAGTGCTGCAGTTATTAGTCAGAGGTTTTTTTGTCCAGCCACTGTGGATCCCATGACAGATTACCAGTGGAGATTTGGCTAACAAGTCAAGTCCTGTTAGCTAACATTACACCACTGTACCATTCACAGTAGAGAAATAAATAGATTTAAGTTACAGCCTCCAACAACCACTAAACCACTGACTTTATTGTCAGAACAAACTTAGGTTTAGAGATTTAGTGAGTATCTCAAATTCCCTAAGTTTGACTCACTCATTTCTGGGTTTTTGGAAGACATTTCTTATTTAGAAAAGGCTCGTGAGCACTCGGGCTCATGTTACGTTTGCCAGACATGATGGATTTGCCCGTGCTCTGCCTTTCTGGTGCTCAGACCATTTAGGATTAAGATTATGTCCCTATGTCGTGTCCCCTCGACTAGTTGTCTAACAGACCAGTCAAGATAATTAGAATTTGTTGAAAGGGGCTGTATCTTGTTATTTTAGAACTGATGGCACAAAGTGCAGATTAAAATATACTTATTAATTAGGATGAGTGGATGATTGAGTGGTTAATCCATCCATTCATCAGGTTCAGATCATGTTTAATGATTAATTGTGTAATTCAGAATCATTTTACATATTACTGGTAAGTCTGAAAAAATGTTTTTCCCCACTGGTTTTCCATGGAACAAACCAAACATTTTGATTTGTTCCAATAATTGAGTATGAAAAGCATCATTCTCACTGTTTCCAAATGCTTAAATATGTTCGGTATTTGAAATTATTTGGAATTAAATACATTTTTATCAGTCAGTGAGTTAAATCTTTAGGACAAATCATTAAATTAAGACAAAAAAATCAACTATCTGTCTTGGAGTCATAAAATCAGGTGTAACTGTAATCAGATTCCTCATTCTTAGTTTTTTTTCTGTTGCTGTCATTTTACAGAGGAAGACGGTGCCATCATTGGAACAGAGACAATTGCAACTCATCAAGACGTTTTGCCCAAAGATGACATCCCTGTTTGGAGGCCTCCACTCTCTGCTACTGAAGGGTTGGCTCAGGAGGCTCATGCAACAACTGTGACTAGTATTCCTGTGGATTCAGCCTCTAAGTCTGCTGGTGCAGTTGTTCCAGAAAGTACTGAAGACCATCAGGAGACCGGAGGAGGCATTCCTTCAGAAAGTCCACCTTTGACCTTCATGGACACTGAGATTCCTACAGAGTTGGAAGAAGAAGCGGTTGATGACATCCCTGGGAATACTTTAGAGGTTGCTGATGCTGTTACCCACAAGCACTTTGGTGGGAATGTGGGGGCAGACAAAACTGTCCCAGATACAACAGAGAAGGAGACTGTACAAACCATAGAGCAAGATGACAAGAGAGATGAAATTATTCCTGAAGATGTGGATCTAACTGAATCAGAGGTGCCTCAAGTTACTCCACAGGGTGAAGAGCCACCCTCCGAGGCTGTGGCCCAAGAGGTCCTCACAGAAGCTACTGTTGCAGTTCTTACAACGCCCATGATACTACCAACTTTAGAAACAGTCACAGTAGAAGCTTTTGGCCGGGAAGTGTCAGCAGAACCTGGTCCTGAGGTTCCATCAGAAGTCTTGGCTGAGGGTATACCAGAGACAACTGCAGAAGTCACATTGGGCCTGGAAGTCAAAGATATTTTAGACAATTCTTTAGATGTCAACAAAAAGGTTATCTTGACTGATGAGATTTTAGAGACACCCACTGAGGATTCACCTGAGCTAATCACTGAAACTTTACCAGAAGCACCTGATCTAGTTGAGGCAGAAGAACCTGAAGGGGACACACAAAAACCACCAGTAGAACACCCCCCAGATGGTGTTTTAGAAGTCAGTCATGATGAAACCAAAGTCAGCACAGAGGCAACCCAGACTGTGTTTTTTATAACAAATACAGAACAAGATAAAATATTCATAGATGTGACTCCAGATCGAGAACGTGTCTTGGACACAGAAACTGAACTTCCATCCCATGCCTCTATTATGACAACAACAGATACGATAGAAGTAGATGTTAGTGAACACATAGAAAAAGACAAAGAACCAGAAGACAAACCTACATTATCGACTGAGGTTACCTCAGAGCCTCTTATAGTGATCCTGCATGATGAGGTAACACCAAAATCTACTGATGGAGAAGCAGAGCAAACAGAGAAACTGTTTACTGAGGAAACTGTCAAAGAAGAAAACGCTGTAGAGACAATAGGCGAGTCAGAAGACAAAGTCAGAGAAGTTACAGCTGCTCCTGAAGATAAGGCTACTGAAGCTGCAGTTGAGGTAGTAACAATAGAGACAGGTGAAGTAACAGAGGCAACAGATGATGAAACAGCCAAAGAAGAAGTAAAAGTTCAAACTGAAGATGTCACTTCAGTGCAAGAATTATTGGTAGAAACAGCAGAAGAAAAAACACCAGTGAGAGCAGAGGGGACAACAATTGCTGTGGAGGATACAGTAGAAACTCTAGCAGATGTCACAGCAGAAGAAGAACCAGTTGGACCTTTACAGACATTTGATGAGATTACAAAAGAAACAGAGGAGGGAAAAAGTAAGGCTCTCAAAGAACCAGCTGAAGGGAGAGAAGTACCTCATGTTCCTGTCAAAACTGTAGAGGAAGGGAAAGGAGTAATAGAAACTTCAGTGGAAGAACCTGCAGTGGAAACTGCACAAGAACCAGAACCTGTAGAAAAAACTGAAGAAATAGCTGAGCCTAGTGAAAATGATGATGGTGCAAAGGATGCAGAACTTGGACAAGAAGTGGAAACAGGAACAGTTCCTGTCAAAGACATTATTAAGCAAACTAAACCAACACAAGATGTAGAACTTGTAGAAGGAATTGTAAAAGAGACAAAACCCACAGAAGAACCAGCACAAGATGTAGAACACAGAGATCCCACAGAAGAACCAGAATCTGTTGAAAGTGGACCTGTACAAGAAGCAGAACCTGAAGTAGTACCTGAAGAGGATAAAATAAATCTTGATGTTACATCTGAAAAAAATTCACAAGAAACAGCAGAAGCTGAACAAGATAGTGAGGAAACAACACCTGAGTTCCATGGGGAGATGACAGAAGAAGAACCAGGAGCAGAAGGAACCAAACCAGAAGTTACAGAAGACATCATAGAGACTTTTGATGGAACCCCTTCAGAGTCTGATGAAGAGATCACTCCAATTGTTGTTGCTGTTCCAGAAGACACAGAGGGCTTATTGCCTGGAACTGAAATAGAGCCAACACCAGAGCTAACGTTGAGACTTCCAGAAGACTCTGACCTAAAACTATATTCAGATACAACCAAGGAGAGTACTACCCAGGTGGTTCATCCAGCAGGTGAAGTCACAGAAACTGCACATTTTTCCGATGTTGAGCGAAAAATTAATCCAGAGATTCCAACTGAAACAGCTGAAGACACTCAAGAGTCTCCTGAAGAGTTTAGTCCAGAGATTGCACCTGAGAAAGATTCTGCCTCAAGTGAAGACAGCACTCAGTTTACTCCTGCAAAGGTTGTCCCAGAGGTTGCACCTGAGGAAGATGGTCCCCGAGGGGAAGACAGTGCCCAGTTTGTTCCAACAGAGGTTCCTGTAGAAGTTGAGCATATTCCCCATGATGTTGCTTTAGATAATGCAGGGGAAATATTGGAATCTCCAACTGAAGTATCATCTGAAGAGATCACCCCAGAGGTCACTGCAGAAACTACCCAAGGAGCGACCATTGAGGAGATCTCACCTGATACCTCTGTGGAGGTCACAACCAAGTACATAGTTGAGTACAACAATGGCAACTTCCCTGATCTAACAGAGAAGCCTTATGATGTAGATGACAACTTACTTGGAAACAATGGCTTTGGGTTGGATGAGGAGGAAGAGAATGTGGTAAGAAAATAAAAATTATTTGTTAGAATGCTAGGGTATCAATTAGCATTTTCAATCACAGTGCTTCTGTAACACCATCAAATCTAAACAATCCTGCACATTCAGATTGGTAATGAGATAGACGACAGCTTGTTGCGGCCCCCAAAGCCCCTGAAGGACCAGGTGGTGGAGCTGAGCATCAAGCTGAGAGGAGAAACGTACAACGATGCTCTGAGAGACCCAAGCAGCTTCTACTACCAGCAACTGGCCAGACACTTCACAAGCAGAGTAAGATGGTTTTGCAAAGTTTCTGCTTTATGGACATGACCATTGAATGAAAAAGTCATAAACCATAACTCTTAATGATTTTTGAGGTTTTCATTGTGTAGTATCTGCACAAAATATTGTGCTATTGTGGAGCTCAGTGTACATTTCAGTATGGCTGACATTGTTGTTGTCATCTTATTTTGGAGAAAAAAGATTAGTGCATCGAGCTGTGGTTGATTTTTGTGATTTCTGTGGTTCCTGCCCACACCTCCTGCTGTCATTTCTACTCTTTTACTCCTCTTTCTGACGTCCACAATGCCCACTCATTACCTAATTGACTTACTTTGTGGTTTCACTACAGACTTGCAGACTCAGGAGTTTGGCTCTGCTTTAAAGACCCCTCCTGTTTTTCACACATTAAAGATCTTCACGCTTTTAAGCTCAGTTTCCTCAGCTCTGCCAGCGATCGGTTATACGAGCCGCTGAGGCAGAAACGGAGCTGGAAAGCGTCAGAGGACATAGAGTATATGAGCGGTGACTCACTTGGATCTGATGGAAAAACAAGTTCTGCCAGGAAAGCAGAGAGTGCCGGTGTATTCCCGTACCGCTGGGAGGGCTTCAGGCTCTGTGACGCGGGAAGCCAGTTTATGGCTTGAATATCAGGGTCGGGGTCATTAATGAGGGAATATTGAGTGGTTAACTGGCCTAATAGAAACAGCAGGAGTTTGACTGCAGCAGAGAAGCAGAGTAGAGGGAATAGAGTGCAGTCACAGGCCACTGAGACCTGAAAATGTTGGTTTTTATTCCAAATGAAAGACTTAGCAGCAATACAACCCAACAATTTACCATAATACAATATGATGTCATTCAGACTATATACAGTGCCTTGCGAAAGTATCCGGCCCCCTTGAACTTTTCCACATTTTGTCACATTGCAGCCACAAACATGAATCAATTCTATT
>JAUYWH010000012.1:269288-290226 GCA_034779795.1 Ctenopoma multispine | reverse complement strand
TCATGTTTGTGGTTGTAATGTGACAAAATGTGGAAAAGTTCAAGGGGGCCGGATACTTTCGCAAGGCACTGTATATATTTGAATTTAAATGCTAGTTTTTCATAAATGTATGCACAGTAAATTTACATATTTGATAGATTTCAGACTGTAATGTGTATGTTGGACATACTGTGGTTGCAAAACTATGTGAGCCTCTGACTTCTGCTCCAATGCCGTCACTCAGTTGACACATCTTAACAACTTGGATGAATAGTCATGAAAGTGCTCTGAGTTCAATGGCGTCAGAAGAAATGAAGTCTTTAATACAAATCTGAAACACTACACTGTAAAAAGCTGCAGGAGATCGTTGGGGTGGAGGCTGGATCCGTGTGAGCAGTCTGTTTAGTCACGGTTGGCCCTTGGTCTCCACGCCACTCAGAATCAAAGCAAATAAAATTTGTAGATTTAGAGAAATCTGAGAATTGTGACTGATTCTGTTTTACTCAGCTTGTTGTTGGAGCAGCTGGACTAACTTTATTTCAGTGACACTACAGTAGTTTAACATATTTACCCAGATATTTGGCATCTGCTGGTTAACGTTGTGATTAAGTTGATTCAGTCACACAATTAGTCTAAATATCAAATGTGTTTCCTCTTCAGATTGAAGACGCCTTCAAGAGGTTACCGGGCTTCAAGAACGTCCATGTTGTTGAGTTCAGGTACAGTTTTAGTTTTCAGGTATTATCCTAATAACTTTCTGTCATGTACGTTCATGTCTGGGTATACTATATTGTTGAGATTTAAAGTCAGTAAATGTATTTTGAGATTTCAGACTGAAGCCATGCTAAACTATGTACAGTCATTATGCAAACATGTTTAACACCAGTCTAAATTGAAATAAATTTGTAATGTTTGTTTTTTATTCCTGTTTTTAGGCCACAGAAGGACTTGGAGCAGTAAGTTTAACAAATGTTATTATTTTATCAAATGATAAGATTTTATACTTATGGATTAAATACTTGGTTTGGTTTGGTTCGGGAGATTTTATGTTTTCACTTCAGCTAAAGGATTGTTTTGTGGTTTTGTGTTGTTCACTCATATTTTCTGAACCTTTAACGCTTGTTTAAACCCTGACCTCACATCAGTGAGTCAGTCCACAGTCACCCAGAGGCCTCTGAAAAAGAGCTCTGCTGAAAGTTCAGCAGAGTCCAATAAATTGATCCCGTTGAACCACGACTTTACTGCAGAGTCCACTGTCCCTTTAGTGGACCGGCCCTGATGGGAAATGCAGCTGCTGGCTTTGAGATGCTGCAGGACAGAATAACGTCACTTTTGCTCCATGTCTGCGGCTCCTTCCAAGATTTTAAACCTGAGTGACTTTTGAAGATATAAGGTTTCTGATGTCATTTATTTAAATGTAAAACGTATCTTACTCCTGAATATTGTCTGTTGCTGGAGTCTGATTCTGACACGTTACACATGCCAGATTCCTCACACTGGCTCTGACTGGCACACTGTCTCCCATTCGAAAGCCCCTTTCACCTGCTTGTCATAGTAAATAACGGCTGTGCTGCCACTCTGCTCTAATTTCCACTTAATGACCTTAACAATTGTCAATCAGCTCTTAAGTGGGATAAGTCGCTTGCCGCTCGCCGGCCACCTGCAGCTGCTCCAGGATTACTGTTACAGGTTTACGACAGGCTCGCTGTCTTCCCCCACCTCCCCCTTTATGTCCAGGAAAGTCCCCTTCCCCCTACGCAGCACTGATACGTTCACTTTGTGCGCTCTGAGAGACTCTTAAACTCACCTGAGTTCAGCAGAGTCGTAGAAAGCCAAGCATGAAGACGTGAAGGCGAAGAAAGATGATACAGTTGTGAAAGTCATCAGGCTCTGGTTTTCTGAAACACTCACCTCAGAAATTAATCTGAAAGTGAAGGATTGAGGTCAGAAGAGACGAGAAAAGATGAACAGATGATTATAATGTTATAGTTTTTCCTCTCCACTGTCGCCTAGTACTGCTCAAGTGGGACTGTTGGATTTTCTACATAGTTCTGTATATATACACTTATATTCTGCAATGTCTTAAATCTTGCTATGTAAAGTGCCTTGAGATGACCTTTATGATTTGGCATTATACAAATAAAGATGAATTGAATTGAATTATTCCCACCAGTCAGCAGCGAGTTAAGGTAGGAAGTTAAAATCAATGTTAAATTTGGTTTTTGTGTCCATTGTTTCAACATTTACTTAAAACAACTGGTCAGTGATGAGGATTTGTTGCTTTTTCCTCAACTAACAAAACAGAAAATGGAATATTTTGGTTTTTGAACTGTCAAACTTATGAAATTTCCAAAGCCAAATTTAAAAGGGGATTGATAGGTACCTGTCTCACGTAACTGTTACGAGGTTTTTAAACTTATTTTAACGCAGACATAAGACATAAAATCTTAAAAATTTATCTCACTGATTTGTCCTCCTGTGCCCCAGGGGTTTGGTGGTCCTGGTTCACTACACCATCACTCTGGAAGTTGATAGCAGCGGCATCACCAACGACACGTTGGACTTCATCTCTCTGCAGAACAACCTGGTGGAGAAGAATTATCCTGGAGCTGCTGAGCAGCCCACCGTCGTCTACACTATCACAGACTTCCGCAACTACATCACAGAGGCGCTGCACAAGGATAACTTCATGACCAACAGCAGCCTGGAGTCACAGCCTGACCCGCTGCTGCTGGAGAATGGTACGATGCTGCAGATGCACTATAGCAATGTAACAGGATCATTGTTGGGTCTTGTTCATCGAGACTGGCAACACTGCAAAAAATTATCATTGGCCTTGTTTATATTACAGTTCCACAATTTACTACAGATATCAGTGTTATAATGATAGTAGTATATAGTATATATATAGTAGTAGTATATATAGTAATAGAAACTAATATCAATATTTAAATAATGATGGTTTTCATTTTGGTTCAGTTAACACTTACTTTGATTAAATCAACTAGGAAATAATAAAGAATGTCAATAGAGACTTTTAGACGTTTATTTTAACCCTGACTCTTCTCTGCAGCTGAGAATCTGTTGCCTGCTGTAAAACCTACGAGTCGGCCAGCCGACACCTTTGACAACATGGTGAGTCAAACTGTAGCTGAATTTCAGGCACGATACCATCTGTGGAAAAAGAGAAAGTTGTGGATATATTGCGTCATACATCTTGGTATTTAATGCTTAACAAATGTTTTAAAGGAGGTGTCACTTCATCAAGACCTGAAGAAAAACAACATTTTAACAAATCTACATACCTGAAGTTATTAGAACGAAAAGATAAAAGAGTCTGAAATTTTATTCTTTACCTTTGAGATATTTTGAAAAAGTCTCAAAAACAACTTAAGTGACTTTGTTCTGAACCGTTTGAACATTTTATGGTCTTCATCACTGGAGCAGAATCTATTGTTTCACATCAGCATTTAAGTTCTGAAATGCAACTACACTGTTACTGGCATTGGATCAGTCACACAAGTGTCTTATCTGAAAAAAAAAGTAGATAGAAGTCTTTGAATCTGTCTTCAGGACAACGTCCTGGCTGCAGAGAAGCCTCCCGATGCTCCGAGCCACGAGGCAGACAGCAGCAACGTTTTCCTGAAGAAGGATGACTTCCTGTTTGACCCTTTTGACACGTGGAAAGTTCCTCAGAGCGAGGTGGTGAGCGAGAACGACGTCTTCATGTTCGACGAGAGCACAACGCCTCTACCACACGCTGTCCCATTAGACTCGGAAACAATAGAAAACAGTGAGTAAACAAGTTTCAGCGACATTTGCACTGTACAGTATGTTTCAGTCACCAACAGCTTTTCCTTCCCCTGCTTGTAAATTTAAAATAAAAATGGAAGGAGTCAGTTTTTTAAATCTAAAGCTACACTATATCATGTCTAATTCAGCTACTGTTTGCACATGAGAAAAGGCTAAAAACTAGGAAGTAACTTACTGACTGGAGGGCTAAATGAATCCAGTGAGTTAGGTTTCAGCGGATTCAGTATTTCAATGTGTTTTTCTGGTTTACAGATAATGGAAACGTTGAAGATGAGGGATTTCTCCTCAGTAATGCTCTTGCTCATGGCGAGGATACCCTCCGCGGGGACCATACTGTCGGTTCCGGAGGCTTAGCTGCTGTCCCGCTTCCTGCAATTGTGAAGACTCAGACGGGCACCGAGGACACACTGGACTATGGATCTGGCTCTGGATTCTCTGGAGACGGCCAAGAGGCTGAACTCTGGTCCTGGCAGCCGGCGTTCACATCTGATGGCACTGGCTTTTACAATGAGGGGGATGGCAGCCTGGAGGTTCTGCCACCACCTGATCTAGAGGTGACCGGAGATGACGAGGAGGGGGTTGTTGTTGAGTCACCAACTACTACACGAAGTTTGGTTGCTATGGAGGTAGAATTCACTGATGCTCCCCTAAAACAGACAACAACAGTTACTGCTTTTGAGGAATCATTACTGGATAGAGCCATTGCCACTGAGGATCCCTTTCTTGATCAAGTCCTGGTAACACCGCACCTCAGCACTGACCTGCGGCACTTAACCACAACTGCAGCGCCTGTATACTTACCCAAAGCAACGCTGACAGTACAAACTGTCGAAGCATCCGGCATCTATGAGGACTCCTTATCTGAAACACATACAATTGCGGCGCCAATTATAGATTCTCCTGAACCTGACTCTTGGACTCTTGAGGCCCCTGTTATTGTAGAACCAACTGATTCAGTAGTTGAGCTTCACGAAACTTCAGATGTTGTTGAAGTAACTGCTACAGCAAAAATAGAGCTTCCAGTCACTACAGTTGGATCTAAAACAAAAGATGCATCTGAGAAGGTGGACGAAGTTATTGTTGTGCCTGAAGTCCCTGATACAAGTGTTCCCACAATAGAAAGGTTGCCCATCTTTGTCCAGGCAGTCACAGCCAAAGATACACCCGGTCTAGATACAGGCACTGAAGAGCCAGCCAAACTTAAGGAATTATCAGAAAGACACAAACTTTTATTTCCAGAATATTCAGACCACGCTGAGGTTGAGATCTTGGAAGAGCAGCATATAGGCATGACTGATCCTACAACAACAGCAGTGCTGGAAGTTGAAGCCATGGATAAAGACCTGATTGTGGATGAAGTTATGGTCATCACCACAACCACTGCCACTCCAGTCTTAACTGAGTCTGTAAGTGCAGACCACAGCAGCAGCATTGCGCTGTCTCCTGAGAAGGACTCACCATTTACTCGAGTGTCTGATTCGGCACCAGAGGACGAGGAACTGAATCACCACGAGCATCCAAACCACGAAGATGGTGAAAAAGTTCCAACTAGCATTGCTACTTCAAGTGTTCCTCAGTCGACACCGTCGGTGGTGGTTTCAAATGAAAGAGAAAGTTCAGCAACATATATCACAGAAAGGTCACCAGGTGCTTCAGCACAAGACAAGGACTTGGTTACTACCTTGATGGAAGTAGATACAGATATCCTCCAAACAACTACTTCCTCACTTCGGGAGGTCAAAGGCAGCAATCCTGCTACCGAGCTCCAAGAGTTTGAGCATGGTCTCTCTGACACACCGAACATTAATGTGAGCTTTGATCTGTTCAGTGTGGCAACTGAAGGTGACAGCAGTGGCTTCTCCAGTGGGGCTCAGGGGTCAGACCTGGATTCAATTGCATTACCAACGCGACCAGGCAGGGCACTGACAGTTTTCTTCAGCCTAAGGGTGACCAACATGGCATTCTCCATGGACCTATTCAACAAAAGCTCCCCTGAGTACAAGGCCCTGGAGCAACGGTTCCTAGAACTGGTGAGAACTCAAAGAATCTGGAATCAGGACATTTATTATTATAACATGTAAAGTTCTTCACATAATGTCTTTGACTTCACCTTGTAGCTGGTCCCATACCTGCAGTCCAACCTGAACAACTTCAAGAACTTGGAGATCCTCAACTTCAGGAATGGCAGCATCGTGGTGAACAGCAGGATGAGGTTTGGGAAGCCGGTTCCCAGTGGTGTCACTAATGTGGTCTATCTGATTCTAGAGGACTTCGCCAACACTGCCTACCAGACCATGAACTTGGCCATCGACAAATACTCTCTGGATGTTGAATCAGGTAGGAGTGAAGTTACATCTGACACTAAAATGAAGCTACAGGCTTTATGTTTTAAGGGTGATGACCACTGTTATATTGTTATTATTTACACTTATCTGCAAATGCAGAGCGTAAGTAAAAGTAAAAGACAGAAGATCTCTACAGCTTCTAAACACAGTTACCAGGTTAAATAGTTTTTTAGGCAGAAGTTTTGATCTGTTTTAGGAAAGTGGATGTTTTATGATCAGTTTCAGTTTCATACATTTTGTAGAATAAAAAGTGACATTTATAGACAAGTCTTAGGGAGGGATGTGTTGGAGAGTATAACATTTCAGGCTTATGATGTGCAGAACACCTTTCCAGGAGACTAGGGCTCATCGATGCTAGCCAATGGAAGGCTGTGATATATTCAGTGAATATCAGAATTCATGTTTGGCATTCTGCATGTTTAGTGTTTACTTGGAAATTTTAATATGAAGCAAAGTCTACTGGAAACTACTTTCCCACATGAACTCTGGACAGTGTCTGGAGAATCAGGTCTGGACATTGTCTGGGGTTACCCTTTCACATATGTATCAGATTGTCCAAGGCAGATTCGTTCTCACAGGACGGTTACATGTTGGATTCACACATGGGCTTAATCAGACATGACATGGACTTTGTACCAGAGAGCTGGCAGGGTGAAGTCCGTTTAATGTCTGGGCTGACTACTCTGGACATTTGCATTCTCACATACAGCTGGGGACTGTCTAAACAAGTCCGGTTCCATGTTCAGGAGGTTCCTGAAGAACTTTGTCTGTCTAATAAAACCTGGTTTGGTGACATGTTGGCGTTTTGGACACTGAGTCTTTCCTGGAGAATCCCCTGTGTATCTGCAGCAGCTCTGACAGTGTAACTCCTGTCAGGACTCTCATCTAATACCTGAGATAATCTGTCTGAGAGGAACGTGAGCGGCAGCACACTCACTCTGATGAATTAACATCATGGCCGCTGTTGACCTCCATCTGTTTGTTTTGTGGTTCTATATATCTACAGATTTATCTGCTTCGTGCCTCAGGACACTGTTTTATTTTTTTGTAGCAGGTGTATATAAAAGTATTGGTCTCCTACATCTCAGTGAGGCAGCTTTTTATCTTGCAAGACTAATAAAACAAAGGAACAGGAGAATGTTAGAATTCTTGCTTCAAGGACCCTTAAAGTGGTGAGAAACGGACTGTAGTTACATTTCAAACATGTGGTTATCTTCATTTAGTATCACAGATGTCTTCAGACTTAATAATCATTTATTTAACTGAAATCTCAACAGAAGAGAAACATAACTGCTGTTTTGTCTTGTTTGAGGATTTTATAATTAAACAGTGTGACGACCTTTATCTGAGACAGAATAAATCATATCTCTGCATTATATATAAAAACAATTATTCTATTAGAAAGTACAAACATCAGTTGTGAAACTTTCTTTGAAGGAATCACCTCAGTAGAAAACAGTAATTATAATACTAGATTGTCGGACTCACTGATTCCAACATCTAATTCTGTCAAACGTATGAATGAATTACATATAATAAATAAAGTGTCAGAGCAGCAACGTGATTTCTGTAGCTGAAACGAGACTGTGATGTGGGATGTGTTGTTATTTCCTGCAAACTGAGCTGCAGCTCTCTAATCTGTCTGAGCCAATCAGAGCAGCTCCTGACAGCCTGATAACCCTAATCTACAGCAGTGAGTCACTGCGGTCAGGACTCACTGTGGACATGATAATCAGCAGTCTGAGGGAACGTTTTCCATTGCACAAGCACATGGTCAACCACAGTGAGTACTACGCTGCTGGATCTGGGTTTTGGTTCTGGACTGTCACAACATAAATTCTAACTTAAGGTTAAAGGCTTCTAAAACACTGGTCTGGTCTGGACTCCACAGCTCATTATCATTGTGACCACTGACACTCGACAGGTGTCAGAAACTGTCCTGCTTTGGGGACCAGGCGTCTTTATTAAAATAAGTAATTTATCTTATTAAATCTTATTAAATGAGGCCATCATCTGTGATGATGCTGCTTTATGTGTTCTCCCTCAAGGTTAATGTTAAATTTAAAGATACTTCATAAAGCTCTAAAACCTAAGACATGAGAAAGTGTCACAACACAGCAGATCTGCACTTTTATTGTGAAACGTTTAATTTTAAAGTCTCTGAAATGTAGAAACTAGTCTCAGGGATATTTAATGAATTGACCATTTTAATCAGTGTATGTGAGGGTCTGAAGAAACGTCTCCCTCCTTGTCTCTGAAATGTGTTCTTCGTTTTCATGTTGTTGTTTCCCCTCAGGTGACAGAGCAGATCCCTGCAAGTTCCAGGCGTGTAACGAGTTTTCCAGGTGCATGGTGAATCAGTGGTCGGGCGAGGCCGAGTGCGTTTGCGACGCCGGGTATCTGAGCGTGGACGGTCTGCCGTGTCAGAGCGTCTGTGACGTGCAGCACGACTTCTGCCTCAACGATGGAAAATGTGATATCATCGCGGGGAAGGGCGCCATCTGCAGGTGAGAGGAGGAGAGGATCCAAAGCCCGCAGTGACTGCTGTGGTTTTACTTGTTGGAATTGACCTATGACCTGTGCTGCAGGTGTCGTGTTGGAGAGAACTGGTGGTACCGTGGTGAGCACTGTGAGGAGTATGTTTCCGAGCCGCTGGTGGTGGGCATCGCCATCGCCTCGGTGGCTGGTTTCCTCATGGTGGCAGCGGGTATAATCTTCTTCCTGGCGAGGACGCTGCGAGAGCAGTACGACGGGGAGGACACTGAGGACCCACTGAGGTGAGCGGTGACCTCTACGACGTGATTCACCACTTGGTCATGAAAAGTTCAAAATAAACCTACATTTTTAAAATCGTCCCTCAGGCGGGGCGACAGTGTGCCGACACTGGAGCGCGCCACCAAGTTCAACCCCATGTTTGAGAGTGACCCAGTGACGGCCCAGTATTACCGCCGCTATGACGACAACGCCCCACAGTACTACCGCCGCCGGGATCCCGACCCTCCTCAGTACAGCAGCTCTGTTACGGGGGACGTGTCCAAAGACGTCAGCAGTGACGAGATACAACAGATCTACCAGAACGCCAGCCTCACTAAAGAGGTTGGTTCTGTGAGATCCAGCTCTGTCATCACAGACGCGTTCTCAGAACACCTGCTTTACTTTCTCCTTGACTTCTGAACATGTTTAGTAAAATCAGATTGTGTCTCTGGAAGGCGACGGCTCTGTGTTGTGACACTGTTTTGGTTCCGAGGTGTTTTAGTCTCAGCAGGAGATTTGTACTATGCTGATGAGTATTTTTACCTGCAGGACCTCCTCCTCCTCCTCCTCCTCAGTCTGCACCGTGTTCAGTCCAACTGTTACATAAACATGTTTTCTCTCTGTCGACCTCTGACCTCTCTGCAGGAGATCCAGGAACGTTTGAGGATAATTGAGCTGTGTGCCAGGGATCAACACTTTGCAGACTTTGTGCGACAGACTCAAGTGTGAGTGATTTCATGTGTTTGTAAAGAATAAATCTGAAACATTTAAATCAACCATTAACTCTCATTTTAAATCATTATTTTAATCAAACAATTCAACAATAAGAGACTAAACTGGGTCAGGACTTTGTTTAAACGTTTTCTGGGGGTGTAAAGATGAAGGGTGACTCCATATCCACCTGTAGCTGAGACAGACGAGTTAAAAACTGAAAGACACACAGACGTTCACACTAAACTCCTCTGAGGCGTCTGCATATGAAGAAAATACTCAGCTGCTGTAAGAAATAATGTAACACAGACTTTTCTCTCATCCTCATGTTGATGTTTTCATTCAGATTCACTTGTGTTTTAAACGTTTTATCCGTCTGCTGTTACCACTCAGAGGATGAACTCTGAACACATCCCTTCAGGTCAGATTCATTAGTGTCTGTAGCTCTGTGGTCTCTGTTGTCCACCTGCCCCAGGTGTCAGTTTCCAGACTAACAGATGGAGACGTAGCTGAAATGAAAGAAGAGGAAGCTTCTGTCCAGACGTCACCAGTTCAGATCTGTAGTGTGAGGAGAAAAGTGTGTGTTGACATTTTGTTTTCACTCCCTGAGCTTTTTTCCAACCATCATTATTCAGTTGGAGGTATTTTTTTATGTAGACACAGTTTGGATCAGAGCTTTTCTAATTTAAATTAGAATCACAACAACATTCTCCTCAAACCTTTGTGTCTGGGTTTAACAGTCCAGTTTGAACCAGAACAGTTTGGATCCAGTGTGGAGGGAAAAAAGCAGGAAACCTTTAAAAATAGCAGAAGGTTTGGAGTTTCTCCGCCACCAGCATCAAATAACCACACAAACAGCAATTTGACCTGAAATATGTAGAAACGTACAAACAGTCATTTCCGCTCATCTGTTTATGTTCGGGTTATTTTCAGAGGGTTTTTTGTGGTTTGGACGTCGTCTGCTTGTGCCACATCACTCAGAGGCCAAAACCACCAAACTAATCCAATCTTCTCTTATTCTGTGGAGCAGATTCCTGGAGAGGAGAGGGAGCTCCACCACATAGAGAGCAGGACGACGGTGACCTCAAGGTACGAGTCTCTGAACCACCTGTATGTCGTTGTCACAGACATCAGTTCGTCCTCACACATGAAAAACAGACGTTTCCTACAGCTCTAATGTAGAAAAGCTTTAAACTGAAGCACCACAGTACAGCAGGCGCTGGGCTGAACGAGTGTAAGGAAAGAGGTGATAATGTGATTTATCCTTTCTGTGTGGTTGATTCATGAGAAATGGAAAATAAGTTGTGGATTCCTTCCTCCAGGCTCAGGTTCACTGAAATAACACCCAGCCTCTCTCACTGCTGTCTACAGACACATAGATTTTCTGATGATGCTTTGAAGCATCTCTTCATTGTTTTTGTAGCCTGGTTCCAGATCCACGTCTCTGGATCTCTGAACTAAACAGTGAACCAAATGTTCGGATGCTAAAGCTGACGTCTGCTGATTGTCTTCATTACTCCCTACAACTCCCGTCTTTCTCCACAGAAACCTGCCTTTGTCTTCGACTGGAGGATAGAAGAGTTTGTCTTCTTGCTGCTTCTCGTCCACTCGGCTGGAGGTGAAGGTGACGAGATGCTGAAACGTTTGGGAGGTTGTGTTTCCTCTGTCAGGGACCTGAACTGAACCTTGACCCTCACGAGGTCGCCTGATGAACCTTTGTCTTTAGTCCTTTTTTGTTTTCTGTGTTTGAGTCAAACTTCTCTGCTTTCTACACGTTCACTGCTGAGAACCTCTGTCTTACATGTCACATACTGATTTTGAGGGTTTCTGTCCGTGTCCCACTGCCCCGCGTCACCGCTGTCCCACAGACAAACTCTGAAGGACGGTTTGATCATTGTTTTTGAGACAGCCGTGACTCTCAGCGCTCCTCGTCCCCCCTCAGTGCCTTCACCGCCCCGTTAGCATTCTTGGGATTTGATGCGTAGAATCTCGGAGCCCTCGACATTCCCGATAATCCACAACAACTGGGACCAGGAAACCCGCCTGCTTTCTCTTCTGTTCCCAACGTGAGCCGACGCGCCTGCGATTCACACAAGTGTTTACATTTCTCAGTGCAGGCTGGAGTGTTAACGGACGTGTCGAACACGTGGAGCCTGCCCGTGTCGTGTGTGTGCATGTTTTTTTGTCCGAACTGCTGATGTGTTGCATGTGAATGACAAACAATGACCAATGAGGCCAAGGTGCCAGCTGTAAATTCTGATCTTCCTCATGCAACAGATTTTGTTCACATAACATTTAATAGTTTTTATGATCTTATGTTGTAACGTACAGTTTCATGTTAGACATTAAATAGTTAGACGCTACGTTGTGAGAACAAAGTAAAACAAAAAATACTGAAATGAATAAATCTGATGAAACACAGAACAACCAGCAGATTCTCTGCTAACGTTTCTGTTTGAAGACTCAATTTTCTTCAGTTGTTGAAGAGAAAAATCTGTTTAAACTAAATGATCTTGAATGTAGGTGAAAATATTTCCAGTAGACAGACGATGTTTATTCTTGGACGTTTCTGTGTGTGTGTTTCTCGTTAGAGACCCCCCCACCAACCACCCCAGTCCAACAGATTCAAACAGGCTTCTCCCCCCACATTCACTCATCAGCAGAAATGTTCAGATGGAAGACGTCAGGATTTTTACCTTCATGTCTGTGTGCAGGTCCGGGGCTCTCTCTTCTTCTTCTCTTCTTCTTCTTCTTCTTCTTCTCTTCTTCTTCTCTTCTTCTTCTTCTCTTCTTCTTCTCTTCTTCTTCTTCTCCTCTTCTTCTTCTCTTCTCCTCTTCTTCTTCTCCTCTTCTTCTTCTTCTCCTCTTCTTCTTCTCTTCTTCTTCTCTTCTTCTTCTCCTCTTCTTCTTCTCCTCTTCTTCTTCTTCTTCTCCTCTTCTTCTTCTTCTCTTCTTCTTCTCTTCTTCTTCTCTTCTCCTCTTCTTCTTCTTCTCTTCTTCTTCTCCTCTTCTTCTTCTTCTTCTTCTTCTTCATCTCTTCTTCTCTTCTTCTTCTCTTCTCTTCTTGTCGTGTTTTGTATTGTGTTTTGTATCTAATTAGAATTTGAGGAGAAAAAAATCTAAACTCTGATGTGTAAGTTGGCACATTTTTCTAAAATAAAATGACAATATTTTTTACACAGTCACATGCCCGACATGGTGAATTCTTCTCATTTAATCATTCAAACACGTTTTGTGACAAACGGTTAATTGTATGTGTGGTGGAGTAAGAGCAGAGAAAAGACTCGACTGTACCTGAAGAACAAACATCTGCCGCACGGAGGAATTTGACCGAGTTCAACAAATACAGAAGATGAAGGATGAAGGTGAAGGGGAAAATCTACCTGTGGGTCTGCCTCATCGCCATGACGACTTGATGACAGGTGAGGTGAAGGTAAATAAAAGTTTGAACAATGAGAGACTTTAGATTTTTTTAAGACTTAAGTGTCAGAACATTTGATTCTCTTCAAGTTTTTATACGTTTAAAAAATTATCATTACTTAATGTTTTTATTATAATCAGTAATTGTTTTAAATATAATTTAACAGCATTTAAACAACTAATTATAACACAGCTCTTAAGATCTTTCATCAGATTTTTAATACATGGTATTAAAACATTTTTATTATTTTTTATTATTAATTAATTTTATTATTTTTATTGGTTGTTAATCAATTTAGATTTTTGATTATTAAGATAAAAAACATTTTATTGATCAATTATTGAAAGTATTTTTTAAGATAATACTTAAAATTCTAAATTAAATCAATTAGGAACCAAAAACTAATTTCTTTTATTTTGTATTTTCTGGGATTTCCTTAGCTCTGAGTTGTGTAGCGTCACAGTCGACTGTACAGTGTGAAACAGGTTTCATCACCTCTCAGTTTCAGCAGCGATGGAAACTTCTGTCGTCAAAAAGAAAAGTCAAACAGCGTCAGACAGAGCGATGACAAGCAGTCATCACTGTGGAGTATTTGACTTTCGTCGACGGTGAAGGAATGTTTGAGGGTCAGACACGAGGAATCAGACGCTGTTTGATGCGTAACGGGGAGGACGTGCTGGTGCTGACAAGAAAATAAAATAAATAAATTAACTGTAACCAGCGATTTCACGTCTGTAACACACAACAAATGTTCTGATGTGTGAATCTGTTGACCAGTGTTTTTATCTGGTTTCACAACCTGCCCCAGGCTCCTGAAGGATGGTGCTGCTCCAACTGGGCTTAGTTTGGTCCACAGGAAGTATTCCACAAGCTGACCAATCAGAACAGAGTGGGGTGAGGGGGCAGGGGGGGCTTTAAAAACACAGGAGTTCAAACTAATATTTTTAGTCTCAAGGCCAAAGGAGCTGTTATATAAAGAGGATTCAGACTTTGACTCCCACGTCAGGGGAAATTAACATCAGCACAAGAGTCAGAGGAGAAACAGAAAGAGATAGAAGAAAAAGTTAAAATGTCAAAAACTGTAGAAATAAATCTATAATTATATACAGTATATTTTATATGATAACATGTATTTGCACTTGAAAGTCATATAATTATGTCATAATATTAAAGCTAAACTCTGAAGTAACTGTTTTATACAGTGTAAGACGACTCACATGCTGTAAAGTTACAGGTCAAACAGTAACACACAGATTAAACAGACTACAACCAGCTGTAGAACCAGATAATGTGTCATGATTAACCTGATCAAGTTAAAGTTGACTGTTAGTTATGAGCTGCATTATGTAACATAATGTGTGTTACTGCAGCTCTCACATGACGTTTTCTCCGCCTTAATAACAATAATGTTTATTTCCATAGTGATGAGGACGTTTTGTGTTCGGAAACTTCTCAGCTGCCTTTTCTTTTCAGTCTCTGTCTGAACTTCCTCCTCGTTTCTCCTCCAGTTTTTCCAGGGTTTGGTTTGGTTTTTAAGGAGGAAACTTGCTGCACGTTTTTGACTCGTCTCCTGCTTCATCTGATGTTCGGATGCAGCGTGACCTCCTCATCACTGCTTCCTCTGAGCCTCATGAGACTTTGGCGGAAGCTGGTTTGTTTTAGGATGTGAAACTGATCACATCAGAAGACAGACTGTGGACCTGAAGCTGACTCTGAATCAGCAGGAAGCACTGAAGAAGTGATGATGTAGAACATCAGCCGTCCTGCAGACCTGTTGGATCCACAGTCAGAGGAGGAAAATGATGTGAGGACGTCCACTAAACTGATGCTGTCTAGTTCAATTCAATCACAAATAATATTTTTATGTTCCAGATGATTTTTCCACATCACCTCATTAAGAAAAAGACGGATCATTTGCAAACATGATTTATAGTGAAGCTGAAAGAAAAAAGAAACTCGGGAACAGTTCTTTAAGTCCTCATGAAGTTGTTTCTCCTGGATGTCAAACAGGGAATCTCCAGAAATCCAGATGAAACCGACACAAACACAGAAACCAGTTGAGTCCACCGTCGTTTCCATGGAAGAGAAACTCCAAACCTCCAACATAAACACTTCTGACTGTAAAACATCAAACTGAATCACACGTCGGAGAGTTTCTGTTTTTCTCTTTTACTCTTATAATGTTGCTACACATGAACAATTCAGACACAAGATAAACTTTAAACCTGAACCTGAGCTGAAACTTGTGCAGGTCTGGATTCTCTGGGTTAAATCATCTGAAGAATAAACAAGAGGCCGTTTTTCTTCTTCACGGTTCGGTTTGAGTTTTAATCGACTTGGACTTTACCACCTTTCAGAAACCTTCACTGAACAAGTCATAACAGTCACGTGCCAGACTTTTATTTTGGAGAGAGAGGAGACAAGGCAGAGCAGGAAGACAAAATAAAAGCACCAGTCCTGGTCTTCTGGTTTGAGTCCAGTCATTTGATTCTGATTGGACCACAGATGTCAGCTGATGCTTTCCTCAGGCCTCAGTGACCCTGACATCTCCACCAGCATCCGGTCCAGGATCTAGACTGAGCCATGCCAAAACCCTTATTACATAACTCAGTGCAGGCTGTAAAGAATAACCTCTGACAGGCGGCTGATCAGAACCAGTCGCCTCACGTGGGACTGGTTCTGAGCTCCAGGATCAGCTGCAGACTGCTGCAGTATTGGGTGTTTATTCCTGTTTCTGCTTCTTTGGAACATGTAAAACAAAAGGCCTCACGTGAGGACAGCTGCAGATGAGGGAGGTCAGATTAACTATGAAGCTCTCGGTGAAGCTCGTAAATCTGCAGGAACCCTCAGAAACGACTTGGCTGCACTGGCTGCACTGCGTTGGTACTCGTGCCCTCAGCTTCCTCCAGGTTCTAAATGACTTAATATTAAAGTAGAGTGTGTTTTAAAAACCACAGGAAAACCTGGACACTGTGCTGACAGTTAAATCAGCTCATGAAGAATCACCAACTGGAACATCAGGCGACTTTTTTACTCATTTAAAGCTGAATTATGAATCCAGAGGTTTGTTTAGTTTGGCGTCGGTGCTGCGGTGGAACCAGACCGCTGCAGCGAGATGCTGCACTAACAGCTTCCTCTCAGGCCGCTGCAGATGGTTTCATGTCGCTGTGGTGGACGACGTCTGCGATGACAAACTGGGGATGAATCCTTCCAGCTGCTGTGAGACTGGTTAAAGTGAAGCTTCTCCACATTAGAAGAGTTAGTTACACTTTTATCTAATTAATGCTCTTAGGAAGCCGCCAGTTGATGGAAAACCAAATAACCATTATGTTTCTATAGATTCTCATGAGAGAAGTCTTAATGTTTCCTGAAGGTTTATTCGTCCCTGAACTGGACGTGACAGAGTCCATGAGTCTGTCTGAGGGGAACAACCAGCCCGCGGAGGACTAATGATTAAAGTCAGCAGTTATTTCCCAGCATGCTTTGTGTCACATTATTACAATCAGGCGCAGGTGGCTCACACATGGACATGAACATGATCCGTGTTGACAATCAGAGGATCATAAATGTCTTTTCCTCTCAGTCGTCAGGGTCCCGGAGCCAAGTTGATGCTCTGCCGGGTCTTAACCTCGACCCCATTAGCTGAGAACTGCTTGACCTGGAGCTGTCTGAAACTGTACAGGAGGAGTCTCACTAATTGAAAACCAGTGTAGACTGGTGGGTTAGGTTAGTGTAGAACTTGTAGAACAGGATGAGGCGACTGATGGGTCGGATCAGGTTTTGCCCAGGCACCAGGTACTGTGGAGGTTACGGTTAGACACCTGTCAGCTACAGATCGGGCACCTGGCAGGTCAGAGTCTCTGTTAAAGCAAACAGATAAAGCATGAAGAACTTCTCTCCAGGATATAAGACAAATCTGTCTGTGATGTTAGTCAGATCACCCCCCAACAACACGGGAGTAGATGGTTGTTCACTGTTGGTGTTTTATACTAAGCAGATAAGAAAAAACTTGTTTAGGATTTGAAGCTCCTGTTTTCATCTTCATCCATCATGATGTTTCCATCCGTGTGTACGTGAGCTGGCTGCACCTACGCTCAGATGGTGGTTCAGGAGGAAGAAGGTGAGCGGGGGGAGACAGAGGTGAAGTGAGAGCATGTGGCGGTAGAGCTGGAGGCTGGAGGGAACAGTCCTGAGCTGATCGGGCAGGTGCCTCTTTGAAAAGTTATCTGACGGTGACTGGAAAGTATCTGGACTTGGCCGTGTGGGGGTTTAATGAGAAACACAGTCCTCGATGAGAACAAGTGCCCCTCTGATTGTTCCCCTCCTCGCTCTGGATTCAGACTCGGCTGACCTTCCTGTCAGAGGCTTTTAGCGTCTGTTACGTAACAGCTCAGAGCGGTGAAGTGGGTTTCTTTTTCTTCTTCAGTTTCAAACTATCGGTTTCGTCTAATGGGAGTCAGGCTGTTTGATTCACGTGCTGCTGCAGGATTCAGGGATTGAATAACAGTTTGACGTCACTTCAAACAGCAGCCTGAGCAGGTGACGTCTGGAACGTCTGAGGCTGTTCTGAGCTTTAATGAAGACGACTGCAGAGCTCGTAAACCTCCGTTTAAAGAGCTGCTTCACAATCAGTGGCAGAAAAGAAACGACGTGGGACTAAATTATGATAGAAGGACTTTTCAAAACAAAGGGTTTTGTTATAATTTGATAAAAAACGATGGAGTTCGACCTGTGTTTCCTTCTTTTTCACTTTGTCTCCGTCTCTGTAAAACTGAGTAATGAGACAAAGCCTTGAACCAGGACAACATTAAAATGATTTATTTTAATACCAGCAAACATTTTCCTGCATGTTCGTATTGTTCTTATGTCTCCTGCAGGTTACAGATATTTGAAGAGCTGATGCTGAATCATGAAGGGAACGTGTGTCTCACTGACCTGTGCAGCTGAGATCATGAGACGTGAAGACGTCTACAGAGACGCTGAGCATGAACCTCACTCTGTAAAATCAAATGTTCTGTGCAGAGAAAGAATCACTGTGCGGATTAAGTTTGAACCACGTTTTTTTATTATTTTAGTGAGTAACCAGGCAGAAAATGACAAGTTTATTATATTAGTAGTTAATAAAAGAAATAAACTGCAGCACATCTGATCAAAGATCCTCAGAGAATTAATGTTATCATGATGGTGGGACTGGTTCAAGTGAAATGTCATGTTTCAGTTTCACAGATATTTTAAATATATTTCCTTCTTCCTTTTCCTCTTTGATTCTACTCTGCCTGATCTGATCATGTGTTCTTATTAATTCATTGATTCTCCCGTCAGGTACGGCAGCTCGGTGGAGACGTGCAGAGTGAAGTTATGTAGATGACACAGTTTTTTTAGCCTGGACAGAGTCAGTGGGGTCATATACAGTTTAAAGCACAGTCAGTCGTGACTCACTGGTCAAATGTTTGTCACAGTTCAACCACTGACACCCACAGATGTTGTAAACCACATCAGCTGGAATCTCCAGTGTTCAACAATACTGAGCAGGATGAAAACCTGAATCCTGCAGGACACACGTGCTTTGATGAAAGATGTGAGAGATGACTGGAAGTTATTTAATAGATTGGGTTAATAAATCTTTAGGGGGATTAATTTGCAGCCTTGGCTCTGAGGTGCAGCTGCTGTGTTCCTGCTTCAGCTGTTGGCAGTAACATGTGGACTGATGTGCATTTAATCATTTAATGTCTCAGTCTTTGTTGAGCTGCGACACAGTTCAGACAAAGTGAAGCATAAAGTAAAAGTACAAACCTGATCCAGAACATTTTTCTTTTTAACAAAACCAATCCTGGAAATGTGACTTTATTAATGCTGCATTTGTTTCTACAAGTGACAGAAATGACGATAAGATGTTTCTGTCTGTACATTATTATCACCACAGAACAAATCAAACTGATGAACGAGTCCATGTTTGATACTGGAGCAGTGATTCTCAACAGGACAAAGTTTTCTTTGTTCAGTTGGGGGCTGACAGTGTCATGTTGACAGACTCTTTCTCAGTCTCTGCTCAAATGTTGACGTTTCCTTCATTGATTTAAAGGGTTGAACCACATGAGACGTTCACTACTGAAGAATCAGAAACATGTGCAGGCGATTGTTAAACAGGGTTTGATGTGATTGTTGAGTTATTCTCTGATGTTTCCTCGCTGAACTAAAAGTCAGGTTAAAATATTCACAGCGTGTTAATCTCTGCAGAGGAGAGCATTTCTGTTTTTGTCCCCGTGTCCCCGTCATTGTTTGTCTTTGAGCAACATGTTGCTCAGGATGAAGATGTCGCAAACTACGTCATCAGATTTGGTAACAGAAGAATCTCCAGTGTTTAACAACCACACTGAGCAGGATATAAAGTGTTGATGCCAGTGGACTCTACAATCGTCCAGGAGACACCAGCAGGTTCAAATATTCAGCGTGTTGAACAGTGATCGTCTCTGCAGAGGAGAACAATGAAAACCTTCCAGCTCGCTGTCGTCCTCCTCATCGTCTGCATCAGCAGCAGTGAGTCAGATTTATTTTCTGGTTTTTAATGCTCAGAGGTTTGTTGGATTTTAAACCTGCTTGTATCCGTCTGGTTAGATCTGACTCGTCTTCTTCTTCTGGTGGATTCTCTCTTCCTTTGTGTTAAATGCTGCTGAACTGTTCATGTGTGTGTCTGTGTTTTGCAGCGTTGGCTCTGAAGTGTAACCGCTGTGTTCCAGCTTCAGCTGGGGGCAGGTGCTTCAACACCGTGGAGACATGTCAGAGAGACGGGGACGTCTGTGCCTCTGTCACCATCACATTTCCCAGTGAGTAGTTTCACTGTCCGGGCGGCTCTGAGGGCATCTTGTCTCTCTGCTCACTCTGAGAACATTTCTCTGACATTTTGTTGGTGTGTCAGGTTGTTTTCATCATGTTCATCTTCTTCTGTTTCCTGCAGAGTTCTCGCACTTTAAGAGGTGCATGAAGGTAACAGACGCCCTCATTCTGCAGTCCAATCGTTCTTTCCAAGTCTTCACATGTTCCACTGACCGGTGCAACTGAGACCCTGGTCTGAGGCTGAAGCACCGTGAAACCTCTTCTGTGTGTTATTAGTGAAAAAGTTTTCTGACGTCAGCTCAATAAAAAGTTACACAAAGACAGAACAGTGTGTGTGAAACTCTGCTTCTACAAACAACAATAACCAGCACAGACGAACCACCAGGCAAAGGTTCGGACACACGTGGAACCTGAAAAAACAGTTTCCATACCAGAAATACAAATACTGTTGATATTGTAAATGATTAATGTAGCAGGAAAGAGTTGTTTTTTAAAGGAATATTCACACAAATGTACAGAAACCTAATATCAGCAAACGTTAGTAGTTAGTCTTCTATTAGAACGTTTATAATTTAAAGGGATAACTGATCAATAAAAAACTCTTTTACAATGACGGTAACACAAACTAAAGACTCTTTGACTTGTAGTGTTTGTAATAAACTGCATTTTACAGTATCACATGTTGAAGTAGTCACTCTGCAGGGGCCAATCAGTGACGAGTAGAAACCAGTGATGATGTTCACAGCAACACCTTCAACTGCAGCCTCAGGGAGAGGGGAAGTAATTCACTGATGCACATGAAGCAGGAAGCAGAGAGTTGAAGAAGGAAAATGATTAAAGTCGTACATGAAGCCTGAGATTGATCTGAGTCCGGTCTCATGAGTTTAAAACTGATCCAGGTTGTGGGTTTACACAACTCACAGCTCCACATCACACAACAAACATCTGCATTTGCTTCTTAATTCAATTGAACTTTATTTATATATCACCAATTCACAACACATGTCATCTCAGGGCACTTTACAGTGTTTAAGGTTTAAGACCTTACACATTATATAAATATATACAGAGTAATGTAGAA
>JAUYWH010000012.1:228276-264748 GCA_034779795.1 Ctenopoma multispine | reverse complement strand
TTCTAGATTTTACAGGGAGCCAATGGAGAGAAGCTAATGTAGGAGAAATATGATCTCTTTTGTTAATTCCAGTCAGAACTCTTCCTAATCACAGAATCATTTTTAGATAATCATTTTGATCGTCACCTCGTCAACATGTAGTCATATTTACTGTAATGTAATATGAACACCTGGAGATTAGCTTAGATAAATGTTAATGTGTGACACAACACATCTTTATGATGCTGTGATATAATAAACTGAAGTAGAATTAGACTGCACCATCACTTTTACACCAGTGTAACTCAGAGATGAGCATTAAGTCGTCTGTGAAACTCTGTGATCTGCTGCTTGATGACGTTTCTACAAACTTAGAGACTTTTACAAAAGAGGAAAATGACATAACTGTGATTCATCATTTATTTGGTTTGTTGACAGACTCTGGGAAGTTTGTCCCTGTGTCTCCGTCATTGTTTGTCTTTGAGAAACGTGTCATCAGATTTGGTAACAGAAGAATCTCCAGTGTTCAACAACCACACTGAGCAGGATATAAAGTGTTGATGCCAGTGGACCCTACAATCGTCCAGGAGACACCAGCAGGTTCAAATATTCACAGCGTGTTGAACAGTGATCGTCTCTGCAGAGGAGAACAATGAAAACCTTCCAGCTCGCTGTCGTCCTCCTCATCGTCTGCATCAGCAGCAGTGAGTCTCGTTTAAATACAGAAATTTAACTGCATAAGTTAGTTTGCTGCAGAATGACACAGATAACTTAAACTTCCTAAAATGTCTGAGTGGTACGGAGCATGTCGACTTACTGCAGCTGCCATTTATCTGCTGATAAAAGGCGTTGTATTAAAATGATTTTTCTTTGGTTTTTCCAGCTCTGGCTCTGAAGTGCAACACGTGTGTTTCATCCTCTGATGGCAGGTGTCTCAGCACGGTGGAGACCTGCCAGAGACAGGATGAGGTCTGCGCCCGTGTCATCAGCACGGGTCTTAACAGTGAGTCTGTCTGGTGTCATTGTTCTCATCGTACGACGACACAAAAGATCTGTTCTGTTGTTAAAACTCATCTTCAGGCTGCTGTGATGCTCACGTTCATGTTCTTCCTGCAGGAGTCTCCTACTTCAAGAGGTGCTTGAAAGAAGCTGATGTTTTTGTTTTGAAGGGGTTTAAACACTTTCAGGTGTTCACATGTTCCACCGACCGCTGCAACTGACGTCTTTATTATGATAACATCATATTTAATTTAACACTGTGTAAAAGTCTTTTATAAAGCTCTTATTCAATAAACTGTTCAGGAAAAAAACTGTGTTCATTTTTTATTATTAATAACATAGACGTGCTTAAAGAAATTACTTACTTAATTACTTACTCAAAGTCTCCTGTGGCCCAGAATCTCAGACCAGTTTCTAAAGGTTTGCTCTGAACCAATCAGAGATGAGCTCGATTAGGAACCGTTCCCAAAGGTTCTAGAGTCAGTATGAAACTTGAAGAAAGTGCTGGACACACTCTGCTTTATTAGACTCTACAGTCTTCATACAGGTTGTTTTAATCTGCTGCAGCTGCTAAATATTGACAAAGCAGAAACATTTTTAAATTGTGCAAACAGCTTTTTTCAGCTGATGACTCACTATCAGTTCTGTGGTAACCGTGTGTGGGGAAACCCTCATTTTCACATCACTGGTTTATTGCTACAGTCTCATGTAGGCAGAAGCTGAATTAAAACGTTTTTTAACTTGCTGAGTTTTCTTCTTCATTAGTGACCGACTCACCCACCAGTGGTCAGTTTGTGATGAACTTTGGTCCATGTTGTCCTTCAGGATGAGTAACTGTGGAACCCATAGTCCAGCTCACACATAAGGAAACTTTCAGATAAACACCTACATGACATTTACCAGAAACTGGAGCAGGGACTTACTGACAGCTTGTTGACTTGACTTCTTCCTTCCAGACGTATTGTGCTCTGTGTTTTTTACATCATCACGTTCTTCAGATGGTTCTAACAGTACAGGGCTGCTCTGTGGGAGTCAGAACTACTGTGATGAACTACAGGAGATCCAATAAAGCTGCATTAAGTTGCTCAGTGTGTAGGTTCTGTCTGACTGATGCAGTCTTTCACTTTAGAGCTTTAATTTCTTTTCTTGGACAAAAACAATCATTGCAGTTCTAACGTGTGTCTAACATGTTACTGCACATTTTTCATCAGGTTTTTAGATTAATTTCTTCCTCTCTGGGTTAAAACGGGTTTGTTTTTATGTAAATAACTTCCCTTGAACCTTGAACTCTAACAAATCCAACCTAACAGAACTGTAAAATCACATCTTTGTGGTATTTTGGGGGATTTCCTGCAGTTCTGGAACAACTGGTCTTAGTTATGTCTGTCACCAGCAGCTATAGAGGTGGATTATTTTAGTATGAGCTCTCTCTCCTCCTGGGGCCTCACAGACCCTTCTCTTCATGTAAGCTGGCATGGAAAATAAGCCATGCTCTTCTCCGCTCTGCTTTCCAAACCTGAGACGTTCCAAGTGGGGGAGCTGACATGGTGGCGTTGGCCCTCACAGGCGACATCTGCAAACACTTTCCAGATCACTGCAGCGGCTGAACAGCGAGAGCAAGAGAAAAAGAACAGTTTGTAATGTGAGTTTTGGATGAGTCTCCTGATCGTCGTGCCTTCATTTATCATCTTAAGAAGCATTTGTACCTTTCTGAGATCACGGCCGTCACTGCTGTTGGCCAAAGCCAGGACCGGTTCAGTAAAGGGGAAAACCTCAGTCACATGGCCTGAAACCTGTCTGAAGCAGCACCAAGCTGTCCTTTAGTGTCCCTCAAGTCTTTAACTTCATTTCCAAGATTTTAGCCCAGTTTAAAAAATTAGGGCATCTGTTCCTGTGCCAGAGGCAGAGACGTGTTGTGGTTAAGATGTTTGCACTTTCACAGATGACAAATGTTCCTTCACAGCTTCTCTGTCAGAGCTTCTGTGTCGCTTTAAAAAGGTGCCAACTGGAACTAATGGCTGTTAGCTAACATGAGAACAATGTCAGGCTGATGGTTTACTTTCAGTGAGACGACTGAGACACAAAAGTCATTAAATGTGAGTCAGTCGACGTCTTTTGCATAAGATAACCTGAAGAACTCGTCATGCATGTGCTGATCAATCCATCAACTGTGGTAAAAAGCAGCTTTTCTGCAAAGTTGATGCTGAGAAATCAACTTGTGCATTTGTTCATTTGAATCCATTTTTATTTAGGAAGATTTTATATCTGACTTTGACCTGTTGAATCTGTGATTTCCAAAGGTCCAGTTTAGACTTTGATTCAGAGTTTTCCACGCTCTGCAGAGTGTGAACGCACTGTGGACGTCTCCCTCTACAGATAGAGGCAATAAAACAAACAGATGAAAAGTGGAGCAGAAACTGTCAGATTCTCTGTGACCTACATAACCCAGCAAGCTACACCCAGAGTGGGAAAAGCACAGACGTCTTTCACCCTGATGGACTGATTAAGAACTGATTTATACCTAAGAGTCGAGCACAGAATCAGAGGTCTGCTCCTCCACAATCAAACCTCCTCTGGATTAACAGGAGTCAAGATTTATTTTGGACACTTTTTTATACAGTAGACTTTTCTCAAAAAGATTAGGACATGAAAACCTGTATGAAGACAGGACATTGTTTACCTCACTCCAGTCTCTACGTTCTTCTTCTTCAAGGAGGATTAAGAAAGATTTCTATTTGACCTGAAACCATCAGATACCTTGAGTCAGGTAAACAACATAACATCTTAAACATGTGACAAAGGAGATAATAACTTGAGCTTGTTTGAACAAATAGTATTTGAACAATTGTTTCAATGTAAAAATGAGTGAATACAGAATCAGAGGATGTGTGTTACCTTGTAGATGGTACATTTCCCTTAGAACAGACAGCTGGACGTGGGTCTGTAAACAGTGATGGATGTTTGGGTTTGAATTTTAGCATCTGACATTTGGTGAACCTCCAAACCAGCACCAAACCTCTCTGTGCCAGTTTCCCAGCAGCTCCTGAACACTTCACGGCCCAGGACTAAAGAGCTCTTTGTGTTTTTAAACTTTCCTTTTTCTACCCCGGCTGCCATTTCATCTGAAGCCCCTCCACCCACCTGACAGCAACCTGAGCCTCTGCACACTCTTTGGCTCAGGTCCTGCACGTGTCTCTGGGAATCCGTTCAGGATTCATTCAGGGGGTCTGGAAAGAAATGCCAAACAATCTCTCTGTAATTACCTCCTTACCCAGCGCCCACCTGAGGCACTTCCTCGAAGGCGTAACATCCTGACAGCTACAGTAGCAGGAAAAAGTAAATGAAGCCTTAGGAATTATCTGTATTTATCTATAATTTTGTCTCAAACTGTGATCTGATCCACTTCTCAGTTACACAGTATGGTAACAAAGTTTTTCTATTGTTCTTCTGCGAATCATCTCTCACACACTCACAGTGTTTGTGAACCACCTGGCATCAGCAAACCTGGAGTCCAGTAAACTGGGTTAGAGCTTCAGTACTGATTTATGAAACACTGTCACAGGAACAATGCAGCACAAAAACGACTCAGGATCAAGAATTGTTGGTTCGAATAAAGCTGGAAACAGTTACAGAGTTTTGCTCTGTGTCGGTCCACAGTTTAGTTTTGTGGCTGTTCTCTCAAAGTGCAGCTAATATGTGATACGTTTATCCAAATAATGTGTTTATGGGTAAGGACCTGACCCATCATCAGGAGCTCTTCACCATCCTGGGGAAAGTGGTCCGTGTGTCGGACTCCGTCTGTCTGCAGGTGAAGTAAAGCTCCATGTTTTTACAAACAAAAGCATTAAACTGAAAAGGAACTTTAGTTTTAATTCTACACTTTAGTTGGCAGAACATGCAGATTGTTAGATTTCACTTTCTTCTGAGAAAGTCCACATAACCTGGACTTTCTCTAACGATGACCTCCGAACTGAAACAGAGGGAAACAGAAACCTCTCTCTCCTCTGGTTTCCTTGTTACATCTTGTTAGCTAAAGAGCTCGTTACTGGTCCAAGACTCTGGTTTCGCTGCTGAAATCACAATTTCTTATATTTTCTGTTCAAGAACTAAAGTACAAGATGTTAATCAGAACAACTTGGACTGGTTGAAAGGTGGAATTAAAGATGTATGAGGCAAGAAAAATAACTTTCAAGCATCAAATTGAGTCCAGATGAAGCTAATCAGTCACGGGTCAGTGTTACGGTTCTCTTCACTTTAATATCCCTGTAAAAAAAGCATTTCTAATTTTAACAATGAGAAATCCCTTAAGACTCCATCTTATATTTATTGTGCATAATTAATCCTGAGTTAATGGACAAATTAAGGGCATTTAAAGGATAAGATAATGTGTTCTGGTTGTTCTGTCTGCGTTGAGGCCTGAGGGAGGACAAAGGCAGCATTGTGCAGCAGGAACAATTTTCCCCTAAAGTAAAAGAAGCAGAGCAGGTTACATAAGCATCGCTGGGTTTTCTCCTCTGGATTCAGCGCTCATCACCGTGATACGATGCAGGTGCAACGTGGGCTCTGGCACAGCGAAACCACGCCAGCGTTTCGGCGAAGAGGGACGTTTGATTGGTTTATGAGCTCTGTGGTCCTGAGAACAGATGTGGACGGAGATGCACAGAGAAGATGACTGAAAGTGATTTAGTATGAAGTCCAGTAGGATGAGGATACTTCATTTAAACATTTCTCTGTCCTAATGTTTGCTTTCCCAACTTATCTGTAAACATTTCAGATTGGTTTTAAAATCTTTTATTTACTCCTAGACACTGGGACTTTTTAAATATGTTTTTAATAGGTTCATAATAGTTATTAACCAGAAATGAATAGATTTGTTAGCTGTAGCTCCAGGTGCTCCCGATGTTTTACAGGTTTCCAGTTTACCTGACAAACTGAGCTGATTTCTATCCATTAAATAGTAACTCAGGCTGTGAAACACTACAGGAGCCAAACACATCCATACAATAACTCCTCATCAGTAGCGGCCCGTCAATAGGGGGCGCTGGGGCGCCGCCCCACCAGTTTTACAGGTAGAGGAAGAGGAAGAAGAAGAATAAGATAGGAATTACAGAAAATAATTTTAGAAAAACATTAAAACTTAAATAAACGATCTATATATTGTACAGACCGTTTTCAAGTGTAGTTTAAAAATGTTTTCTCTCATTTACCAAGACTGAAAGGTCGTGTGACGTATTTCCTGTTCCTTTGGGGCGCAAAAATCTTTACCTTTGACCTACGCTATAACTGGTGCATGCGCATTGGGACCTGCTCAATACAAAGTAATGGAAAACCTTGGAAGCATGCGCAGAAGACCGAGGTTACAGCTCAGACCAGGAAACTAAACCGGAAACTTCTGTTTTGTTTACAGTCAGTCGGAGGAGCAGCTTCTTTGTCATGGAGAAAGCTAATTCAGAAGCTAAATACTGAACCGTTTCACAGAAGAACCCCACAGGAAAAGGTTGGTTTGTTTCTCCTGCTCCTCTGTCAGCTGTCAGGAACAGAACGACTCTGGATTCAGACAGGTAAAACACATTTAATACATTTTCCTGATAAAGTGAGAAAACGTGAACAGACTAGCAGCTACATGCTAACTGCTAACAGCTACGTGTCTTACAATGATTAGTGTAACTGTTGTCAGGAACCAGTTATACAATTTTAGTTCATTTAATAATCTGATAAATCTGATATTGAGTTAATAAATAAAAGCATTTTGTGTGATGTAAATTAAGGTGGACGTGTAGTTTGATAGAGGAACCAACGTTTGCCTGTTACGTTTAGTCAGTGTCTCATTGTCAGCGACACTGAGACAAAGAGCGAGAGAGGGGATTGTGTTTAATATGTTGTTGTGTTATGACGAATGAAGAGTTTTTGTAGTGAAGACAGTTTATTATCCTCCTCCTGCTGAATATTACCTGCTAATTAATTAAAAAGCGTCTATCAACATTTAAGTGACTGTGTTTGTCCTGTTAGTGTCCTATAGTTTACTAAGCAGTGAGCTGCTTGACTTCATGTTCTCAGTTGAAGGAGACACAGGTGAAATGTACTCACAGTAACGGTATTTTCATGTTCATGTCATATTTTAAAGCTGTGTGATGCATGATAATGGTGCTTTGGTTTATACTATTTGAATGTGGTTAGAAGGCATCTGAAAACGGACTTGCAAACGTGCGCCCCGCCCCAAATACAATCACCAGCCTCCAATGCTCCTCATGTCTGAATCTCACATTAAATAGCTTCAGAAGAGTATTTTATTGTGAAGGGCTGTGCCTTTTATTGTGAAGGACTGCAGTAAAGAGTGATGGCTGGCAGCTTTCACACACTGGAAACAAACTGCTGCTGGCTCTTTAATAACAGCTGCATTGTTTGATCGGTTCACAGGGAAAAAGCTGCTGGAGGTGTGAAAGTTGTGTTGTTACTCTGCTCAGCGTTGTTAACACCTTCACAAGGTCTAACAGTTGTTGTTGTTGTTTTACCTTCCTGTGAACTGGTGAATGACCTGATAGTGTCTCTCGGTTGTTTGATTTGGATTGTTGAACTCTAAAATACACATGTTCTGTCAACTTGAAAAGTCAGACACGATAATTGTTCTAAAAAAAGTCTGTGAGGTTTGTTTTCAAACGAAGTCGCATATTTTGACCTAACAGGTTTTTAGTACTTTAGAATTTAAAGTTTTGTATTTTACAGTGTTACAGTGATTAATCTGAATGATGCCATAGTGTCACGGAAACAGGAGCAGTAACAGTGGCACTTTAATAATAATAGATGGAGCAGTGATAGCTTTTTGTTTTCCACCAAACTTTGGTTTTAATTGGTAAATCGACTTGTTTACTGTAAATTGGCCGAATGATAACAGCTTCTCGTTAGCCTAATTGGTGTAGTTACCCTCGTTAGACTAATTAGCTGTGGGAGCCTCAGGCTGTGAGCGTGTTTGTAATAACAGGGGCCTTGATTAGTCTGGGCCCATCGAGCCTCTGCCCTGTTTGATGTGGGAGCGTTTGGGTTTTACAGGACGAGGCGTGGAGCTTTTAGAGTTCACAACCTGAAGTGTTGACTTTGGCCTGATGAAGCTTGTTATTTGGAGGTGTGACTCTATTTACTGCCAGTTTAATGCTGCAGTTTTTACTCTCAGAGCAATAAAAACCTGATCTACTCCACTTCTTCACTTCTCTGCACACTGGACTGAAAGGATCTGATCAGTGCGTCTCAGTCAGCTGCACACTGTAGTGTTTCAGTTTTCAGCCTTTGATTACCACTCATTTCCACATGCTTAACAAATCAAGAGCAGAAAGTTTTGTAATTCACCACAGTGAACAATGATTCTCCAAAACATTTCTTCAATGTTGATTTATTTTTACTTGGTAACTGAGTTAATGTTTTTTTGTTAATGACCTGATGTGACAAACATCTGTCTAAAATCTGGAGGAAATAAGAGTCGCAGCATTGTCTCTATGAAGAACCCTAACAACAGAAACACCTGCCGTTAAAATGTTAAAGGTTCGTCCTCTGGGGAGCAGGTTTTAAGTCATTAGTGTACATCCTCTGGGTACCTTGAAAACATTACTGAGAAAACCACAGAGAACAAACAAATCTGTCATGTTTAATACTTCTGAGTGAATCATCATTCGAGACGTTAACATAACTGAAAGTTGCTTGATGTCTTATAACTCTTGTCTGCTTACATCAGATTTTAGCTTCTTGCTTTTTCCCTCCTGATGAGCGTCTGTCATCGCTTTCTTTCTTTAGCTCTGCTCTTTTGTCCAGTCTCTGCTGAAAACCCAGGATTCTTTTCTTTCTGCCTCAGCTGCTGTTTGGCAGCGCTGCAGCTTCCCTCCATCCTGTCGCATGTGATGGCACGTGCTGCATCCATAAACCGAGAGTCCAGGGCCAGTGTTCAGGTTTTCCCTTCAGTCCTTTTTCTCTGCTTAATCACCATCCGCCTCCGTTCAGTGTCCAACTCAGAGAAAACATGTCAGCAGTTTTGCCTCTGTGGCTGTTCCCAGCATGCACGTGTGAAGTGGGCGGATGTGTTGTGATGCGGGTGGGGTTAGTGTGTGTGTGATGTTGTAGTGTTTCATTCTTCCCATCATGGTGTGATCGAAGAGCGGCGAGGACACCAAGGACTCTCTGATTTCATGAGCTTTTCTACAAACACGTGAAAAACCCTCAAACACACCAACACACACGTCCCACCTGGCTCAGTGATTTGTTTTTTGTGAGAAGCTGTTAAGATCCACAACTGATTTACATTCTTCTCATTCATGTTAGCCAGCGCTCCTCCTACACACTCACACGTTTGACCTGGAGTAGAAGAACAACCTGTCAGAGGCAGATGGTAAAGTTCACTTAAACTAAACAAATTTACGACAAACCTAATATGTTAAACTGTGTAATTCAGGTTCTTGGTGTGGCTGAATGGGTTTAATGAGCAGGAACCCAAACTTTGTTTGAAGAAACCATCAATATGTCACAAAGCTCAGTTGAAATTAGAGACACCTGAGATATGAAAACAGAGTCACACAATCACTGCAGAGATGTAAAATGTTTAAAGAAAGAAAGAAGCAGATCACAAAGAGACACAATACTACCACAAAAAGACAAAATAGAGACAAAATAACCAGAAAGAGACAGAAAACAACTACAAAGAGACGAACAACAACTACAAAGAGACGTAATAACTGATGTTACAGATGAAATAGTTTATTAAACTTGTGTTTGTGATGTTTTCTGTTCATCTTTCTTTCCCTCAGCTCCACAGCTCTGCTGGTAACTCTCTGTGTGGTGGTATTAAAAGGTGTCAAATGCCAAACTGAACTGGAAAACAACTCAGAGGGAGGAGGGAAGAAAGAGGAGGAGGAGGGAGGAGGAGAGGTGTATGTTATGAAAAAAACTGGGAGAAAGAAGAGAGAGAACAAAAAAAGGGGGAGAAAATCTCAAGTTTAACGTCCAGAGAGGAAAAGGGAGGGAAGAGAGAGCAGCAGAGAGGGAGGAGGGAAAGTACAGTATGTGAGGACAGTGTATGTCGCGTATGGGGGTTAGGGATGGAATCCAGGCCACGCCCCACTGCCGAGACTATAGATGCCGTGTTTTGGTGGTCCACCTCTCCAGATCGAGGATGTCCGACTGCTGAACAAGTCCTAAGACTGACCAGCATCTGCAGGGAAGAGACTCTTGGTGAAGTTGTCCAGCTCCTGGTTGCTCCTTATCCTCGTCTTCATCCTCGTCTTCATCCTCGTCTTCATCCTCGTCTTCATCCTCGTCTCCTGGAAGCTGAAGCTGTGAGAGGTCATGACAGGCATCGCTCTTCTCCTCCGAGTCCTCCTCCTGCTGCTCGGAGGGACGATGCTCCTCAATGGCATCCCTGCACAGAGGATCAGAGGCAAGTGCATCAAACTGCAGATGAAATGTTTAATATGTAAAGTCAAGATAAATTAGCAGAAAAATAAAATAACAAGACAAGAGTGAGCAGAAATTCATCAGAGTAAATGAGCAGAAGTAAACAAAAAACTGTAGATAAGTCACAAGTAAATAGGTAAAAATCTGAGGAAACTGAGGGAGAAAAAGCTCAGTGTGAGGGTTGAAGTAAAAGGAGGGATAATGATGGAGGAATAAGAAAAATAATGTTGTGCAAATAAACATTGGGAAATTCTAAAATGTATGGAAAGAAATGTGCACATTTAATGATGAGGTGAGATTAGAATAAATGAGAAAATTAACAAGATAAATTGGAAAAAAACTGGTCACAGAAATTTAAGGAAAATATAAAAATGTAAAAAACAAGAAATGTGGTGTTAATCCGAAAACAAGGATGTGAATGTGCAGGAAACATGATAAAATGAGTGCAAACTAGATTAATATGATTCTTCTGCATAGAACTTTGAGCAATGTTAAGTTCAACAGGTTATTTTAAAAGTTACCATTGTTTTGTCATGAATTACCTTCTGTACGCTGCAGCTCTCGTGTGCTGCTGTTTGTCTGATTCTGTCATTGTGTGTTTCTTTTTTTAATAGTTTTGCTCTGATTCAGCGTCTTTGGCTGCAGAAAATTACTGAACCTGACTTTGTCTGCACATTTATTTGGATGCATGTTAAACATTTTGTGAAACAGAAGAGATTTTTTTGGATTTTGATTGGTCTGTGTGATACGTGTGTGTCTGCATCCTGCTCGGGTCGGGCAGGTGTGCCGCTCGCCTCGAGCACAGCGAAGCTGATTCATGATATAACCTGTGATGTTTCTGCCTCATTGAGCTTTAAGTTATGTAACAGGATAAAAGTGCTGGAGTGACACGGTGGTCTGATGTGATGGCTCGGAGCGTATTAGCTCACTGGGCGAGAGTCAGCCAAGAACAACAGAGAGAGAGAGAGAGAGAGAGAGAGAGAGACCTTTGAGTCCACCAGAATGTCCTCAGCTCTGAATCCTGGTTTCACCGTTTGTTAGTTAATATGGAAGTTTATTTGTGACAAAACTGCTGCGCGAGCAAATATTTAACGAATGCAAATATTTAACGAAGAGCAGAATAAGTTTCTTGTAAAGTCCTGAATTAGTTTACTGCAGAAAATGTGTTTTTTATTTCCTGAGTCTGTTTTGTCAGGTTTTCTTTAGCAGTTATGAAGAACGTGCGAGGACACACCCACGTCCAGCTGTTAGCCTCATTAGTTTTTCACGGTTTAAGATCCCACATAAAAACGCTGACTGGGAGCAGGGAGCTCCACGTTTCTTCACTCAGAATCTGAAACACATGTTGCTGCAGCTTCAGGTCAAATCTGACACTTGTTTGACACTGTTTTGCTCTCAGGTCAACATTGCATGCAAAGGATGCAAAGCACATATCCAGGACTGTCCTCTCTTTGTGTCCGTGCACCCTGTGGGCTCTGGTTCACATGATTCACTTACTGTCTGTGCAGGGGCCCTGAAACATGTTCAGCTTTTTATTAAGAGACATTTTCTCTTAGCTTTCAGCTGTTTTTTCCAGATGTTCTCCAGAGACATTTACCGTTTATAAAATGTTTGTTAGTTGACCTGCAGGGGGCGATAAAATGACTAGAACAGGAGGAGGAGACAGAAGTACGATAAAAGTACTGTACTACATATAAAAGTACCACTTTAAATTCTTTACTCAAGTTGAAGTACAAAAACATGCTATAAATGTAAGTTATCAGTATTACTGGACGTGATGCTGTTGATAACAGATTTGTTCCACATGTTCCTCATAAATAACATTTCTGCAGAAATCAAACACGTCAAGTTTAATTCAAGGAGAGAAAACAACTTATTACTATTTACTGTGAGGTAACAGATCTTTGTCCTTGGTGAGATAAGGTGGAGCTGATTGTAATGACTTCATGTCGCTGCTTCACCCATAACAATACCTCAGCATGTATCAGTACATCATGTTCTGTATTAGTACAGTACTGGAGTAAATGTACTCAGCAGTATTTAGACAGTACTTTGCCAACTCAAATTAAAACAATCAACAGTTGGTTTTCCTCCCTTGAGGCTGGATTTCCCTCCAAGTCCTGAAAACCCCAGTGGAACCAGTAAAACCAGCAGCAGCAGCTCATTAGTCCACAGATGAAAGCGTCTGTGCTGTATCGGGGAGCAAAGTTTAGTTTCCATCACATTGTTTTACAGTTTGAGGTAATGAGATAGAGCCGGGCTGCCTGTGTTTACAGCCCCAGAAACACGTCCATGCTGCTCTGGTTTTCAGTTTTCTCCCTTAAAAGGCGACAGAGAGACGCTGCGAGTCTGCAGAGTTTATCCTGACTGAAGCAGGTGGTCAGTATTGATCCGGTTCAGAATTCAATACGATATGTAAGTCACACGGTGTATACAGTACATGTAGTAGTACTTCATTACTTGTACTATCAGTTAATTTGTCATATTCTGTATTTGTCTTCGTGGTACCCGTAGTACTGTGGTAAGTAAAGTGCAGTACTTCAGTAGTTTCACTCTGTGGTCTTTACAGTGGAGTGCTGTTGTTCTGTGGTGGTTGCAGTACTGCGACGTGTACTGTGCTGTAGCAGGACTTATACTTGTTTGGAGGTTTGATATTTGAGTTTTGAGGACCAGTGAGAGTCTCTCAGCCAGCGAGTGAATACTAGATGTAATCCCGGCTGTTTGGAGGAGGGACTTTCCTCTATGTTAAACACGAGTATTTTTAGGAAGGGGGGTGTTGATGTGCATGTCGAGGTTTATCCCCTCCACTCAATCAGCTGCTGCCTCCGACAGGCCGAGCGGCGCTGCCAAGAATGAGCTGCATGACTCCACATGTCCAGCACGTCGAGCTCTCTGCAGACGCTTCCTGCAGGAACAAGCATCCTAAAGAAAACCTGGTCACGACGGACGCAGTGTCTCTTAGAAAACCCAGCCTGTTTCATAATGTCCCTCACAGCTCTTTTGACTGGTTCTGATCCAAGCAGGAGGCCGTGAGGCTCAATTAGACCTGATTGTTTTACTGTGCAGCTGCACAGAAAGTTAATCAGCTAAATAAACACAGTTGAGCAGCAGAAGAATGTTCCTCACATGGTGATTATCCTTTAACTGTTTGATGACTTGGCTTCACTCCTACAAAGGAACATGTCCTTTATGTTGGGTAAACAGCGAGTTCTTTAAGTAAAAACGGACAAAATCTAAAAACGGCACCAAGAACTTTGTCACAGCATCATAAACACAAGTCAGTGTGAATGTTTCACTGTTAAAAAACAAAAAGATGATATGTGGTCGGTCTCAGCATCGCCGTGATTATGACCTCAGAACTGTACAAACTGCAGAACAACTCTGATGAATTCAGTGATGATCGGAGAGCGATGATGAGAAAGTGTTTCATATCTGTGTGTCTCACTGAGACAGTCACACAATCAGTGCTTCTGAGTAAAAATAAAGTTTATAGTTCCTGAGAAAACCATGTGGGACTGAAACGTTCTAAACTTGTAAAACAGTTTGAACCCTGAGGAGAAGGAGGTCAGGTCGACCGACATGTTCATTCACAAGCAGATTTTTAATAAACACATATTAAACAAAGACAAGATTTCAAATGTAGAAGATGTTTAGGCTGCGTGGTAGAAGCTCCTGGTCCAGTCGTTGAGTCTGAACACTGACTGGCAGAGATCCAACTGAACACCTCTGTGTACTGGTGGTAGTATTTATAGCAACAGCACCAACAGTACTGTGTGATTCTTATCTGACCTCAGCTCCGTCTTTAAAGCTTCTTTGAGCCAAAACAAACCAGAAGAGCTGCCAAACCTCTGACACTGAGGATTTCAGTTCCAACAAGTCGAGATTCAAACCAAACAGAAACATCTCCTGTTTCACCCTGTGTTTCTCTCAGACTGATTGGTGTCGTTCATTTAAGTGCTTCTCGTGTAATTATCTGCAATTTGTTCTAATGTGACCGGAGCAACCTAATTAACAAAATCATTTGGCAAAAGAAACATTCGATTTGTTCGGAGCTCGTTGGCACGACGAACAACAAAAGGAAAGACAAACTCTGAAATCATAACAACATGTGAAGGATGGAGAGACTTATTTCCAGATTCTGTCGGAGGCAGAAATATAATTTCAACAAATCTACTGGGATAAGAAACATCCTCCTCTGTGGGACTAAATTTAATATTTTCTCTTTAAAATCCATAATTGATGAGAAGCTGTAGACCGGATGTTTATTATCATGAAAATTAACATTAAAAAAACTAAAATATAAAACAAAACTTAACAATCGTAAGGTCGTAGTTTAAATTCACTCCATGTTGCTGTAAATAAACTCTCATCTGTAACAAATTTGACCAGGATACTGTAGTAAATCCAGACTCAGTAAATTTAACTTAAAGGATGTCAACTTAAGTCCGTGCAGTATTTACGTCAGAACACTTACATAATCCCTCCTTTTCTTCGTCTTCTTCTCCTCAGTTCGTCGTCAGAACATGAAGGTTCGGATCAACGCCACCGGCGACACCATCGTGATGAAGTTTGTGCGCCCGAGTCCGGACGTGAAGCTGGAGGGTTACATCCTCGGTTACGGCAGCAGCATGTTCTCCAAACAGTTCATCCAGCTGCCGGAGAACGGGAAACCCTACGAGACCGAGATGGGTGAGTTTTATTATATATTACAATATTTACTCACATTATTAGACGATTACTAGGGTTTATTGCTATGTTTAATGCTCATTTATGTCCTACCAGGGCTTCCATACAGCTCAGCAAAGTGACTTAATGTTTTGGTGAAAATCAGTAACTGAATTAAAAACAGTGACTAGATCTCTGTGTTTAAAGATGTTTAAAGACAAACTGTGCTGAGGAAAATACAAAACCTCAGCAGATGTCGTGAACTACAGCACAGAAATAACCAGCTAGATATAAAACACAGTTAGATATGATCAGTTCCAGAGGAACTAATGAGACATGTTGCAGCGGAGCAGATTCTCTGTGAGCACGAAGATACAACCACCAAACTTCACTACCCGTGGGAAACCGTGAGATTCTGCAGAGATATTTGTGGGGAAAACCAGAACATGAGAAGCTTTGGGAACCGGGGGAATCTTACAGCAGGTGGTTCTGATCCTCTTTCTGAAGCCCGGCCAAGAACTCTAAAACTCTAAAAGCTATGGTGGTGTGATATATGTGAGGCAGCGTATCATCGGTCACAGGGAGACGGGTAAAACCTGCTGAAAATCATCCTTCAGCACCAGGTTCTCTGGAGGCTTGATTTGTTTGCAGATCAGATTTTTGTGGTAAATTACTGCAGCATGTTGTCACATTTTGATTTCTTGTCCTGTTGATGTTTTATCAGCTGTCGCAGCCTGATTGCTTTATTAATTAGGATGGAGAGACGTTCACTTTAACGTCTTACATTTCAGATGAAGTTTGGTGCTCGTGTTTTCTTCAGTAAGCCAAACGTGTGCTATGTTTAACGTAGTCCAAATGTCTCTGGGGTTAGCCACATAAGCTTTGTGCTGTGTTTCAAACATTCAAAACTGGTCTTTCTTTGGTTTGGTGGTGATTTACTTTCGGTATATAAGATAATGAGACAAATGCTTTCTGATTTGGCTGAGTTTGGTCGACATGTCACCACTTAGCCAAGTAGGATTTTTGTCCTGTTTTCTTTTCTGATGAGAGAAACATGAGCTTAGTTTTGGACTTTTGATGCTTGTGAATAGTTTAAATGAAAAAAAAAATTGGCTGAAGTTTGGTGGATCTCAAACACCAACAGGTTATTTTGTGCAGGAGTTTGGTGGACATGCATTAGAGCCAACATGCCACACAGACAGTAGTGAATCTTTATAATTCTTCTTGGCAGCGTGTGGAGTGCTACGTTAAAGTGCTACTGGGAAAATCAAACAATGAAGTCGTGCACGGTGTGTTTACTTTCCTAAATTAAACCCAGAAGATGAATGATAAACACATATAAACAGTTTAATTTCAGCTTCACTGGGAGACTTTTAATTTAATCTCCTTCTTCATTGTCATTGCTCGTCTCTCATCGCTGCTGTTTCTGCCCCGAGGTCGCCTGACAATCAAACAGCGTGGGCGGGGCCGCGGTGTCAGAGGTGCTCTTAAACATTTCATGTGGTGTTTACTCTCCTTGTTAGAAGGTCTCAGCGGGAGAACCATCCATCAGCAGCTCACAGAGGAGGAAGACGACCGCAGTGTTGACTCTTTAAATCTGACGCCGCCGGTGGTTTCAGGGGTTTCGTGTTTTTCAGCCACATGAGGCACAAATGCGGCTGCAGGGAGAGTTAATACTTCACTGTTTCCTCTGCAGGGAAAATGTTGTTTTTTTATTTACCCTCAACTGCAAGAGAGAAAATGAGACAAATCATGTTGTAAAAACACCTAGAAATATTTAAAAAGGTGAACTGATTATTAACTAATAAAAAACCAGGTGAACTCATTTAAATACTCGAACACCGCTCGAGGTCAGCTGTGAGTTTCATTACATTACATTACATTACATTACTAATAATATCTACGAGTTACAGAACATAAAGAGTGGATTTAAAGACTTGTTTTCATCCTTCACAGAAGTGTGTGCGTCCCTTTGCTTCGTATTGAGGTCAGCGTGTAACGTGCATTTGGGGTTCAATAATTTCGATCCATTAGGGACCAGTAACTTCATTTACAACTTCCATTGTTTTACTGCACAATAAAATCAAATCAGTTCCATAATATTCACTGGGGTTTGGAAACGTTTGGAACATAAGCAGCTGTGGATTATTTGCTGATCTCAGCTGAATAGTCACACACATCTGTTTACTGGAACCAGAGATAGAAGAAGACAAATTTTCATCTTTCATCACCTGATATGTGAATTCACACTAATTTCAACGATCACATCACCACGTTAATATTTTCAGTCTAAACTAAAGAGACACGTGACCTGTAGGATTTGCGCCTGGTGATCACAGAAAAGGCTCCAGTAAATTTTCTTTGGAATCCAAACTAATCAACAATCCACTGTCAAACCCTGAAACACAGTACAGTAAAAATAAACAGAGTTAACCCTCCTGTCAGAGATTTACAGACCCAACAAAAGACAAAATAACAACACTCTCAACTGTATTTATGGGCGACCTTGGCAGGTAGTTCGGTTAAATACTGACTGTTCCTGGTCTCACGGGTGATTGATGAGGTCAGGAGGGAACGCGCGGGGGGGGTGGTACGTGTTTCCACCTGCAGCGGGGGAAGAAACCGAGTGACTGAAGGCGACTTTGAAGAGGAGGAGATGAATGAAACAGACAAACTGTGGATACACATATAAAGCTCAAATTCACTTTAGTTCTACATCAGAGTGTAGTTTTAAAATCATATAATATACCATGAAGTCTGGTTCAGGAGGAGGTGAGGTCCTCCTGTCCCCGTGCTGAAAAGTTTTGGTAGTGAGCAGGTGGACAGAAACTGCTGCTGCTGGTTAGTGATGACGGTAACCAAAGCCTTTATTGACTGTACACATTCATGCGAGCGCAGGTCGTAGCTCTTTGTGTCACAGCGTGGGGTTGAAAAGGTCACTAAATAGAAACGTGTGGTTCAAAGAGTCTGTTCTCATTGCACATGACTCAATTCAGCAAATATAACTAAGAAAAACATTCTCATCCTCACGATGTCCATTTAGTGGCTGAGGTGAAGCTTTCAGTAGTTACACAGGATCTTCTTCAGTAGATGGAGTTTGCTACTCATGCAAATGTAGATTTGTTTTGTCTTTAAGGACTTTGTGTTGGTTTAGTTACAATGAGTTACGATTTTCAGCTATTACTGAAACCTGCTGGTCGAGTGAGAGACATCAAAATATGCTGCTTAACTATCAGACTAAATATAAAAAAGACCAAATTTGAACTGCTGAACAAAAACCAAACCTGAACTGAAACACAAGGACAAAGGGAGAAAGTGGACTGAGTGAAGAAAATCAGATTATTTAAAGGAAGCTATGAGTGTTTTCACATGTGGACGTTTGAACTGTCAGCCTCGTGTTTCAGCCTCTGTAATTGTTCACATGTGTGCGTCTGGTTTGTGTCTGGGGGGTGGAGGAGGTGTCGGCGGCTTTGTTTTAATGGGCCACGACATCATCGTCACGTTTCCATAACAGAGTCCAGCATTCCTCACATGTTTCTGCCACTCTCAGCTCAAATACTTGTTTTTGTAGGTGCACAGTTGTAGTACCAGTAGTAGTACCAGTAGTAGTCAGAGTTGTAGTACCAGTAGTAGTCAGAGGTAGTAGATTTAGTTAAGCAGTCAAACCTCTGTTACTTAAACTACTGTTTCAGACCATGAAATCTAAACTAAACTTAATGAGCTGAATCCTTGTGTTTCAGATGCTGAACCCAAGTACCTGGTGGCCGTCCAGCCAATCCCGGCCAACGATGTAAAGAAACACTGCACAGGTACGCTGACAGCTTCCTGATTAGGTTTACCTTCCTGTTCAGACTGACAGGAGGTCTCACTCTGTGCTCACCTGTGTGCACACAGGTAAGGTGAATCTGGAGAAACCACTCCACCTGGTGATTGGCTCTGTCAGCCCGACGGCGGTGCTTCTGTCCTGGGGAAACTACCTGAAGACGCCCTACGAAGGGAACATCATGAGCGAGTGCCTGGAGGACGGGTGAGAGCAAAGAAACGTTTCTGAATACAGCACTAAGTCTTCAAAGAGAGACTGTCTGAAAATGTTTTGTACATTTGTTCAGTCTTATCCATCCTCCTCCCTGGGTGGGACATTTGCCCCATGTAAAATGTAGACATGAGAAAAACCTTTTGAGTTTGACATGCTTGGACTAGTTTTATACAACCTTGTTCCTTTGAAGCAGACCGAGGCTGTTAGAGTTTGTTTAAAGTAGGAGAAAATGTAAAGCACAGGAAACCCATCTGTCAGCGATGTGAAGACTTTGATACTTTGATAGTGCTGTGTGGTGAAATGTAAAATACAGCCTGTCGATTAACAGGATCACCTTTACGATCAGGAACCTCACATATGTTTCAGATTCATCATACAATCAATCCTACAAACTCTTTATTCCTTCAGATACAGGACGTCTTTAGTGTAGTGAACATTTACATCCTTTCATGTGTTTTATGAGGATTATTTGGCATTCAGAAATCTTTATTTCCAAACTTAGACCGGATTCTTTGCACTTCAGGACAAATTGCACTGACGAGCCATCGAATGATCACAAAGATGATTGAAAACTCTGCTGTTGTTTTTGAATCGTCAGAGCGTGTTGAGTGATATTACAAAGACTCCATTTTAATTTCTTCTTCCTCCTGTAAATACATTTTTTTTCCTTTTTGGAGGAGCAGTCGGAAAGCTTGACCCAGGCGTCCTCCGCCACTCTGGGCGCCTTATAAAAACCCACTGTCAGCTTCGTCTGGGGAGTGTTTGGCTAAAAATTGCGACATGAGTGAAAAAGGAGATCGGCTGTGTTGCCGCCAGTGTTAACAACACCTAAAGGGAGAAGCTGTTTGCATGCTGAGGTCAGAGAACCCACAAAGACTGGAGACCAGCCGATGGTTTGTGGATGTCATTCATTCCTATGTCACAGTTTGGGTTATTGTTAGATCATTAGCTTCAGCCATGGCCAAAGTCACCGAACTGTACAAAGGTGTCAGAAAGCGCCTTCGACAGTCGAACGTCAGGCACTCGTCAATGAATTCCAGATGTAGCTGAAAACATTCAGGCACTGAAGCACATCATTAACCGCACAGCTTCATCAAAGACCTTTCAGGATGAAGCAACTTCCTCAAATGAATGAATCAACAAATGCAAACCAAACAAGAATGTTGATATTGGATGTGTCCTCTTCTGAAATATCTGGACATGAGGGTAAGAACTTGGAAGAGACTGTTTAAAAACAACTTCCTGCAGAAACACTGAACAGGGAGACGGGATGCAGAAAGTCCTGCAGACGCTGGTCTTGGAAGCAGTAGCGCCTCAGACTTTACATGCTTTTGATGCCCCTGTAGAGTTGTTAGGTAGGAATCTCTCAGCTGCATCACTCAGCTCTGCTCTGTGAGGCTGACTCACAAAAAAATAACTCAGACGTACATCTTCTCTTTCTCTACAGCTTTTACACTATCCGCTACAGAGAGAGGAACAGGAAGTGGATCTACCAGACCTGCCCAACCAGCGACACAGTCATCGACAACCTGAAACCCAACACGCCCTATGAGTTTGGGGTCCGCTCCAACAAGGACGAACGCAGCGGCATGTGGAGCAAACCGGTCATCCACAACACCAACATGGGCAGTAAGGAGCAGACTTTTAGTAATCCATGATAGACCACAACACCGGTCCTGGATCAGGGCTATTGAATTTAAATGTCTAATCTGAATTTTAGCTGCTTAACAAGCTGCTGGCAGAAACTAAACAGTATTGTTGTTAAAATATAGATTTTTTTCCATTTCACAGATAAAAATGCACAGAAGCCGTACAAGCTGGGTAACCCCCTCACAAAGCAAGTGGTACGTAACCTGCTCCACTGAATGTGGATCCACTGTGAAGATCTCCGTGATCTTCATCTCCATTTAATATATGTTATTTCACACTCTGAGCTCAAGCTGAAATTATTTCTAGTTGAAAAAATGCAAATGTTTTCAAATATCGCTGACTTTTCTTAACTGAGAAATATTATTGTGCCCAAGCTACATCTTGACCATCTGAACCAAAATTATATGTTTGTACACTACCCGTCCAAAGTCCAAACACATAGAAATGAGCATATCTATGAAGAAAAGCAGATTTCATAACATCAAATTGATCAGAATCAATGTGTAGATATTGTTCATATTGTAAATGACTATTGTAGTTTTTTTAAAAGAATATTTACAGAAAAATACTGAGGCCTAAATTCTGCAAACATTAGTACTGTCTTCCAATAGCATGTTTGCTAATGTATTAATTTAAAAAGATAACTTATCATTAGAAAAACATGTGCAATGATGGTAACACAATTGTGTCCAAACCTTTCACTGGTAGTTTATACGAATCATTGACATAAATAAATATGTTTTGTGTTTCAGAAACCTCCTGGTCTGTTCCCTCCGCGTCCTGGTAAGATTTGTTATTTGTTTTTGAATTAACATTTTATGAGGCTTGTTCGGGAAGTGTTTGTTTCTGCCTGAGATTATTCAGAGAATCAGTTTAGTAGCTGTCCAGGTATGTACAGTCCTGTGTAATAAAAAACGAATAAGAGCTCTGACAGACGTATCTGCATGTTCAGGCCGGTTATACTCAGAAGAAACTTCACTAAAGTTCACCTTTCACTCTTTTTGTGGAAACAGGAGTCAAATCATTCCACAAATGATGATTTGTTCTTGAATTAATCATTTGAATGCTCAGAATGCAAAGTCTGGATGACTGTGTGTTGTATTCTCAACTTATTTGCAGCTGTGCACAACCGGACACATCCTCGACTTCCTCCGGTTAAAAAAACAGGATTCCCAGGAGCTCCACGCACTTCTTTTGGTGATTATCTCTTTTTCGTTATTTCTTTCCTCTACACACGTACTCCACTTTTCATTTTATTTTCACTCAGACATTTTGACCTTGCACATGTAAGACTTCAGTAGCTTCAGAAACTACTAAAGTTAACGTAAAATGCAGTTTGTGAAACTGCACTCCACATGGATTTATACCATTATAAACCAGTTTCACAGCTCATTTCAGTCCAATCTCTGCACCTGCTTCACATAACATGGGTTTCCCCACAGGTCCACTGTCTCTGCACTTTCACCACTTTCATTTTCATATTTCTACTTGTCTTAAAACCAAACCTATTATTTCCCACAGCACCACCTAAGATCCAGGAAACTATACCTCAGTCCAGCTCCGCTGAGCCTAAATGGCCCCATGTTTCACTCGGTAACAAGATAAATGCTTTTTATTTTTGTCTTTACCTGCTTTGGCTGAGCCCAGTGATGCACCTGTGGTAGGGAGCATCTGGGACGTGCAGCTGTTATGATTGGCTGCATGCTGGCATGTTTTCAGTTAGTCACTGAGAGAAGAGAACGTGATACGAGTAAGTTCACTTCGACAGCAGCCATGGCTTATGTTTGAAACCCCACACTGTAACGGCAATGATGCTTCGTCTGTGCACTGGAAACGTTCATCATCTTCTTTCACATTCAAGTGATTCATCTGTCTTTTCTATGCATTTGTTTCCTTAAAGGCCACAAATCTACATCCCATCCCAAACAGATAAATAGATGTTTGACTGAATGATCAGTGGATAATATACAGAATATATCTCTTAAAATTGGATTTTTACACTAGCATATGTTTTATATACTGTATGTTTCATCAACAAGTTTCTTCTGGGAGCATCTGCTCTACAGGACATTTGTATCTGTGTGCAAGTAGAGAAGCCTAGATATTAACAACATACTGCAGCTTCATTTAGTTTAAAGGACATTTAGACTTAATCAAGCCAAACTTGCCTCATCTTAAAGTAATTTCCTGTTTTCAATTAAAACTAGTTCTACACATATAAACCACTATTATTTAATCACATTTATAATATGACCCACAATTCCTCCATCGGCCATCTATCTATTCCTTCCTTCCTCTGTCCATCTGTCGCTGTCTTCACTCTTCTCTGTGGTTGTTTCTGAAGTCAGTGCCACGTTCAGTCTGCATGAAAGGACTGCATGTCAACCAGTACAGACGCAGACGTGGTTGCACTTTCCTAAGAAGGAAAGGCAACACAAGTCGTTCTGCAAAATCCTTCTCACCCAAAACCCCTTGTCTTCTCTGTCTGATTCTACACAAGTACAGTGTCTTCTTGACTTTTCTGTATTTCCATGAGGTACAAGACTATGGGACAAAAGGCCAATCATATGGACACTTGAAGTACTATATGATCAAATAATAACTCATGAACATTACAAATCAGTCCACAGTCACCACACGTGCCTGCTAGCTTTTGGTGCACAGTGTAATGCCAAGCGACAGTTTTGGTTGTTACCAAAAGCCATCAGGGATCCCATGTCCAGTTTAAAAGAAAACGGAATAGACTTTCAAAGACATGTATCTGATGATGTTCATTTCTTCATGATAAGAATGATGAGATGAATCAAAATGCATGTCTGTTCATATCAAAGTGTATCTACTAGATCAAACCAGAACCAAATCTTTTGGCCTTTAATCAAACCTCAGATGGTCACATTCCCATGATCACAGTACCTCTCTCCTGTCTTGCTCCAGACAAAGGAAAGACTTTTAAAAACGACACCAACCAGCCAGCGGATTCTCACCCTTCTGCCCTCCCCCAACTTCTGCCCACCAAAGCACCTCCTGCCAACACCACACCCCTTACTAAATTACCCTCCAACGGTGACTCGCTTCAGGGCCTGACAACTAAGGTGCCCACTAGTGCACCTGAGAAGCCTCATAACCCTGCTGGTAATTCCCTCCATCTAACTTTTTTACTTTCTTTGTGCACATTTTGGAACCAGAGTTGAATCTATTTGTTCTGACACACGGTGCTGTAAGCGTTCTGAGAAACAAATGAGCCCCTTGATGTTTAAAGTAAAACTACTGTGTCCTGAAGAGGGTCCATTTGTGATCTCTTTTAAAATGGGATTGTCATCTGCAACAAGTTGCACTTTATATGCTGAGCTGCTGTGAATTACATTAACTGCCATGTTGAAAATTTGAAAAAATACCAAAATGTGGTTCTCGGATAGCCAGCACTCATTTTGTAAACTGAAGATCGAATGTGAAGTAATTGTTATGTCTGGAAAACTGGCTTAATCAAATGGAAAGTTGGTGGTTTGAGGAAAAAACGAACCACCACGTGTGTTTGTCTAATGTAGTCAGCTGACAAAACTTCCCTTTGAAGTTAGAAATTTCCATCTTCGACACCCAATTACTCACCAAACCACCTTTTCAAACCTGAAATAACTGGTGCTTCTAGAATGGTTTGTTTGATCACAATGAAAAATGATCTACAAACCGATGATGATCTATAGATCAAGCTGCTAACAGTTCATTGTTGTTTTATTATTGAAATATTTAAGATTTTAATGTATTTTTTCATTTTCTCAAGTCTTAATGACTTTCTGTTTCATGAACTTTGACTTTACAGCCACGCAAAGACGTTTAACTTTACTTTGACAGGTTGTGGACCATCTCTTAAACTTAAAAAATTATCTGGGTCTTTGTAGTGTTAAACCTTCTCTTTCCCACACAGCTTTCGGCAAATCACAGGACGGATCCTCGCTGCTGGGAACAGCTTTGGCCAATGAGAGGGCCAAAACTAACACATGGGGTAATAATAACCTCACTAAGTGCTTTCTGTGTCCTTGCCTCTTCTGTCTGCTGTCAGTCATCATGCTTCCAGTTACATTCCTCTTAAACCTGCTGCTTTTTTTGCAGTTTTTGTCCACAGGAATGGCTGCTCACACCAGGAGTTGCACCTCTAAACACATTTCATCCCACATGGCATCCAGTTCCTGCATGCAGCAATCAATCTTACAGTCATGGTTAAATGACTGTGGTTTCCTGAGATTGTGTGCACTTAAAGACTCATTATGAACCCATCAAACCCATTTCTTCCATACGTTTGAATCATATTGAGGATTACATTTAATGAAAAGGTCCATTAGAGTCAAAACATCCATCACTAACATCACCGCTTAGGGCCGCTGCAAGCTCGCTTCACTTGCAACTTGGAGAAAGACACAGTCAGATTGTAACACAGGCCCTGCAACTGTTTTTGATGTTTTAGGTCAAGGCAGCACAAGAACTCTCACGCCGTCACTGCCTTTGCTGCCCTACAACTCAGCAGCTACCCCAGTTGTCAGATCCATGAGGCCTTCAGCGAGAAACCCCTTTTTTCCCTTCTCTAATGGCTTCAGACCGTCCCACTCTCCCTATAGACCCAGTAACCCATCCCCAATCTCTGGGACATCTGGGGGTAATCCTCCTTGTACCTTTTTTTCTCTCTTTTCATATTTTCCTTACTATTAGCAAGTTGCTCTCTCTCTCTGAGACTTTTACTGACCTCTTTTTTTTATATTACAATGTGTTCAGCGAATACAGTTTCAGACATTTACTTGAAAATACTCTGAGTCAGACCCAACCTGCAGCCTCTGCTAGCTTTAGTTAAATACATATACCACCCACAACTAACCAAGTGTTAATGTTATGGTGGAGTCAGCAGGGCACTGGGAGACTGTTCTGCAGCTACACAGCCTCATACACAGCACTGCACAACGTCTTTTGGTCATTTTAAACTTTAGAAACAAATGTTGAACCAGACAGTGATACACTGAAATGAAACTGTGTGTCTGCATAACTTTATTGGCACTCATTAGTCTGAGCCACAGTCCAAAATAAATTATCAGCTTGTAATCAGCCATGTGACTATGGGCTGTTTGAGTTTAATGGAGTTTGAATTTAATCTTGATTTGTTGGGTTTCGGTTGTTAAATTAGAATGTGATAGCTTTAGTATTGTTGAACTGGTATATTTCAATCTTCCACAAGAGAGACATAATCTGTGAGCTTTATTTATTAAGAAGGAGGGAAGGTGAGGCTTAAGTGATAAAAACATATATTGAGTACACATATTAGGATTTTGCTGTTTGCTGTTTATAAAAACGTTCCCTTCTGACACCTACCAGGCTTTGTAGAGTACCACCCTGGGAAAATGATTTAAATCAACACCAAATGTGGTGCTCAGATGTCACATTTGTGGTGTTGGATTCAGCTCTTGGAAAGCTCAGATTAAACACTGATTGCTCTGACTTGACTGGTCTTGACAGTGCTTGGGTTTGTGATTGGTCATGTGTGTCTGCTCCTCATTATTTTTCCTTGGTGCGGTACTGAAATCACTGGATCTGGTCTTGTCTCAGTTGGTTTTCTGCATCATTCAAAATTCTTTTAGTTTAAAATGAAAGCAAAGAAAATCCCTAAATGTCAAATTTGTCTCAGCGCTGTGGTTCACATCTGTTTTCAACCCTTTAATGGTTTTATTCTGTTGTTACCTTTTGTTTGCTGACTCGCAAGCTGTTAAACTTGATTTTGTGTAACTGTTTGCTGCTAAACGAACTTCACAGTTGAACAACCAAACAAGTCAATTTTAGGCTTATGTTCACAAGGCTGAAATGTTATTCGGTGCCATCACAAATACCCTCAGCGTCAGACCTTCAGCAGCAAGCTCTGAAAAAATCAGTGGATTTTAGTTTTAAGAGCAACAAGAATTACTTAAGAATTAAGACAAAAGTTTCTTAATTTAAGAAGAGACCTAAGAGAAAACAAGTCATCTCATATCATAATTCATTTTATTTAGTGTTTAGAATGTTCCCGAAGGCTTGAGTGGTTGTTCTTGTGTTGGGTTCACTTTTCAGAGGCGGTTTCTTTCTCTTCGTAACCCTCGGTTTTCTCCCAACAGTAAACGGACAGCCACATCGGGGCATTTCCCCTCCTAAACCTGCCTTATGGTCCAGACCTCGACTGGGTAAAAAAAGACATTGTTTGTCTTTATATGTTTCATCATTAACCCATCAGTCGCTTCTGCAGCTTCTTCAACCGCAGCTCATGTTGGTGTTATTGTCTCCATCCATCTTGTTTCCTTTATGTCCATCCGTCTCTCAACCATTGGTCTGTCCGTCCATGTTTGCTTTTGTTTGACATGTTTGTGGTTTCCAGTCAAGCTTCTGGCAGCAACGTCTTCAAATAATCAAGTGGATGTTGAAGTTGGAGCTTGATTATTTGAGTTGGTTACATAAGTCCAGTCAGATTATGTCACTGTTTGTTAACTGTGGTGATGGTGGGGGAAGGCGTTTTAAATGTCTGGGTTTAAGGTTGTGGTTGCGGTTTTGAATTGTTCTCATAGAAACTCAAACAGTTTGTCTTCACTCTTGGGGATGCTGTGCTACAGAAAATGTCTTTTTTATTGGATAAGTGTAGTAAACTCTGGAAAGATTGTTGGTTTGTTGCACAAGAAATGAACTAAAATAGTGTACATTTGATAACCTTTTTTTCTAAGCTGGTGGACCTAATTATTTTTGAGGGAACTCCTTCCACTGAGTAAAACTGAGATGCAGTTAAACGATTTGGAATAAACTTATGTGTAGACTTTAAGATAAATGCCTGTAAAGACTTGTTTGTTATCACGGTACACTCAACAATCTTCCAGTGACACTGTGACAATGCTCTTTTAAACATCTGGATGAATAAAATACTCTCTTTGGTGCATCATAAAAGAAGTTTAAACCCAAAGCTTTCCTAATCCAAAAATGGCAGCCAGCTGAGTTGCAACTTGGGAAATAGGTTTTAAATTGTAATTTCTGTGCAGTTTGTGCAGAATTTTTTTTTTTTCTGTGCAGACTGTTTTTTTTTCTGTGCAGAATGTTTTTTTTTCATCCAGATGACTAGAATAGTCCTTGATAATTTAAGAAATACTAATAATACCTTTATGTTCAGGCACAAATCAAAGATGGAGATGTTCTTATTCTTCCTTTGCAGATGAAAGTCTCACTGTATCTTTTCTGGCAGGCTGCGTGAGATGGCAGAAAGCAGTGAGGTTATGAACTTTCAAATAGTTGGGTGGATTTTACTCTTGGGAAAATGGTGAGATGGGTCAAAGTCTAATTAAAGTTTTCTGAGATCCAGAAAGAGGACCAGCTGCGTATCAGATGTTAGTACCAGGTGGAGATGCGTCAAATCTCATAAGCTTTCAGGTTCAGGATTCTGGCCCAAGTCTTGTGCATGTTGACATACTTTGCATGGTTGTCATCTGCAGTGGGCGCAGTGCATGTGTCATCCATTTTTAGTTTTCAGTGTTTTGTCTCTTACATGTCACCATCTAACTAAGGTTGAACCAGGACATCTGTGCCCCGACTTTGTGTTAAACATGCAAAACAGTGGAATACTTAAAGAATCTAAGACGCACTTTTGGGAAGCAAAACTTTTAAACTGAGTGCTTTTCCTGCTGTAGTGAACAACTCATTGCTGGAGGACAAGAAATCTGAATTCCCCGATGTATTTGGTCGTTTGGGTCCCAACGTTGAAGAGCGGTTTTATGGTTGGTAAAAGCATGGATTTTGACCGTCTGCACTCAGAACCTGCCTGTGCCATATGTTGGCTGGCGCTTCAGATGCTCAACACTGCCAACACTGCATGGTTTGGCTGTGTAAATGTCCAGTGACAAAGTTTTTAAAAGGACCAGGAAAGAAAATACCAGCAGACATCAGCTTGAAAGCTTTGGCCCAGCTTCGGCAGCCCCTGTGGAAAATATGTGCTCTTGTGATTGTTAGCTTATTTTTTAAGATCTTTACTTTGCTGAGCTTTGCGCTTTTTTTTGCCACAAAAATTTTACAAGAAACTGTTCCTCATTAGGCTGTGACAAACTCAGGGATTGGTTTGGAGCATTTTTAGACTAAGCAGGGTCCACATGCTTTAGCGTTTGCTTCTTGCTTGATTGTGAGCATTGTAAGCGCCATGAGCTTCAGACATGTTGCTGTGAAGATGCCGTGTTTGGAAAAGCCTCACGCGACCTGGACAGCATGGCATGCTGCAGCAGTTTACCCCAGAAAGTGGAAAACACTGTTTGCTTTTTAGTTCTGGATTATTTTTGTGAAAAGAGAAAAGCATATCAATATTTATTTAATGTAGTCTTGTAGTGTAATCATAAAGCAATGCTGAACATGGAAGATAATTAACGTACAGTTTCCACAATGACTTTCCAACATGAAACACTCCTTTGTGTCATTTTCTAAATATTGTACTACTAATAGTTCCATGTTTTATTGACATATCTTGTAGTTATAGAAGTTTTACCCAGGAAAACAAAGAGCTCTTTGAGGGCCAAATAATTTAAAGCATATTATGTCTAGAAGAATACAACATATTCATCCAAACACTACTCTGTAGGCAGCCTGGCGTCTTTTCTGCCATCATTCATATTTACATGTGACTCACTGAAAGGAATGCGTCTGTATTGTTTCATGTTACAAGCTAAAGTGTTTCAGGACCTCATCTTTCATGTTCCTGGCTTAGCATTTATTCCATTTAGTTTTGGAACTGGGTCAATTTCTTGATTGTGAAGAATTTTGGCTTTTCTTTAAGTGAAAGAAAGGGGGGTGTAATTGGCTGCAGGTTCTGGACTTTAGCCTGAAAAACACATATTGTAAAACCTTGTGAAATGACAGGGGATTGTTCATGTTTTCAGGTTAATTTGGTGTTTGGAAATGGGTATTACATTCTACCAAATAGATTTTCCAGGAGATTAGGGAAAAGCTAGCGAGAAAATAGAGTCAGAGTTGCTTCACTCTTTGCCTTATTTAGACAAAAATTGTCCACAGGGAACCACGCCTGAATCCAATTTAAAGAAAATGCAATGCTGTCATGTAATTTACCACTTCAAAAAGAAAGAACATTATATGAATGTTTTTTAAAAGGGTGTTCCACTGTTTTCCATTAAATAGACTCTTTCACGTATTATGTCATCTTTGAGTCCACTTGCAGATGTATTTGTATAAAATCAAAGAAGTCAAGAAAAAAACTAATATTTGTGTCATAGATAAAACACAGTCACGTGTTTTACAGGTAAATGTAAAGAGTGATGTTTTTTGTTTGTCACAGGATCACCTGCTCGACCATCCTTACTGAACAAGAAAACTAACATGGTGGGCAAACCTGGAGAAACGGGTAAGAACTCGAGAAGAGTCAAGCAATGATGGACCATGTCTATCTTTTGAGTGGATGCTTGAAACCTAAGCATGTTCACAATTATAATTGTATCCCTTTTAAAAGATATTTATCAAATTTACCAACAGTTTTATTTACACATTTTTCACCAGACAAGGGGAACAACCTCAAGACAGACAAGTTCATAAACCTAAGACCCAAAGTCCCACCAGCAACCACCAAGCCAACCAAACCAGAACGAAAACAGACCACAACTGCTGCACCAACAACTGGTATGAAGATTTAATTTTCACTTAATAAGATTTTGTCCTTTGGATATTTAGTGCATCTTATGAGACTTTTGGGAAGTGAAGTATTAGAGGCCACTTATATATTAAGAAAAATAAAATAATACATGAGAACTGAAACCGTTTCATGGTTATCAGAACAGAAATGTTGGTTTCTAAGATTTTGTCTCCATGTTTCTTCTATTAGCGTCTCGACAGGAAACCTGGGAGGACTCCGACCTATTTAAGCCACAGCCAGCATCCGATGTTGATGCCCTGGGCAAGAAGCGTTACGTGGGTGAGCAGAAACATGTTTTACACAAAGAAAACTAGGAAACAAACAAACTACATTGGCATCGCCGCTTAACTTAAAACCAAGCAGTAGTTTCTATTTATAGTTGAAATTGAATTATTCAAATCCCTCCTCCTCCCACAGCGCCTCACGTCGTTTACCAAACAGGCAAGAAACCGGACGAACCTTGCTCTATCACTTCTTCCCTTAACTACTTCCCTGAAGACGAAGGTGGCGAGGTGAACATAACGGCTCCTCCCAAGAGTGCGCCCTCCAACCTTACCGTAGTGACAGTGGAGGGATGCCCATCCTTCGTCATCCTAGACTGGGAAAAGTCTGACAATGACACCACTGGTACAAAGACATTTTACTTCCTTTTTTTTCTTACAGTAGTTGGTTCTTGTTGATGTTCAGTAAATAATCAGTATGTGCCGTCTTCCATTTGTCCTTGTTCATCAAGTATATTATTTCATCGTTTTGGTTGTGGCTTCATTCCAGAGTATGAAGTCATCTCCACTGCTAAAGGGCCTGATGGCGAGCAGGTTTCCGTCCTGACAACCAACCAGACTCACACTGCTGTGGAGAACCTCAAACCTGAAAGCAGGTGAGTGTGATATAAAACTCTCATGCTGAAACAAACAACCCAGTTTGAGTTGGATTAGGTCTAAGCCAAACCACAGTTCTCCTGTGGTACCTGTTGATTTTTTTCTAACAGAATGACTCAGTGTATTTATCTGGACGTTGAGTCATTGGTTGAAACGTTTGTCAAAAGGGCTTTATCAGTCTGAGGGAAGTTGGTTAGTGACCACAAATTTATTTATACAGGTTCCCTCAAATTTGTGGTCACTACGAGAAAGAAGTGTAGTTTCCATGGCTCAACTTCCAGACAACTTCATGGATGACTGAGTGTATTTAGCACGTTGTTAAGGACAGAATGAAGCTGTAGAGTCTTCAGAGAGTTATCTGTTTTGTAACTTGGACACATGAATGTATGCTGTTGATTGCAGGATATTGTGCTGACCTTTGAGGCCCTAGTGAGTTCAAAATAGAGAATCGTTTTGGGTGTGTCAGTCTGTCCGATTTGATATAAATCTGGTTTGCTGGAGTAAAAGCGACTCCACAAGAGATGTTAAAGTTGGCAGCCAAAACAGCCATCGCTCCAGATTTCAATTGCAAATCTCCAGACTCTGTGGAGCCCCAAAAGTCCAATGTTTACTGTGTCTATTGTTTGCTAATTTAATTTAATTTTTGTTGGGGGATTTGAAATACTAGTACAGTATCAGCTGAAGGTCCTGTCCTCTAGAGGGGCCTTGTAGCACAGTAATGATTTTATATAACAACGTGCTCACATTGTGCATTTTACACTGAAACACTGAAAGCCCGAGGAGGGACGCACTTGTGTGCTCATAGATTTGAGAAGAATTTAAGAAGCTAAAGCTCTAAACAGATTGATCCAGTCACGACACAGTCTGAGTGAACTGTGAAAAGTTTCTTTAGTGCAACATACAAATGAAAGTTTTAATAAGACATAAAGCCAAAGCTGGCGTATACAAATAAAACGTTAAGAGTCCTGATGAGAAAGACCTGATCTCCTCAACCCACGTCTGCTACAGCTTCTGTAATATTACTGCATGTGTCCTCTGAGTGTTGAGATCTGACAAAACGTCTGCTGTCTCCTGCTTAGACGACGCTGCTGCTGCGATGTGTTCAGCTGTCCAAACATGCCGAAGCAGTTGAGCAATTACAGAGTCGAGCCGAGCGTCACGGCCAGACATTCAGAGAGTAAAATAAGCAGAGCCAGTCCATTACACTCACCGAGGTTTTAATGAGGCTCGAGATGGGAAAACTATTTAGTGTGAAGGAAGGTGATTGGAAATGAAGTCTGGCACACGTGAACGACTCTAACCACCAGTGTCCAGAAACACATGGCAGCAAGCTGAGGTGAAAACGTTTCGTGACATTCGTGACTATTCAAGATCTTGAAGCCCATTAAACTCATTGTTGTGGGACTTTGACATGTGGCAGCTGCCGGACAGCAAAAAAAAATCAGTCATAGTGGACATCTGGAGACGATAAAGACAGTGGTGGAAGTATTCAGATCCTGTATGTGAGTAAAGGTAGAAATACCTACACTACTAAATGACAAGTAAGAGTGTCGCTTTAAAAGCAGCGTTTTATCTTTAGACAAGGTCCAAGTTTCAAAGAAGAGCAAAGGAGTGTGAATATTTTCAGTATGGTACAAAGTACAGTTACTCACTCACTGTTAGTATAACTACTTGTGCTGCTGCTTCTCTTCTGGTTTATAGGCAGAATTGTTGAATAGCTTTTTTTTCTCTTTGTGCTTCTTCACAGTTATGAGTTTAAGGTAAAGCCAAAGAATGAAATGGGTGAAGGTCCTTCCAGTGAACCAGTGTCCTTCAACACAGAGTCAGGTACCGTGAGCTTCTTCTTCCAGGCACCCGATGGTTTTACTCTGTTTCAGTGTTAGTAAAATGTCTGTAAATCACAGTGTAACACATTTATCATGATCAATATTCAGTACTGTAACTACAAATTGAGAAATACATGTTATACTTTGTACAAGATAATCTGTATTTGAAGGAAGTTGGAACTCTTATTGTGGAGTCAACAGGAACTTCTGATTCTCTTAGTAACGAACATGTTGGCTCTCAGAAAAGCAGCTGTCCCTTTATATTAATAAAGCTGTTTTCTTGTTGAGAAATAGTTATCATTTGTTCAAGGTTAATACTTGTCTTTTCTACTTTCATTAGCTGACCCACGAGTGAGCGAAAACGTTTCAGGTGAGTTTAAATCAACACCACACAGTCATCTACTTGATTAAGGTCTTTGATATTAAATAAAATAAAAACCTTCTTTCACTGTAGGTAAAGACGCCATCTGGACTCAGTTCCCCTTCAAGACGGACTCATACTCCGACTGCCACGGTAAACAGTATGTGAAGAGGACCTGGTACCGCAAGTTTGTTGGCGTTCAGCTGTGCAACTCACTGAGGTACAAGATCTACTTGAGTGACTCGCTGAACGGTGAGTACAGACACCACATTTATTGTCTTATTTCAGAGTGACGTTTACTCTGGTGCTGATCTGTTTGTTCATTTACTCTGTGCAGGTAAATTCTACAACATCGGAGATCAGACCGGCTTCGGAGAGGATCACTGTCAGTTTGTTGATTCGTTCCTGGACGGTCGAACAGGCAGGCAGCTCAGAGCCGACCAGCTACCACACAGACCCGGTAAACGCTTCACTTCATACACTGCTGACAGATGTTTACATCTGTCGACATTTTCTCAGGTCTGGATGCATTAACAACATCAGATCCTTTAAAACCCTGTAGCTGGACTGAAAACATATTTTGTTCTTTCTGGTGCAGGTTTCTACAGAGCCGTGCGCCAGGAGCCTGTCCACTTTGGTGAGATTGGAGGACATTCCCACGTCAGCTACGTCTCATGGTACGAGTGTGGAACCCCCATTCCTGGCAAATGGTAAACTGACTCGGTGCTACAGTTGTCCTTGAAGAGGCGAAGAGGATTCATCGCCCGGGCTGGGACGGCGACATCACGAGGCTTCTTTAAAAGTCTGCCAGACCTCTGAACTCTCTCAGCTTCATGTTCCACCTTCTTACCCAGTGCTGTAAAAACATATACAGAACATATCTGTCAGGGAATTTGTAACACGAGAGCATTTTGTTAAGTATGTAATAGTAAACATGCCTCGTCTGTTCTACTTATCAAGCAACAAGGCTACACGGATAGAACAGGAACATACGTGGAGTTTTGGTTACTCTCTGCCGTGTGTGGGAGGTGAGGGCGTAGTAAACTCACGCTAGATATATTTTATTTTGTGTTAAGATAATGGGAAGCTGGCTCCCTGGAATAATATTTTCATAACTTGTGAGATGTTATTTATCAAAAGGTCTTTGGTTCCATGTCTTCACGAGGGCCGCTGGCGAGAAGTCACAGGATGCTTCTGTTGTAGATTTTATTTGTTTTCTGTTGAACTCTTTGATTTATGTTAAACTTCAGCTGTACAGACATGTTGGGCAGACACTCTGCTTCACACACACACAGAAACTAGGTCTCTGCAGCTGTAACTATCCAGTTTTCTACTACGGCTGCTACTATTACACGTGGCCATGAACAGGATGTGGACGATATGTAAAATAAGGGATGAACTTGCTGGATTATTCTCACTTCTGCCTCATAAGCGACATCACACAACTTAAGGATTTAACTGATCCAAAAGGACAAAATGTGTCATAACGTACATGATTTCAGATGAATCTCTGCTGGTTATTGTAACTCAGAGCTGCAGCTGCCTGCTCTTTTCATTATCTGCTGATTATTGTCATCCTTTGCTCTATAAAATGTCCACAGTAATGTCATAGGTAGACAGATACATGATTTCAAAGTGTTGACTGAACACGTTTTGTACCAATCCGACGAGCCTCCGGTGGAAACCAGCCAGCAGGAGGCCTCTTCATTTGCAATTTGCACAACAGAAATGTATTTATATGTATATGGAGAGTGTGTTTTTGCTGATGCATTTCCTTCATCTTTGTTGCTGTACTATAGTGTGCTCTTCTTTCATTGCCACAAGCTAAAGCACGCTGGGAACGTTAATTCATAAATATGTACATCTACAACTTCCTTTCCATTGTTTGTGGAAGTTTGGATGTTTCCCCGATGGGTAAACACACAACCACAGCAGGGTGAGTTGGATTAGTGGAGGGTAGAGCAGTAGCTAATTGTTATTCATGGCAGTCTGGATTGCATGTAGTCCTGATCCAGGTTCTGGAGAGGAACCTTTTGAAGCTCAGGTGTTAATGTTACTAAAATATCTGGCTAGCTAACCAGATACCCGTAACAAAAAGCTGAACGAATCCAGAGCGAGATGGAAACAATCTAAGAAGCTACTATTCTACATGATGTGGTTCTGGTCAGATGCTGTTTTCCTGGACTGTGCAGATTCCATTACTAGAAATCAGAAAGTCAGAATGTACATTAACATGAGATTGTGCTGTTGTTTGTTTCTATAGTGATTTTTAACAATAAAGACATTTTGATCCTTTTTTAAACATATTTTCTTTTTTTATTCTCACTTTCCATGTTGGTACAAACATCATGAAAACACATTGATGCTTTAACAGGTTTTATCTTTGCTTGTCTGCAGTAAATTATCATTATAATTATAATTTTTTTAAATGATTTAGCTTCTAACATTTAACTTAAAGAGAAGAACCTGTAGGCAGCAGCAGCTTTAGAAACATCCTGTTCTTGAAGGTCAGGAGTAGAAAACATAAAGAAGTTAAAATACTGCATTTTCTCTCATATTTATCTTCAGCTTATATTTAATGCAAAGCTTCTAAGTTATCTGAAAGCTTAGAACTACAGCTCCCATGATGCTCCAGGAACGTAAACAGGAAATTGCCATCGTTAACCGCTGCTGTAGATTTTGACAAATAACACGAGTGAAAATTTGCCGAATTAACCTTTAACAGTTTTTCTTTGCGGTGTAACAACTATTGTTCACATAAATGTCAGCGAATCACTTTGATAGCAAAGAAAGTTTAAATCATGAAAATGTCAGGAAGGTTTCGCGGCTTTTTTCCTGTGGTTTCCAAACGGATTAATGAAAGTTCATCCGCGATTTAACTTCAGGAAGTGTAAGTATCTTAGTGTGTGTGTGTGTCTGTGTGTGTGTGTGTGTGTGTGTGTGTGTGTGTGTGTGTGTGTGTGTGTGTGTGTGTGT
>JAUYWH010000012.1:205334-228176 GCA_034779795.1 Ctenopoma multispine | reverse complement strand
GGTGTTCAACCTGGTGGATGTGTGAATTGGGCCTGATTTTCCTGGGGATGGATGAAAGGGCAGCATGGTAGGTTGAATATAAGTTGTGTCTGAGGCCTCCACCTCTGTTGAGTGAGGCCTCTGTTGTGTTGAAATTTAATACAGTTGCCAAGGCAGCGTTGCAGTGAATCATTGCTGTGTTTCTAGGCGTCTTCATCTCCTGCAAAGTTTCTGATCCAGACTCCAAATATTTCTCTTTGTTCCCGAATTTCTCTCAGTCGTTTTCCTCCCTCGGGTTTCCACATCATCCAGGGGATGATTTACGATATATAGAGGAACTCCCCCGTCTCATCTGGCCTGGGATTCCCTTGCTTTAGGAAAATCAGACTTGGCTGGAGTGAGTGGAGAGAGCATAGGATGAGAGGAGGATGATGGGAGGATGACAGCAGGGAAGACACAAAGAATAATGAGAGCTGTTTGTTGGGGAAACCCTGGACGCTACAGAGGTGGGGATCTTGGAGATTGATCGCCTGATGAGTTCTTCCTCTGAACGTTTTTCACAGACAGGTTTTTCTGTAGTCGACAAGGCTCCCAACTTTTCAGTTCGTGCCTCACGGCTCACTGGGGGAGTAGAGGTGGGGGAGGGTGTCAATTCTGCAACAAGCTAGAACAACTACGGTCGGTCACCCCAGGCTTAGATGATGGTAAACATCCCTTTTGTAAGGTTACAGTAGATTGAAGTAAAGTGACGGATCAGTCATCAAAGTATGTTTTTGTTGATTCATTAATTAATGTTTGTATCAGCACTGGTTCATTTAGCATCACTTTCATTTCATCAGCATCATTCCTCCATTTCTCTTCTATAAGTTAATAATTTCATTTTCTACATTAGTGAACATCTGGACCAGAACATCTGAATCCAAATGGACCAAGTCAAATTGTCTCATTTCTCTGTGAAATATGAAGCAAATATGAATCAAACTGCACAATTGATTGTGTTAAAGACAGATGTCTTGCTTAAACTCAATGTCAAATTTACTTTAACATTTTTTAAGACATCTGGCAGCTGGTGGGTCAAAGGTCAAACTCCTTGACAAGACATGTTGCTTTTATGTCTGTGGGGAATCACTGACCTGTCATTTAGACTTTATTGTTCATTTTGTCTATAAATCACTTTAATCTGTTGGGATTTTGAGTGTTGTTAAAGCTAAACTTTGATTCCCGGTTCTCAGCCTTCAGGCTCTGGACCTGACAGCAGCGTGGACGTGTATATATAATGTTCAGCACTCAGATGAATCAGGTGTAAATCGATCAGGCCCTCAAAGCGACTGAGTGAAAATGTAAACCAGGGGAGAGCGGATGGAAGCTGAGACTTCTCAGCTCATCAGCACACACATGGACTGGATTTGTGACTGTTGGTGCAGGGGGGGGGTGCTCAGAGGGAAAAGAAGAAGTTGTTATGTCACGCACAGAGTCCAGAATCCTGCAGAAGCAGCAGGTGAAGATTTGAAGAATAAAGAAAAGAGAGAAATGACAAGATTGATGTCACGTTGGCTGCATGAATAAAAACCAGAACAGCTTCACAAAGACGGAAAAACTCTTTTTCAAATGTAATTCATGAGTTTTATCATCACCAAAACCCAGAAGAGAGCGAGAAGTGCCCTGATACCAGCTTGTTGATGCCCCAGTTTGACAGGAAGTGGTGCGTTCTGGACAGGGTGAGTTCAAGTGGATCTAAAATGAGTGTGGGGAGATGCTAAACTTAAAAAAGGTGAATTGTGGACTAACCTAAGAAAACTCGGATGACATAATTCTTAAAGAGTTTTTTTATAGTGTTAAACAAAACCACAGCATTAAACATGTGAAGAATTTGATTCGGCTGATGGAGCGTGAAGACATTTGTCAAGTGTCTCTGCTCGACTGGAAACAGTTGAACTTGTACCAGGTTTTTTCTCTCTCAGCGTAAATGATGTATTCTGTTGGCGCCGGTGGTAGTGGACCCACCTCTCGGTCCTCAGCTGGGTTCTGTCCTGTCCACAGCTTCTATGACCTAACACTGTGGTGTTTCCAGGCTTGCCCAGCTCAGTTTGAGCTGGTTAAACAACATGTTTTCTCAGAACCTTGACCTTTATGAGTCAATACCGTTCAAAATAAGAGCACATATCGCAGCCGGATTGAAGAGTTTGTGTTTCTGGATTGAATCAGGGTTAAATCATTGTGGACCATATCTCTGTACTCAGGCTTATTGTCTTGGTCTGTCAATAAATGCAGTGACAACAGAAAATTAATATGCATCAACACGCATTGATGAGCAATGAATTATTTTATTAACACTAACAAACAAATAGTTCCAGATTCTTAACTGTGTTGATTTTATGCTTTTCTCGTCATACATGACATTGAGTCTCATGTGGTTCTGGTAAACCAAGACATTAGAAGAAATCAGCTTTGGCTGTGGGAAAACTGACAACATAATCAGCAGATTAATAAAAAATGTAAAAAATCACTTGCAGCTCAAAATATATTAAATCACAACAATGTGAAGACAAACAAAATGATTACACCAGTAAACAAACACACAGTCTTATTTTTTATCATGGACATATTTTTTCTGGATTACAGTTAATTTGTCAACATTTATTCAGGCCAAAAGCAACAGAAACATAAATATATTAACTGAACAGATTGGTCTAATTAATATTTGTCTCCCCCCAAGAACCTTATATTCTCCCTTATTTGTCATAAATTCTCACTTAGCTTTCAGCTGTGGTTTGAGTAGAACTGGATCGTGCCAAACGACAGTCACTGTTTTCGTGCATATTTCCCATAGAAAAGTAATTTGCCCAGTAAAAGGTTTAGTTAACTCCATCATACAGTATAATTTGAATCACTTTGCTTTCTAAAGATGAACAGTTTCACCTCCACATCCTGACATGACTCCTGATCTGAATAATAATCTATAATTTAAAACAATTTTGCACAGTTAGTTGTCAGACTTTGGCCTGAAAACTTATATTTGGAGATCTTAGACATAATGTTATCCAGACGACAGCTCTTTTTATACTACAGCACGTGTGCGAGGAGGACGCCCATGTGTAAAGGGAACCTGAGAGGCTATGTGTCCTTGGGCTGTAGAGCTGGTCTCCATCAAACTCATTTTCATAACCAAGGAAAGAAGAGTCCAGGTCCAGTTGTCCTTGAATCCAGAGGGACGTTTTCTCATCTCGTCATGCTTGACCGGTTTCTTCCTCTGTGGTTTTTTTAATGTCTGGATTCCTATGACATTTCTTGAGTCCTTGGCGAGCAGCGTGACTGACCCCGATCATTAGACGTGACCTCGGTGTTCAACAGTAAAAACACTGAAACTCAACCAACTAGTCACACCTTAAACTTTAGAGATTAAAAACATGGCAGTCCGGTGCTTTATCGTCCTTCATCCACCTCAACCACTTCCTGGTGATTCACTGTCCAAGTGCTTCATTCATTAAAAAGAGATGTAGTTAGATTACGTAACAGCATTAAGGGGACGACCTACTGATAGGTGACACTTCTGGAGCATAATACGAGTGTGTTAACAACTAATAACTTCCATTTAATAGGGTGGACTCGTCTACACTGTGTGTAGAAATTTTAAAGCGTTTCATTTTCCCACAGAACAGAATCATTAGAGAGACGTGACTGTCGCTCCATCAGAGGAAATCCCTCCTTAATGAAGGTGTCTTATTGTTTCTGTCAGATGTGTTGTTGCACAGCGTCTCCCCTCTCTGGGTTTCACCATCTGCTCTCATGGAGATTTTCCTCTGAGTTTCAAACAAAAGCCTAAACTTGAACCAAACCAGCTCTTCCAGAAGACATCACTTAATCAGCGCTGGCCCCCAGATCTCCTACCAGGGGCCTTCCAAACCGGCCCCGCTGGGTCCAGGAACCTGATTACTCAAACAGACACGAACCAGGGCCAAAGAGGACCTGATTGTTTGAGCAGAGAGCGAGGCTCAGTGTGGCTGTCAGCAGGGTTGAATCCCAGAGGCATGGGCTTAATCGAAGGTTTTGGATGTGCAGGGGGGAGGAGGCAGGGGAGCATCTGTGTGCTGGTGTGTGTGGTTGTAATTAGGCTTTTAGTGGAGTTATGTGGAGTGTTTTTGTGGCTCTGACAGGATGCCTCAGGACAGCTCTGGCTTGTAAAGCGGCAGATCTGACGACATGACAGCAGTAAACATCTCAGCTCAAGGGTACAGTCGACCTGCAGCCAACTCTGAGCTTCACGGCACAGCAAGCTCTTTATGGGTTGCAGAATTAGTTGAAATAGCTCTTTTGAAATATAATTGGCTTTGCTGAAGGCCCAGGGGCCACACGAGGCCTCACGTGAGCTCGCTGTACCGTTCTAATAGAGGAGTCAAGAGCTGCGGCAGGTCCAGATATGCTCTGCACGGTTCTCTTCTATCAGAAGAAAATCCCTGATAGATTTTCCTCTGAGCAGAGCAGAGTTATGTCACAACCTGAGGAGGAGACGATGACAGTGATGGGCAACATGTCCACATGTCACTCTCTGCTATGCTAACGAACATTCCTCACCTGCAGACACGTGAGCTGAGAGCTCGGACAGACCTGCTGCTGCTTCATTTTCTGTGATGAGGGTCTGTTTGGAAAAACGTACAGTGATGTTCAGGTTGTTTGCAATAGTGCTTAAATATGGATGAATTAATAATCATGACAAAGATATATAATAGTTTTTTTAGTGTAGTGAGTACTTTTATTTTTTATACTTGAACAGAAGGTAACTCATCTTATTCTGGATGTTACTGTGTCTAAATTAACCTCTGCACCTCACCTTTATCTGTCACTCTGGACTTGGAGGCTGCAGCCTGGTGGTTGAGGTGTCGCTGGCCTCAGGTGCATTAGACCCAGCTTTTCTTCTCATGCTTGCTTTTTAATCTTTGAGTCCAGTGAATTTCTGCAGCCACTGCAGGAAACATACCTGAGCATGTGACTTGCAGCAGCACAATGATGTAACACTGCGATGGTTTAAAGAAGACAAACTGCTGTCACCATGGTGGAACTGAGAGATGAACAGAGCGCACGAAATGACAAGCTCAGGTTGTCTTACTCAGCATCAGCCCACAGTTAGAAACCTGATATTTGTGAAATCAGCTGTCAAAGGGCTTCACTTTGTGATCACTCAGAGACCCTGAACCTGTCATCAGTCAGCCGGCGTCCAAAAGGCTTCTGTCATCGAGGGCCAAGAGCTTCTGTTTAGGTTTTCGAGCAGAACGAAGACAAACGTGTCCTCAGACAGGTGGAGGAGGAAGAGGCTCAGCCTGGAGCTGGTTTCTGAGTCGTTGGTCGTTATTAGTGTCTGATTAGTGTTGATATTATTATTACTCTGAGGCAGAAGAAAATCCCCTCAACAAGTCCTGAAACATGTCAAAGCCTCTGTGTGGTGTTGTTGCTTTTGATGAACTTGACCATAGACGGACAATAATACACTTAATGGATTAAAAACAGACCTCACTGACTGCACCAGCTGAACGAAAAGCTGTCAGTTATGGTGTCTGCCAATTAAAACCATGCTCCACTCAGAAAAACAGTGACAAATGATGGAAACCAGTTTTAATATCACTGTAAAAACACAGCAAACCAGTTATTTAATTTCTGCTATTCAGTCTCAAAGTCACCTAATCATGTTTTTTTGACTTTAAGAAACACATAAAGTACACAGCGTGCAGTATAATCACAGTGTATTTGCAGCCAGGTGGCTGTACCTCCTGATGAGTGAACATTCATTTTGAGGCGAACTGCTCTTTTAGGAAAACACCGAGATGAAGATTAATGTCGTTCACGGGCCGTTTAACCACGTCTGCGGCTCCGTAACTCTGATTTACTGCCGAACTTCTCCCTCAATAAAACCTGAACTGGACACAAGATGAACGTTCCTCTAAAAGCCTTTAATTCTCCGGGATGAGCGGAGGTGTCTGAGCCGACAGCTTCATCGCCCTGATGGATGAAGAGGATGTTTTTTTCTGTTTCTGTTGGAGTGAGTGGCAGAGAGATTCACCTAAAGAAGTAAATGGAGCAGAAAGTGCGCTGTTGACTGACAGAAAGCAGAAACCAGGCTTTCACTCAGGAAAATGGTTCCGTCCTCCAGCAGTGTCATCACCTCCCAGCCTGGAAAACAAGTTTTGGAAAGTTTTGGATATATTCTGGACAACACTGGAGTTTTTTTATTTAACAATCCTGCAGAACTAATATTAACCTGCTCTTTCACCATGTGTCGTCACATGTGCAGAGACCCTCAGGATGAAATATTTATTTATGTATTTAATAATAGATAAGCAGGAACACGCAAAGTCTGTCTGAGACACAGCAAAATATGTAAAACCTACACCATCAACTAAATTAAACCAAATGTGTTCAAAGTAGGAATCTAGGAGGCCTCCCTGCAAACTAATGTGTTCACAATGTCACGTCCGCTGGGAGAAGGAGAAATGTTTTCGGTGTCAGTCCATATTCCATAGTCCACAACATGAGATCCTTTGTTATGAGCTATAACATCCTAGAGTCCAGTAAAATTGTGTTGAATTAAATGAATGAAATTAATCGCTGATAAGTCAGTGTTTCTGTTGAGCTTGTAGTTGAAGATGTAGTGGACTTTATATTCACTGTTCCTAATGACACAATATGAGCATCAAAAAAACAGAAGTTATGACTGATGTATTAAATTACTTTATACAGGTGTCGCTCATAAAATGTTTTGTTACAGTCTAGTGAGTGAAAATGTTCAGTCTCAAGCATATAGAATAACTGCATTCCATGTCCAACACGTTCTAATCCCACAGCGTCACATAACCACGTTTCCCACTCGGTGTCTCCGAGGACATCCCGAAAACACCAGCCAGCGCGGAGGCATAAAATAGTTCCAGCATCTATAAAATGTAGCTAAACACATTAAAAAGCACCTCGCTACGCCCATAAATATTTGCTTAACCTCTAAACGTAGCTCTTATCACATGTGCTCCGCCCCATGATGCTATGCTCCACCCATCAAAATATTCTACTCAACCTTTCAAATATGCTCATGCACAACCTTCATCAAAAAGTCTGGAAATATGCTTCACTGCTTAAAACCAAACAGGAATTATTTCATGTCAGTAAAATGCACTCGTCTAATAAAGAATATGCTCTACCTACATTAGCCGCTACGCTTGTGGTGTAGTTCATATTGGAGAAATTTAACTGGGGATCAAATTAAGCTGTAGATTAATTATTATTGTTGTTACTTCGAGTGGTGCCACAAACCCACCAATCACCATGTGATCAAGTCCGGCCTTTATGTGGCCTGAAAGATGAAGCTGACAAAAATAAGTTTGTGGTCTCCATAAAGAAGAAAAAAAACAGCTTCAGATTTTCCGACAGTCCAGATCTCCTCGATGAGGCCACAGAGGAAACGCTAAACCTGGATCAGATCGAATCATATTCACGTCTTTTATGGTGGAAAACTCAAAGTGGTTCACTGGTGGAGGAGAAGCTGAAAACCTCCTGCTGAGTCTGGATCCGGGCCTCAGTTCTCACTGATGTTTCCCTAAGCGGAGGAGTTTCATGGTGGTTGGTCCAGATATTTAAGACCTCATCTGTTTGGTTTCTGGGATCTAGCGATGTGAGGATGCTGGCAGATCGTTGGCTGATAGACTCCTTCACATCCAGACGGGAGATTTGTGAGCGAGTGTGATCCAACAAAGCACATTTGACTTTACCGTGTAGCACCGACAGTGGAGACCACAGTAAATCCAGCAGATCTGCATCCAAACCAGCCTTTATTTAAAGCAGCAGTGTTTACCTGTGAACTTCTCCAGAAATAAGAAACCGATAATGATCAGCAGCAGGTCTTTAAGAGAAGTTAAACTTTATGTGGGTTCTACTTTTTCTGTTGCAAGTCTGTCTCAGACCTGCAGAACTGGACTCAGGCCCAGCGTCAGGTCTTAGTTAGTGGTTCTTGATGCAGATCAGTCGGCCTGCAGCTCATCTGGGGTAAAGGCATCTAGTAATCTACAGTTGGTATTATTCCCGCTCTAACGTAGAGGAGACCCTTCACCTCAGACGTGAACCTTAATGAAGTATTTTGATGAACGTGAAGGATCCAAACTGTTTTCACTGCCTCTTCATTTCACTGCTCTCGTCTCCACATGTTTCCACTCTGCTTCTCTCATCACCGCCATTAAAGACAAAATGAAATTACGGCTCTGAGCCTCCCATCCAAACCACCGCCGCGCTCTCAGAGCCGGGATCAGCCTGGAAAACACTGCTGCCGATTGGCCAAGGCAGGTCCGAGCCGCTGAGCTGATTGGCTGAGAGCTCAGGGTTGGGTTAAGACACCCAGGAACATGTATGAAGATTCCCACATGGATCGTCATCAGTGAGTAAACGTGCAGATAGAAACACCTGGAAACGTGTTGTACTTTTTATCTGTATCTGCAGCTACAGAGACCAAACCAGATCTGAGAGAGAGCGAAACATGGACACAGATGTCACCGCGACCACCTGACAGGTGTAAAACACACAGAGTCGATTCAGTGGTTTAAGGTTCAATGTGATTCACACTCTGTGATGATCATCACGAGTAACGGCTGCAGCGTCAGACTGGAACGGGAAAACTCAGAGCAGTAATCAGTCAATAGAACTTTTCTAGCTGTGGTATTGGAAAACCTTCACAGATTATTCTGACTGACTTATTTAGATTTTCTTTTCCTTTGTGTCTCTGACAGGTGAAGATTCTGGTCATATATTTCATTACCTCTGTTTTCAGCCTGTGAACACGTTTTGTTTCTCTTCGTCATTTCTTCCTGTGAACATTGTGTTTTGTTTTGGAAAGAACCTTGTGAGCAGAAAACTGCTGCAGACTGTCGGCATGATCCCGACGGTCATCGCTCGTATCCACTTGTCTTTATGATCTGTCTAATCACTAATCTCTAATCACCTGCACATGTTTGTACAGACATTTTCAGAGTTGTTAATACTAACAGACTGAGCGTTTTACTGTTTGTGCAGAGTTTGAAGAGGCAGAACCTGATTAAAGATTAAAGATAGAAGACGTCCAGTGCTGACGCTGAGTACTACTTCTCTAGTTTCATAAGGTTTGACTTGTCTGGATCCAGCAAACGTTCATTTTATCTGGTGCATCTGATCACGTATTACGAATCACGCATTTGTAAACTGGATTTCTGTCTAGAACATTTCTTTCTTCTGATGCTGGCTTCATCCTCAGGAGTCCAAACGACTCTGATGAGAAGCAGATTTTTACCTTTATGGAGCAATTTTCTCTTGCATTACAGATTCAGTCTGGTCAGCAGGTGCCTGTGGGGCTGTGGGGGCTGTGGGGGCTGTGGGGGCTTGTTTTGTAGACTGGAGCTGAAACAGTCAGATTGTTGATTAAAGAAAAATCGTCAGATGATCATTTTTCAACAAACACTGATGTTATCTGGTTCCAGTTCTTACACAAACACACTGGGAGACCAAACTGTTCAGACAGTAAAGGTACAGATGTGTCTTTAGATTAGACCAGTGTTTCATCAACTGCTGTTTAGTTGTATTCTAATAAGGAAATAAACATATATATGGTCTGAGTGGTTCTGTCAAGGCCACAGATCTAAAGGTGGAACAACAATACAATAGTCTCATTGTATTGTTCTGAATAATAAATTATCATTAGTTCAACCTTTAATTCACTTTTATGTGTCTGTCAGACTTGAAGCTATAGGTGACAGTCCAGCTTGGACTGGTGACCTGCTTCACTTTTAGTGCACACTGGGACAGAGTCCAGCTCCTGGGAGTCTGGAAACAAAGAAAGTGGGTGAAGAAAGCACAGAGGTAGCTGAGAACAGAACATGATGTTCTGAAGCAGAGAAACCTGCAGTTTCATTATGTTCTCAGCAGAAACAAACATCGTTTGATTTTCTGGTTCTGTCAGATGTTTCCTGAGCTTCAGCTGAACCACAGAAAATCTCTCTGAGCATGGTGGATGTTTCTCCTCTCTGCTTTATAAAAAAACGCCTCAGGACCAGATTCCCTGGGACTCCAACAGGTCTGCGTCCAACACGAGGATCCAGCAGTGCAGGAAAACCCCGTACAGGACTCATGAAGTCACCAAACCGCACTCTTTAGCTTCACATCTGCTTCCAGTCAGAGGAGGTCTGATCAGACCCTTCACATGGTTTTAATCTGCTGCAGACTCCACATACTGTCCCACCCGCCCGCCTGCACACCCCCTCAGAGGAAACAATCTCCCTGCAGCAGAGGGTCAGATCAGGATGGATTATGTAACAGGGGGCTCACTCGTCTTTTTACATGCTACATGCTGGTCAGATACAGGTTGTTCTGAACCAATGTCAGCATGTCACAGACCACAGTTTCACATACGGACATTCTGGTCCTGATCCAGATCCAGAAGTGTATCAGCTTCAGTTACTGATCTGATCTGAATGAATGACATAACGAGATCCTCTAGAGACGTATCACTCTGTGGGATCTTCTGGAACTGCAGAAAGTAGTTCATCAGTTCACTTGAATTCTTACAGTGGAGCATCTTCCCTTAAAACCAATCTTTGGCAGAGTACAGACACTGGCTGGGTGTCTCTGCGTGTTCTCCCTGTGTCTGTGTGGGTTCTCTTTAGGTTCTCCAGCATCATCCCAACGTCCAAAGACATGTGGTTATGTTAACTGGTGACTCTACATTACTCGTAGGTGTGAATGTGAATGTTTGTCTGTCCTGTGATAGACTGGAGACCTGTCCAGGTGAAGCCCACCTCTCAGTGACAGGTGGGACTGGCTCCATCACCCCAGCAACAAGACTGAGTGGTTAAAATGATGAGTTATATTTCAGTCAATAACAGTTACTGATACTCACGACCTTCTGTCCTTCATCTATCATCCATATGACATCATCATCCGTAAACTGTGCTTTCAGTTTTTCTCTCTGATGTTTGAAGGACGAACCTTTTTGTTTAATGGGACATTAGTCATTATTATTATTTGCAGCCTTAAGCTGAAACCTTTATTCTTAATTTGTCTTTCAGGCTCCAAATTACCACAAACCCTGTGTGACTGAGTTCAGCTTGGACTGGTGACCTGCTCCACTCCCAGTGCATGCTGGAACAGAATCCAGTCCCGAGAGCCTGGAAAAAAAAGTAGGTGAAAAAGATTGAGGAGCAGAACGTGGTGTTCTGATCCACATAAAAGTGAACATGCAGGAAGCAGCATGTTGTCATGTCAGATAAATCCTCCGACAGACGTGATGTCAGGTTCCTCACATCGTGTCCCGTCTGTTCGGTGCTGTGAGATTTAATAAATGTTTATGTTGGAGCACATGCAGCTTCACATAAAACCGTGACATGATGCACTCATCTGATCCAGATCTGATTTCACTCTGACAGGCTGGGACTGTTTGTTCAGGACTTCACGAGTGAAGTTACAGGAAGCTGCATCGTGTCCGTGACTTTTAACAAACATCCACTGACTCACTGTCGAAGTTTTAATGATGACGTCGTTACTATTACTCTAATGTGGCTCCAGGCCCGGTTCAGTCGACCAATCAGCAGCCAGAAAGAGACTGAGCTGAAACGTTGTTCAGTGTGTGTTTGAAACCACTTTGAGCTTCTTAATGTTGTGATTAATTAAGCTAATACAGTGCAGCAAATGATGAAGACGGTTCCAGCTTGACTTTACTGACTTTTTTGTATAAGCAGACACAGTTAGATTCAGTGATTGATGTGTAATGAAACGTGAAGTTGTTTGTTCCTGCAGCTGCTGATGAATAAAGATCATCTGAGCAGAGAACGAACGACTTCCTTCGTTGATGATCTAGAAGTTAAAGGCTGCAGAGGGCAGCGTTACTCGTCTCTGTGAGCAACCTGCTGCTGAGGTGCTAAAAGAAGAAGAAAAGATCCTGAGAGTCTGTGCTGAAAACTGCAGACTCATCAAATCTTCACATCACTGCAGCTGCAGGATTTAAACTCTCTACCTGGTTTTCTGGAGGAAGACTTCATGAGATGACCTCTGACCTTCAGACTATCAGGTGAAACCAAATTATTTACTCAAACAAAATGAGCTGCTGGGCTCTTTGTCCTTATTTTATCACGTGTAGGATAATTAGTGTGTCGCTCCTGCGGTTTGAAGCGTTGTGTGACCACTGTATCACTGCAAAACTCAGACAGTTCTAAGAATAATATGTTTTCACAAATCATTTTCAGAACAGTTCCACAGAAACAAGCTTCAAATACGTGTTTCTTGACCAGTTTGTCCAACACGTTGGTGCAGAGTGAGACATCTCTCTCTGCTGTTAACTATCACTCAGACTATAAGTATGGGCTTTTATTTTGGCGGTGTATTTGCGACCATCCTGCCAACAGTTAGTTGACATGTCTGTTGTTCTTCTCACCAAGTGGAAGATTCAGATATTCAGCAGATCTCCCTGTGACTTACACAACGTGACGTAAACTGTTTTTACCGCTTAGCTGTTTGTAATTAGGATTTCACCGACGTGAAGTGAACGCAGCATCGGCTGAAGTTGTTAGAAACACTGAGTGTTTCCCGCTCTCAGTCACAGGCTGTGGAACATATAGATATAACATGCAGCACATGTTCTCCAGAGGAGACAGTCAGGGGTCGACTGAGGCCTCACTGTGTCCTCGGACATGTTCAGGTTTTTGATCATAGTTCTGCTGATCTGACAGCTGCTGGTTCCGTTTGTCACCTTGTCTCTGCAGCTGGTTCTGTGTTTCCATCTGTGAGGATCAGCAACAAACAGACAGTCGGAGCCAAACCGTGAGTCAGTGGGAAACCCTGAGTGTTCAGCAGGAGGTCCAAGTCTCCCACGCTGATGATGAGTCACGACGGGAGTGTCAGGGAATCCCCCCCCACCCCCACCCAGAAACATCCTGAAGCACAGAACCAGGACCAGCAGACTGGAAACACACAGATCTGAGCTCAGGTCAGAGTCAGAAGGAAACATTTCATGTTTAAGTGTCATAAAATATAAAATATACCTCACAGGGTTTACATTCACATTTTAAACATTTCAGAAGAGAATTTACAGTTTAAACCAGAGATTCATTTTTTATCAGCTGTTCAGAAACTGGATCCACTAAATACAATTACGTGCTGATAGAAAGTCGATGTAGTGTTAAAACTAAAACTACTGTTTTCTTAATGATTTCACTTCTTTATCATCTGTCTCCTCCTCACAGGTCAGAGGTCAAAGGTCAGAGGGTCAGAGGTCTGGAGCTGGAGAAGATTTGAACTGGAATCACAAAACCAGGTGATTTAGAAAATGTAAACTCTGTAGAAGTGTTCAGGTACAAGAGGAAATGTTTGTCACCTTCCTTTCTTCCTTCCTTCCTTCCTTTCCTGTCTGTTTCCTTGTCAGCCTCCTTCCGTGTTTTTACCCTTTTCTTTCCTCCTCTTCTGGTCAGGAAGTTCTCTTCTGTCTTCTCTACATCTGTGCTCTTCTCTCTTTTCTCTTGTCCTCATTAGTAGTGCTGGGATGCTGCTCACCTGTTGTCATGGTAACCCTCTGTTTTTGTGATGATGTGTGATTCATGACGGGGATTCTCTCTATGCGGGTTCCTGAGCGGATATGATGAACGGTTTCACCTCGTTACATGTTGTAAGATGCTGTGTTCAGTCCAGTGACCTCAACTCATCGTGCTCTGCATCTTTAAAAAAATAACCTTGGTTTTGTTTTGATGTGAACATCAAGTGTCTAGAAACATATGTGTAAGTTGCATCTGCTGATTTTTACATTTGCACTTTAAACATCTGCGCCTTCATCTCTGCAGCATAAAGAGTCAAGAGTTTAAGTTTTCAGCTTGGACAGGAGACAGACATGAGTCAGTTAGGAAAGAGAAAACAGCCAAATGTATAAAACACTGTTGTTGCTGCTTTCATATGTAAAACTGACAGTGTGCTGTTGTACAGCTGCTATGGAAACAAGAGACTAACTCGTCACATCTGGGCCAAACTGTTACATAACTCTTAGAAATGCATCTGGTTTGTTCCAGTGATGAACAAAGCTTGAGAATAGTTGTGCATCTCTTTGTTGGTGGCCTCCACCCTCAACAGAAAAACCTGTGTCACAGCAGCTACAAGTCGATGAAGAAATTATTTCCCCTGAACAAGGGAATCCCGGTAAACATGTGCCATAAACACATGGAGATCGAGCTGGACAGGACTCTGGCAGAGTGCTGCAGAGGCCATAAAACCTGACTTTGTGCAGTACATAAAAGCCGTGACATGGTTTCTGACGTAACCCTGCAGAAAGTTAAACTAAACCTGTGAGCAACCAGCTGGATCTGAACTACAAACCACCAGCAACACTAGAAACCGCAGCACAGCCAAGTGTGGTCAGCAACAACAAGCACTAACTCCACTAACTGTAGTAAACCACATTAACATCATGGTACCAGCTAGTGAACATTGAAGTAAAAACTACAGATCACTACAGCAACCACCTACTGACGCCATAGAGTAACAACAGAACAACAGACCAGCACCACAGCAACTGTTAACATACTTTAATCACTAACAACCACTTTGAAATGCAGATAGTTAAGCTGCTCCTGCTGCACTTGAGATTACCTGAGAAATCTTGTGAAAGCTTCTGAAAACACTGCAGAAACCCCAGCAGCCTATCAGGAGGCTTCAGCAACAATATGACGACGTTGCAAAGACCTGAAACATTCTTGGAGCCATCGTCACAAGCAGAATGAGCATCGTTAGATATCATCTGAAAAACTACTGCACATCACTCACAAGGCCAAACGACACCGGTTCTGATGCCTTCAGCAACCAAAAATTAAAATCCCACCTTAGTAACCTGTAGACAGACACGGCACAGGCAGCACTTCCCTGGAAGTCCTTTATTCTTTTTTATCCTTTTTATAACTAAAGTCAATTCAAGATGAACTGAAAGCAGCAATGTGTGGTGGAAATGTTATCATGAATCTTTCAGCCTTCACAGCAGCTGCAGCCTGGACTTAAGGTAAAACTTAAAACTGTGCCAATAATTAACATGTTTATTGGTGAATGTGGCTGGTTCCATTTGCGTGCATCAAGATTCAGTCTCCTTTCATATAAAGTGATGTTTGATCAATGTCAGGTTTTCTCATATCCACATTTCCCTGCTTAAACCAGAAGAACAGAGCAGAAATAAGACACTTCGTTCTTTTCTTCATCATAACTGACTGAATTATTCTGACTTAGAAATAAGTGATTGAGATGAGATCAGGTCACACAGAGCTGAAGAGTCCTCACTGGATTGAAAAGCTCAGTTTGTTAAACGTGAACCAGTGAGAACAGTGAATCTGTACAGAAACAGGAGTGTGGAGTGTGGACGCCCTCCAGTGGCTCAGTGTGTGTGTGTGTGTGTTTAGTCTTATTTGTGGTTTTAGATCTCAGAGTGTTTTACGTAGCTGTTTGTATTATTACTGCCAAAAAACAACCTTTAAAAGACCAGTTTAGATCAGTAACTGCAGAAACTAATTCACAGTAAACAATGTTTACAGCATCAACCAGTGTAAACACACTTTTAATCAGCTTCTTCAACCTGTTTATCTTTGGTTGTGGTACTGTTTGGTCACATTAACATGTTTTCAGCTGCTCTTTGAAACACAAAACAGAAATTTATGTAGTTTAGAAATTAAATGATAAAGACCAAAAACACAAAGACAACTTGATCCAGGCGTCTGGATTGAGCATCAGTCACATCTTCATAAACACCAGCACATTGATCCATCACTGAAATAAAAATATTATAATACAAGTATGTGAAGAGAAAGTAAGAAATACTATTAAAACATTGTTCAGTAAAATCGGAAAGTTTGAGTAAAAAAGTATAAATTATGCAGAATGACTGTTCACAGCATTTTTACATCTACAGTATGTTCATAGTTATTGTTTGTTCAGGTTTAAAAGCTAAAAGAATAAGAAGAGTAGAAATAACTGTAAGTTTGCAAAGGACAATTTCACTTTAACAGAAATCTCTGTGGGAACAGACTTAAACAACCAGTAACTGTTAGAATTTAAACAAGTTTCCTAAAGATAAAAATTCATTTTTTTTTTCTTGCTGTACTTTAACATTTCTGCACCAGCTTCATGGTTTCTGCCCCAAAATGCGTAGAAGTATTTTGGTGAAGGTTCTCAGTCACACGGGTGAAGTTATCTTGAGTCGATCCAGGAGGAACAAACACACACAAGGTTCCAATGAGCTACAGTTTCACTCTCTCCTGTTTTACTGTCTCCTGAAACGTTCTTATGTCTTTTCTGTTTTTAAAGAAGCACTTGTTCCTTCAGTGGATCCTGGCACTGCTGTGGGAAAACTCCAGAACCCACTGGTTCCACTCGATTCTAAGGAGCAGTTGCTTGATATTGAGAGAAAACTTCAGACTCCTCAGGACGAGTCCAAGAAGCAGCATCCCAAGAGAAGCCAGGACAGGATGCTGCATCATCTCTAATGCTGAGAAATGAACTTAAAGTAGAAGAAACCATCACTGGATCATCATTAACACATGAAGATGATCTTAACATCTTAGGTGATCAGACCAGGATCCTCATCAGGTCTCTCTCCTTCAGATCCTCTTACTTCAGAATAAAGTTCCTACAGGTTTTTGCGTGTGGACGTGTGCTCATCGTTCAGGTCTCTGTAGGACTCATAGGTGGTGGTTTTGTCCCAGTTTGTTGTGAAACTGTACTTTGTCCTGCGGAGCGGGATGTCGACAGAGGAGACGTACTGCATGGACTTGGATATGGTGGCTCTGAAACTGGGAGTTCTGGCTGTGAAGAGGATGAAGATCTGAAAACCCTAAAGAACAAGAGCAGGAAGACGATTGTCCCCGTGTCAGGCACGACTGTGGTCAGGTTCAAACTATCAAAATAACACAACTGTGATGTACCTGTGTGGTTGTACAGAGGCAGAATATGATGCTGAGGACCAGGTGGGAGTGTCCTGTGGTGACGAGGACCAGGTATCCCAGAGTCCAGGACAGACCCAGTAACACAGCCAGAGAAAAACTGGTGAGGAACTTCTTTGTCATGGTCCAGTGATGGGTGCTGCAGAAAAACCGGATCATGAACTGAATGTTGTTGTTTTACACAACACAACATTACAGAACAAATGATGTTTCAACCGTACAAACGTTTAGATATTTCACACATTCATCCATATATGATATTTATTTGTCTTTAATTTTCTGAGTTACTGATGAAAAATGTGACGTTTCCAGGATAGAAGTTGGTTCTCAGCTGGAGCTTGTGGACATGATGAGATGAACCAGCTACCTGCTGAGTTTGGTGTCGGCCCTGCACGTGGTCAGAGAGATGAGAACCAGCAGGATGATGTTGTAGATCAGGATCAGACCAACCGGTAGAAGGAAACCCCAGAACATCGGCTTCCCAAACTGAAAGCGTTTGTCCTCATCCAGAGCTGCCAGCCAGCAACTAGACGATAGAAATATAAAAACTCTATATATCTGATATATGTTTGACTGAGAGTCATGAAGTGAAACTCAGGAAAGAGAGAAACTGAGCAGGAACTTATTTTAGGACAAACAACTGATGCTTGGATTCATGTCAAAATAATGAGGGACCCACAATTCCTCCTGTCTGTATCCCAGAGGATCGTCCACCTTGTAGGACGCTCCCAATGTGATTGCCATGACAACAGCCGGGACACCTACCAGGAAACAGGAAGTCAAAGCAGCACTTTAAAATAAAATAATACTGCAGTATAAATACTTCAGCAGGTGATATTTCCTGTAGTCACACAGTCTAAGCAGCACTGGACAATATACTGTAATTAGAAGGATCCAGGATCTGCATCATAAAACATGTCAGAAAATGATTGACTGGAGTTTTCTCAGCCTGCAGCTGTAAACAGATCATTGAAAACAGTCTTTTATCTTCTTTATCTCTATGTTAGTGACTCTCACCCCATCCCACAGCCACACTGACTGGAGTCCAGTACGAAGGGAGCCCGTTCTGGATTGTCCTGACCAGCAGCACCAGCTGAGTGCCGTACACGCTGTTCCACATGAAGGTGGACAGCAGGAAGAAGTGGAGCAGAGCCGCCACCGCCGAACATGAGCCACGGTCCGGGTCAACGTGTTGGTCAGAGTCTGGGATGATGTTGGTTTGACTGTTGATCGGGACCAGAGCGTCGTCCTGTTTGCTGGAGTTTTCAACTCCGGAGAGGAAGGTGATGATGAAGGCCAGCAGACTGACGTAGATACACAGCAGAGCCATCTTTGAGTTCATGTTGTTCCCTCCTCCACGAGCCTTTCTCCAGAAACTAGACGAGAAGAGTCTGAGTTAATACTTAGACCTGAGTCTGAAGCAGGGATGAGAAGCACGGTGAGGCTGGAGAAGAAACACTGGGAAACTGTGTTAAAACTGTGTTACACAGAGAAAGGTTCAGTTATTTAGCCTCCTTAGTTCAAATAGGGCGGCTACATGAAGGGGTGGTTATTGCAGGGATGTTGGGTTAGACTGACTTAGTTAACTCAGGTGTACCTAATAAACTGGCACCTGAATGTTGGACACACATTCAAACTTTGCAGCTTCTCTACAATACAAGCCAATTTCCTCATATGTGAAAAACTGGCTACAAACCTGTCTCCAAATGATTCTTGATACTCAAAAAAATGCTAAAGGCTAACGTCAGTAAGAGAGACGTGATCATTAAGGGGAATTTATGCTGCCCAGACATTATTTATGTCTGCTTCATGTAAAAGGTATGATTTTTGTGCAGCATCAGTGTATTTACTTTAAAACATACTGTAACTTACTTCTCCTTAATGTGGTGAATGATGGTAACAACCAAACCCAGAATAGAAAAGGAAAGTCCAACGATGGAAATCACACCCAGGGTCTCTGCGTACTCGTGTTTCTCTCTGAAAGACTGAAACAGAATCAACATTTTCATGATGTTTGGGTCTAAATTCATTGTTTTAACAAGTAGATCAGTTCAGGACTGTCGTCTTTCTTTCACCCAGAGAGCAGCGAAGTTGGTGGTGTGGTTACAGAAACATTTTAGGACTCCGTTGGAAGAGTTTCCTTTAGAGCAGCCGACCGTGCTCCAGTCCTGCAGAGTGTAGTCCCAGAAAACACAGGCGAAGTCGTACAGAGACGTCTCGTTCATGATCTGAAACAGTGACACACACAAATATTTATCCAGAAATAATCAGATTTGAAAACTCAGAACTATATTCAGCTGAAACCAATACGAAGTTGGTAAATGTGACTACGTAAATGTTAACCAGAACTACCAGGAAGCAGTTAACAGAAGCAGTTATCTTACTGTTGGTCTGAACAGCATCTCCACGTGCTGTGGCACCACACTGCGATCCTGACCTCTGACACTGGCCGACAGGACCCTGATGTTGGCATGTTTCCTCCTGTAGAGCCTCGACCTGAAGAAGTGATCGTTCTGGTAGAGGACGAAGCCGAGGGACACGTCTGACGACCCCTGGCGAGTTCTGACTGTTTCTTCAGATGTAAGATGAGGAATTCACATTTTTATCCATAGAAAATGTGAATAATTTAGATTTTTAGAACAAGTAAAACAGTGACACTCAGTTTATGCACTTTATGAACTCTTTCAGGTCCTGATACCATAACTCACCTGGTGGGAATTGCACATAGATCAGAGCGTCTGCTATAAACCCATTTTCCACCACAGCCGAGGACGTGTTGGTGTTCAGCTGAATCCGGTCGGCCACAAAACTTCCAGAGATTCCTACAAAGAGCAGAGAACAGACCTGAACATGTAATAAATATGATCTGTAGTCAAAGTTTACTGTATGACTGTAATGTCACAGGCTACAGTTTCTAAATAATAATAATGATTATTTTTGTCTCTTTCAGGCTCCTGTACGTCATCAGCCGGACTTGCATTTGTGAGTATCAGGTTTTAAATACAGCGTGTTGGTTTTTCTGTTTCTTACATTAACTACACAGGATGTTGATGCTTCAGAAACTGGTCAAATGGTCAAATGTGACAAAACTCAAAGCAAGTTAAGACTTTTAAAGAGACAGTTAAATGCTACAAAACTACAGTAACATAGAAGAAAAACTATCAGCAAATGAGAAGTTAAAGACTAAACACTGAGCAGGACACAACACAGATTAATAACAGTCTAATAAAATCATTAAACCATAAAAAAAGCTCAAGGAGCTTGTTTTATCATGACCAGGATGACTCAAAACAAAATAACACTAGAGCTGCGCCTTGGTGTGGACTTTAGACCAGATACAGTGGATTGCATTCAGTGACCTAAACATAATGTTTAAGAAATAATTTCTGACAGTTTCACATTTGTAAAGACGAACTCACAAAACAAAGTAAGACCCGGTAAGAGATCTGTAAGAATCAGCCTCTGTCACATTTTCTATCATCGTGGAAATGATTTATTAATTTACCAGCACTGTTGTAAAAAATTTAAGACACATGAAACAAGAACAGTGTTGATTGGGACGAAGTCGGAAAAACATCAGTCTAACAGAAATCAGCTGAAATACCGAGAGTCCCTGTAGCTCTTTAACCAAACTTTATGACTCCACCTGCTGACTGACCTGTGGCTGTTTTTCTCTCTGTTTCCTTATTCCAGTGATAAAATAATGACCCTACTGTCATCAAATACTTAACTACAAATACAACAGGTTTCAGCTTTTTACTCTAAAATTACATTATTCTTAGGTCAAATGCAGAATTAACCCAGTCAGTAGATCTTTGCTGAGCTGTCTTTGTGAGGGAGAGACCAACGGGGCCTGAGGATCCGGAATCAGTTGACCTCCTGCCGAAAGAAAAGCTCAGTCTTAACACTGACAAACAGAGATTCTCAGTCACCTGTGAGGGAGGTGAACTGGACTCCCCGGGTGTCCGCAGCAGGGATTTGAGCCGACTGGACCACCAGGTTTGGTTGAACCACCTGAGACGTAGACGTGTTGAGGCTGGAGCTGAGGTTCACAGAGAGCTGGTCCAGAGTCAGAGTCAGGCTGCGCACAGAAAGAATCACAAACGTTATGATCGTCACGCTTCCTGAAAGTCTGGGGTCATGCTGGTTCCTATGTGCAGCTGAGAAATGGTCAATATTCATAATTACATCATCACATTTGTTATTGTCTTTTAACTTTATTGTAGAAAAATACTGAAGAAACATGATTGATTGACTGGAAGGTTTTGACGGACTGCAGTGGTGGATGTTGTACCTCAGAGTAGCATTGTTTTCCTCCCGGTCGTCCGGCACGCTGGTGTTCAGCAGTTGACTGACTGTAGCTACAGCTGCCACCCTCACGCTCTGCCAACAGAAAACAGCTGATATAACATAATATACAGAGAACGAGAGGTTTAAGGTTGAGTTTTACTTGAGTTTATGAGAACATCTTTGTTTCTGTGCGGTAGATGTCCCCAGTCTTTTAGTTGGTACAGTTTTAGTAGCTTTGTGTCCCCTCATGAGTCTCCTCTTCAGTGACGCCGTGGTCTTTGTTCGTACCTCTGTGGCGTTCGGAGACAGCAGCAGCGTATTGACGATCTGAGCTGCTGTAGTAACGTTTTCAGTCGTCAGCTCTTCAGGTTTGGACGTTAGAATCTGAGTGCTGGCTGCCAGCGTCTCTAAATCAGCCACACTGGTGAGCTGAGAGAGGAAAGATACAGTATTTCATTCATGTGTTTTCCTCATCAAACACAATTATTATCATATATCATATTATAATCATTACATGTGTACTCTGAATAAAACACAGTACTTCTCACATTTTGTTGTATGTCGCTGAGAGTCTGGTCACACTGGAGGACCTTTGGTGGACGGCTGAAACTCGGTGATCCAGTCCTGGTGGAGCATCTAGTCGAAGCCTGTGGTTTACCAGCTTGGTGGGAAACGAATGAAGGTCACGTGGTGGAAAGAGAAACAGGAGTATTATGGTTTACCTGATGGATGGATAGGACCAACGGACACCTTGATGGGTGCAGTATCTGCATGTTATTGTACTGTAGAAACTTACCATTGCTGGTTCCTCTGGGACAGAGTTTATCAGAATATGCAAACCAGCCAACTGGAGTAGATGGGAAACTGAATCCATCTACATCTTTATCAGCTCCACAGAAATTTTCTAAAACAACAGATTAACACCAAATTAAAATAATCCACACTAAAGAGAGAAAGTTTATCTTCTGGAGACAACATGAAAACTGCTGCTGGATACAAAATGTGAAATTTAATTAGCTTGTAAACAAAGTACTGTGAATCACTGTCAGTACTTTGAATACTTAAAAAACCTGACTTACCCATTGAGCATGTGCTCCCAGCCCATTCATCAGGACAGATGCAGACCCCTTCCAGTAACACCCCACCGTGAAGACAGACCAGAGGAGTGGTAGTAGGCGGCGGAGTAGTAGTAATGGCAACAGTAGTAACAGCGTGAGTAGTACCATTAGTAGTAGCATTAGTAATAGAAGGTGTAGAAGTAGTAGATGTAGCACCCGAAGTTGCAGGAGTAGTTCTCATCACAGTAGGAGAAGGTGTAGGATGAATAGTAGGAGGAGGAGTATTACTAGTAGTAGGTTTAGGGGATGTTAGAGTAGTACTTTCTGAAACAGTGGTTGTAGTAGTACCTTCTGGAGTTACAGTAGTACCTTCTGGCACAGTGGTTGTATTAGTACCTTCTGGGGTTACAGTAGTAATTTCTGGCACAGTGGTTGTATTAGTACCTTCTGGAGTTACAGTAGTACTTTCTGGTACAGTGGTTGTATTAGTACCTTCTGGAGTTACAGTAGTAATTTCTGGTACAGTGGTTGTATTAGTACCTTCTGGAGTTACAGTAGTACTT
>JAUYWH010000012.1:175493-194717 GCA_034779795.1 Ctenopoma multispine | reverse complement strand
GACCTCATGTTCATCATTGACCTCTCCAGTCCCTCCCTCTGTGATGTAGAGCTCTGTGTAGATCTGGTTCAGAAGGGTTGGGTTTCCTGCTTTAGCAATCCCCTCAAACACACACTGGAACTTCTTCTTCAGAGTAGATTTGAGGTTCAGCTGACACATGGCAGGAGATTCTGCATAACCACAAAAAACTCTGTTAAATACAAACCTAAAGATAAACTGTAAAAGCTACATTTGTTTATTTTATGTTAAATAATTAAATCTTACTGCTCTGCAGACAGTCAGTCTGCTCCTCCTGCTTCATTCTCGTTGGAACATTCAGTGTGATCTCCCTATTCAACAATCAAAATAACAATCAAACAGCTCATTGTTTTCTCTCTAAACTGTTTTTGACCAAATCATTTATCCCTGGTGTGAACCACACACAGAAAAAGATCAGATCTGAGCAGAGCTGCACAGTTTGGTGACAAAGTCATACTGAGATTTTTAATAGAGTAAATATCTTGAGTCTATCATTAATCTGAGTAATATAGGAGAATACTCAGATTAATGATGATCAGACATAAAACCAGCTGCAGTCCTGAAGTCCTGTTATTTTTATTAAATAATCATCTGAATCTAGTTCTAACTTCAGAAACCTTTCAGGTAGACTGTAATACAGGCTGAACTATATCAATAAAGTCAATCAAACTACAAGAAGGAATTTGTGGTGTCAGCTCATTGAGCCTCATTGTGGCTGACTGAACACAGACAGTGAAGGAGTCATAACCACAGGAGACAAAGTGACTCATTTAAGTGACTCATCTCAAATCACTGACGTCTGAGCAAAAAGTTACTCAGGTTGAAACATCTTCACTGACATTATCAGGATATTTACAGCTCTCACCTCTTTACAGCAGAGGGTTGTTGGTCTTTAAATGTAATGTCACGATCATTTGACCAGTTGCTCTTCATAGACTCACAGCTGGGTTCTGGTTGAGGTTCAGGTCCGGCAGAGTCTGGTCTCCAATATTTCCTGGTAGACAGACAAGAAGACAGCAGGGGTAGAATTTTACTTTTTAATTTTTTAATCTTTACAAATTGAACAAAGCCCTCCTGTCACCATCATGTCTCTTGGTTTCTTCTTTCTCTCTTTCTCCCTCTTTCTCCATCCTCGACCTCTGAGCTGTATGATTTATAGTTACTGGTCCTACCAACCTGCCCAGTGTTTTGTGTCATCAGTTACTGACATTATCAGGATATTTACAGCTCTCACCTCTTTGAAGCAGAGGGTTGTTGGTCTTTAAATGTAATGTCACGATCATTTGACCAGTTGCTCTTCATAGACACACAGATGGGTTCTGGTTCAGGTTCAGCAGAGTCTGGTCTCGAACATTTCCTGGTAGACAGACAAGAAGACAGTAGATAGAGAAATTTACTTTTTACAGAAGCTTCAGGAGAAACTAACAGTTTCAGTGAAAAGTGGAGACTCCACGCACTGACTATTAATTTTAGTCATCAGTTCTCTTCTCTGTTAAAGATCAACACTGGTTAAAGTTGGACAAACAAAAAGTTACTAATTAAAAAAAAGAAATGAAAATGTGTTAATTGTTCTTGTGGGAGTCCAAAGATCGACTTTACCCTTTAACATTTTCTGCCCTTTTTAGCTAAAATAGGAAAAATAAGTCCAGACAGGCATTCATCCGTGCGCTAGGTATGCAGATATTGAAACAACATGGCGTCGGACATTAGTGGTAACTTTAGCCTAGCGTCTGCTTTGAAAATGCCTGAGAAGTCATCAATTCTAAATCTTGAGAATTAGAAATCAAATCGATTCTTGAAATTTGAATCAATATCCAGCACTAGCCACCATCACATGTCCCTATCTTTGTTTCTTCTCTCTCCCCTAGTTGTGCTTCATCCTCTTTCCCTCTCCCTTTCTGCAGGTATCATGGCCTCTGAGCTGTATGATTTATAGTTACTGGTCCTACCAACCTGTGGTTTTGGTACTACCAGTGTTTTGTCATCAGTCACCGACATTATCAGGATATTTACAGCTCTCACCTCTTTACAGCAGAGGGTTGTTGGTCTTTAAATGTAATGTCACGATCATTTGACCATGTGCTCTGCATGGACACACAGCTGGGTCCAGGTTCAGGTCCAGGTCTCCCATCCATCCTGGTGACAAAGAAGAAGACATCAAACGTCTGTAGATCAATAAGTATCTTAACATCAGTCAGTAGTTTTATGATGAGAGTAAAAACTTACATCTGTGCAGCAGAGAGCTTTGGTCCAGTTGATGGTTTTGGTTCAGTTCTGGTCTCACAGAATCCTGGTAGACAGAGAGGGAGATTTACTATTTAGTCTGTTTGTAGCATCAATGTATTAAATGTCTTTATTCATCTGCAGCCTGATGGAACAAAGTGCTGATAATAGAAGAAGAATCAGACAGATGATCCTCACTGAACTTTATTTATGGACCAAGAAAAAATACGACTAGAAAAATGGACTAAAACTAAATCTACATTAATGCTGCATCACAGGAACTAATTAGAAAAGATTATGTTACAATATCAAGTTCACAATGAGACAGAACACAACATTCATTTAGGGCTCTGACTTTTATTTTGAAAGGTTCACTGTGAAATGATCATCAGCTGCTGATCGAACAGTTTGATTCCAGTAAATTACTGATCAATAACATGATGATTTGTCTCCAAACGTTTTGTGAAACAACAAGTGAACAGAATAAAGAAAAACAGGACTTGACTATTTCCTGGAACAGAGTCGTTTAAGCTGTGTTTTTGTCACATTTATTATTCTATTATTTACTGGTGTTAATTTAATCCTTCACTCCCAGTACTACCAGTACAACCAGTGACAACCCAACTACTAATTAACTAATGTCTTATCTGATTCACACAGAAAACATGGAGGATTGATTCATGGTGACTTTAAGAGTAAACAACAATCAGATTTCTACTGTTTCTACTGTAACTACACCAACAACAGTAAATGTTATTAATCAGAGAAACAAAGTCAGAGACTTTACCTTCGCACAGACCATTCGATTCTGTGTCACATGTCACATAAACTCAACTTTATCATGGAAACACCCAGAGGAGGTTTAGTAAAAAGTAAAAGTCCCTTTAACTGTATTCACAGTCTCAGTTATTATCACTGTGATAAAGACTGGAGATAAAATCCTGCAGTAAATGTGTCATAAGATGGATCCACACACAGATGTCACTTTTATATTTTATAATTTATGTTTTTACAGTGAGCCACTATTTAAAGCTACGACAGGATCAAACATACAAAATACAGCCCAGAGGAAAGACAGAATATTCCACCAATTATTCAGAACATCTGAGCCAAAACTCAGACTGATGAATCTAAATATTTAAGTAAATAAGAGAGGAAACGTCAGATCTGAGATCAGGTGAAAGCAGGTGTTTCCTGTCATGACCTGAGGTTTTACAGTCAGTGGACAGAAACTACAGAACCTGGATCCAGAATCTGCAGCGTACTTGGTCTGTGAGATTCTCACTGGTTACGTTTGACATGAGAGTCAGGATCAAGTCTGACAGGAAACTAAAACCTGCTGCTCTGAGAACTGATCACTGGATTATATTATATTAAGAGGTGGTTCTAATGTTTTGGCTCGCTCATTCATTTTAAACAGGGTGGCCAAAACATTAGAACCACCTATTAATATAAAGCGCTCCAGTACGACTCCACCATCCACTATGACCTCAGTGATAAACATATAGATTAATTTTCACCTTTCTGACGGTTTAAACATAAAACTGAGAAATTATAGAGTTTTAAAAGTAGAATTGATGACAAAGAATTAGATTGTACAGGTGGTCATAATGTCGTGGGTGATTGGTGTATTCCAACATTTGATCTTTTCTTTTGCTCTGAGAAGAAACTCTCTGGTTTCTAAACTAATAATAATGACAATGATTAAAGTCTCCTCTTAAGGATCATTACATTTCATACTATTGTAATATCTGTGTGTGCTTTGATACTGATTTGGATGAGTTAGTGTAAATCACCTTCAGATGTTCACTGAATAAAATCATCTGTAGGTTACATAATTAGAAAACGAAAGTGTTTTTATTTGAGTATTGGTCGAAAAAATGGTACTAAACCCTAAAACCTCAATGTGAAAAAACTACTTAAAGGGGGGGGGGGGTTGGTCCACCACAGCAACTGCTGTTAGTGGAGAAGATTAAGAACAACAGGTGCTCTGACATAGCTAAAAGTCTCTAACAAGAAAAAGTCTCTTTTTTGAATTGTTAGAGGGATCTGAAAACTCACTAAATAAAGTGGTAAAGTTGCTAAGGTGACAACACTTTGATGAACATACGTCATCAGATGTTCCTTTATAAATTACAAGGGAGGAACGTTTTCATATGCTAGAAAATTTAACCTCTAATCCGTAACCGTGCAAGATAAACACCAGTAAAATAAATCGACAGACACAGACTTCAGAGAGTTCAGACTGATGGAGGCAGGAAAAACTGCTTCAGTTATCAGTAAGTGGAGAAACACAGAAACAAAACTCTGTGTTCAGCTAGTGATCATCAACTAAGTTCTACTGCGTATTCACAGAGACACAACATGGCGGAGTTCTCCTTGTCCTCTACAACATGTCGGCCCTTCTTCTTCATCGTGACCCGAACAGTTCTAGCTGTTAAAGTCCAACAATCATATTTCTACTGTTTCTACTGTAACTACACCAACAACAGTAAATGTTATTAATCAGTGAAACAAAGTCAGAGACTTTACCTTCACACAGACGATCAGACCAAGAAAAGATTCTGTGTCACAATGTTTCAGGAACTAAAACTAAACTTCACCACGGAAACACACAGAGGAAGTGGGGGGAGGGTGTCTGAATAAATCCTGTTAAGTAAAAACTAAACATCACTTTAACTGTGTCTTTGTTCCTGTTTTCGTTAGTTTGGATCAGAATTCTGAACGATCATCATCTCCTGTGTAAAATCTTTGTGTATTTTCATTCTAATTAAGCTGAGTTAGTGCTGACACATGTCTGTGAAGATTCTCAGTCATCCAGGTCATGGTTATCCCAAAAAAGGTTAAGGTAACTGTGAGGGCCCAGTCACATGTATGGTAGGTGTTTGTGTTCTGTCGTGGCGAGAGTCTCTCTTTCAAAAGACCATTTATAGACTCATAGCTTCATTTCAATCAATTTATTATTAAAAATATAGAGCTGGTGCAAGGAGCGTCCCTTCTGGCCAGTGCGAGAGAACAGCTCGTTTGCGCAAACTATCAATCCATTATATATGCCATAAAATAACATTGCACAACATTATACAAATAATCAAAAGACCAATGGTCCATAATAAACAGACACGTTGGCTATTGTCGGCCAAAGTCCGGAGCATTCTGTCAATTCATGGTGAGTCAGGCATTAGGCCTTAGGCATTAGTCAATGCAGTACAACATATTCGTATCTGTAGCGTAGTGTATTCGTAACAACATACATAATATACAACATACATAATACAATCATAATGTAATCATCATAATAATAGAATAAGCACTGATTAATAACATCATACATGCAACTACAGTTCCCTGTGCTTAAAGATCCATCCATTTGATATTTGATTTAGTTCAATCAATCATCAGTTAACATTATTTCACAAAACACATTTTCTACCTGTACCTGATCATCAGGTGTGTCACAGGCTGCAGAGCTTCTGAGGACTGAAGGACTCAGTGCTGCCTCCTGATCCACTAGATTCTACTCTGATATTTTAATGACCTTTATTTTCCAATCAAATCAACTTTATTTGTATAGAACATTTAAAAACAATGGAAGTTGACTAAAGCTGAACAAATCATAAAAGTATCAGCACAACAGGTAAAGATGAATAAAATAATAAACAGACACACATAAAGATTACAAACACTAAGAAAGACAAAATTAAGAGAACAGATAAAAACTTGATTGGAAAAATAAAAGTAAAAAAAAGGGAACAATTCCTTCAAACATTATTGTCAGCTCAGGTGATTTAACCCCTCCCTCCTCTCTATTACTCAGAATCATGTAACAGAACTTTTAGCTGAGTACAGTTTGCAGTACTCTGTGTACTCCTGATGATCACAGTAGATGTGAGTAATGACTCTGATGACTCTGCCCTCCAGTGGTCAGAGTGAGTAACTGCAGCTCTCTTCCTAATAACACTGACATCTGTTACCATGACAACATCAATACTGATCAGTACATATTGATCGTGAAACGATGTTTAATAGATGAAGATAATGTGATGTAATGTTTAAAATAAACAGATGTAAATGATGATCAAAGTAAAAACGTGGTATTTAAAAAGTGTGATGACTGTGTGTTGTAGTTCTGCTGATGTCCACCAAGAGGAGACACTGGACCAGAACACAGCAACAAGTAGAAACGTTACAGTGGAACAATAAAGACTCAGTTTCTCCTGGATCACTGAGAATAATTTCTATCATCTTCACCAACTGAATCTAAATGTTGGGATGTTTCTCACCGTCACTGTTTGTTCATCCACATATTTCTGAATCATTTTACACTGAATTGAAAAGAGAAACTGTTGTTTGATTTCAGGATTCTGTCCTGATCAAATGTTTCAAACTATCACTAAACCTGTTACCACGAAAACATCTATACTGATCAGTACATATTGATCCTGATAATCAGTGTTCTGTATTACTACACTACATTACATTGTACATATTACTGTCTGTAACTGTACTGTCAGTTGGTCCTCTGTGTCCTTACCCCTTGTTTTTGAGTTGGGGAGATAACACAACTAGATGAAATTAATGTTCCGACTTGAAGAGAAATCAGGATGAGAATGGTGAACCTCTCTGTTTTCACTTCTCTGTTCTCACAATCACAGAGGTCATCGCCCAGACCAGTGACTGTCATCTGTTGTACTGGAAGAGAAAGATATAAGAAGACATGAGCCTTGGGGCTTCTGCTTTTTTCCTGGTGCTGCTGATGCTTTGCTGCTGCTTCTGCCTTAAGGAGCCACCTCGCATTGTTATTCTTATATTGTTGTAATAAAGTCCAGTTCACCATGAGAACCACTGGAGGGCAGTAAATCCTCTGATTATTATCAGTCTGATCAATGTGATTATTGGTCAGTATTGACAGCAGTTGGATCACAGGTGTGTTGACATGTAGAGAGTCAGTGTCACACTAATCCTGCAGGAAATGTGTCAGAATAAATTCTTCATATTTACAAAGATCAGATCTGTCTGATTCAGGTTTTCCTGAAGCCTCAGAGTTTAATTTATTAACTGCAGTTTATATTTAATTTGGTTTTATATCAGTAAATTAATACAGAACTGTGTTTTTAAACAGCTGCTGGCTGCTCAGATATTTGATGATGTATAGATTTTACCTGATATAATCTGACTCACCTTGTCTCTCCCTGCTCCTGGAGAGGTTTTCAGAATAAAAGCTTTTATTTTGACACGTGTTCTGAAACACTCTCAGGCTTTCATGTGATCCGCTGAATGACTTCCTGTCCTCTGGTGTAAACTGGATCTTTTGTTCCTGACTGGGACTGTGATGATACTGGGAGCTCTGGTCCCAGAGAACAATAACACACTGAGACCAGCAGCAGTGGTGTCAGCCTCAGAGTTTCTCTTCTTCATCAGGTAAATGTTAGAAAAACAGTGAGACGTGTCCAGGTGAGGTCAGACTGAGAACCTCATATTTACTGTAGAAATATATGTTTGTGTATTTCTGTTGTACCTGTACTGTGTTTACCTGTGGTGGGCGTGGCCTGCTGCACACCTGTGTTGATGAAACAGTAATTGTTCACTCTGTTTCTGCTCTGATGAAGCTCAGTCAGTCGAGATATTCTGATAAAACACGTTTTCTACTGTTGTAATAATGTGAACATGGTGAGAACAGAGAGTTTGATCTGTGATGTCATCACATCACTGATGACATCATGACTTTCTCTAACACATGTTGAGTTATTAAAATTATTAAAATGTTTTTGTTCCCACAAACCAGAACAGAACAAAATGAGAAAGAACCAAATCAGTGAGAACACAGCAGGAATACAGCAAAATGTTCTGTTGTCCACAGTCTTCATCCTGTGAAATCATCTCTCAGAGATTCACCAGTTTTTATTTTTAGATTTTTACAGAGACACGTGGACTCAGACGCAACACGTTCCAACAGTGAAGTCACTGACACCTGTTCTCCTTTGTAGTTCTACAATATCTGAACACACATCTCTGATGAGAGGGAGAGTGAGGGGGTGGGTGGGGTGGGGGGGTTAAAAGTCCAGGTCATACAGTTCTCACAGAAACTCCACCAACACCAGAATCCTGTGTGCAGAGTAGTCTCAGTTCAGGTCATCTTATCTGGACTAGGAAGTAAAGACCAGGACAGACAGGAAGTGTGTTCTCTTTCTGGTTCAGGTGTTTCGATGTCAGATCACAGACTGAAGTCCAACCTGATCAAACCAGATCTCAGGTGATCCACAGGTGGTTTTCTCCTCTCTCTGGTCTGGTTCTTTAAAACTGGTTTGTTGTTGGACTGTGGAGGATTTATGAGTCTGTTTTTGACTCTGGCTGTTTTCTTTAGATAACGAGGATCCTCTGGTCTCCAGACCTCAGACTTTCCTTCCTGCTGCAGTTTGACCACTTGTTTGGTTTTTGTGGTTTTCAGAGTTTCACAGCGGAGCTGATGATGATTTGATGATACCTGTACACATCTCTGTACACACCAGTACTCACCAGTACACATAGGTACACATCTCTGTACACACCAGTACACACGTACATGTGAGGACGCGGTTCCACACCCTGCTGTAAATAAAACAATAAAAGTCTGCAGCAGCTTAAAGTGAGGATGACGCACATGATCTGGTTCAGACGAGTCCAGCTCGGTCTCCTGAGGACCACATGACCCTGACCCCAAAGATCCTTCATCTCACTCTCATGCCAGCCGAGCATCTGACAAACACATCATGGACTTCCTTCAGGACCGGCAGAGACAGACCTGCTGCCGTAAGAACCCAGCAGGGACCCGCTCTGCATCCTGGACTCGGTCTGTACAGGTCTGGGGGGGGTTTAACGGTGCTGGCAGAGCAAGCTGAGCCTGGCAGAGTTTCTCTGTTTGCTTTAATGATGAGAGCGGCTGTTAAACAATGTGAGGATGAGGGGGGTCACCTTCCACCGGGACCACATGACGCACCTTCTGTCAGCTGCCCCCCCTAGACTAGATTATCCAGAAGACTGGTCTATTGTCCCAGAAAGGAAAAGGGCAGTTAAAGAGAAGGTGGTGCACTGTGGATATCGACTCTTTCATCTGCACTTAGTCCTCAGTTTCTGTATCAGAGTGAGGACCCAGACCTGGGAGTCCTGCTGAGTCTGTCTCCAGCTGGTCCAGTTCTACATAAAGGTTCATCAGCACATGAACTGTCAGAGATAGATTCATGTGTCCTGTTCCGTTCAGACTGTTTCTGTTAGTGAAGGAGCAAGCTGCTGCCTGACAGTCTAAACCGAGGGCAGTGATGAGCTCTGTGATCACAGACAATAACTTTAATTTAGGTTTAATGTATTAAAATATTTTGACAGAGCAGGTTTCTCTATGTGGAGGTCACATGGTCCAGATGGTGGACTGATGTGGACTGATGTGGACTGACGTGGACTGAAGTGGACTGATGTGGATCCAGCTGCTGTAGCCCGACACATGAGAATGAACGTATTGTTAAAACAGAACAACAGCAGCTGAGAGCAGCAGCACGACGACGTGGATCAGGTCTGATGATCAACATGTGGTCAGATTCTAAGTTCTGGTCCAGATCAGTGTGTGAAGTATGCTGTCGGTTTTGGATCAGAACTCCTGAGCCACAGACCTCAGCGGGGTGAGCTGCTGACAGGAGGTGATGGGATGTGATGTAAATAAAAACACAGAGGATGGAGTCAGGTACAGGGACCAGTACAGACCTGCACACAGCTCCTACAGCCTGTAGCAGTCAGAACTCAGACCTGGACCTCAGCAGGACCTGTCCTCATTGATATGTGTGTCTCTCCTGTTACAAAGTTAACGTAAAGAACAACAGACATAAAACACAGCGTCTCTGCTCAGGAGCTTTGTCTCCACATCTGTTACTGATTTATTGATCTGTGAATAAAAGTTTCCATCTTTAACAAAAAACAAAACACAGAGTTCACAGTCAGAGGAAACTCGTTTATGTTGTGTAGAGAAGTTTTATTTACACATTCATCTTTAACATGATTTTATCTTCTCATTTATTCCTCAGTGATTCTGTACAAATCATCTTCAGCAGGTTTTATTCTCTCATCACTTAACACAAATACATAACAGATAAGAACATACAGAAACATGTATGAACATATATGTTGTTGATAAAAGTCGGTGGAAATAATGTGAATAACTGAACATTTTTCATGTCAATGATCATTTTACAGATGTGTTGCTCAGTTTGTAGGAAACAGAAAAAAGAATCAGTCATGTTTTTAGATCTACGACGTCCCGTCAGACAGAAATGTGGAAACAGCAGCAGGTTTGTTTCTTTGGCTTCATGAAAAATACATTTTCTTTGTTGACAGAAACAAATCAATCAAATCAAACTGATGAACAGAATAAAACGAATCATCATTCCACTGTTACGAAACAAGACATCATCCAAAACAATGTGTGAGTCTGTGCTGTAAAAATGCTGATTTTCTCTATGGAGTTCTGAATGAGAGTTTAAACTATTCACTGTTTTCTGCATCAGAAATCTTCTGTTTAGTGATTATAAACTCAGGCTTTATTAATTAAACTTTAAACTTCGAGTCACACAGATTCAGCAAATTAAATCAGGTCCAAACTTAAGTCCTGACTAAAGAAAAGTTTATCTGCAGATTAAAATCCTATGACAAAATTTCATTCTGTTTATATTGATATGTTCTGTTTGTTGTATTTATTTTATTAAATTAAGTCAAGTCCAGTTTTCCTGCTTTCATGTTGTTAAAATCCTACAACTGCAGGAAAGTGGATTCATCCAGAACTCTGTGACTAAAATAATTGGTTCTGGTCTCTCCTGGACTTTGGAGAATGTGTTTGTGTTTCGGCACAATTGAAAATCTTGAGGTTCTGAACAAAGTCTTTCTGATGTGGAATAAAACAACTGTCCTGTAGTTTAGTTCAGATTTTACTTCTGGACTTTGGAGCTTTAGAACCCTGAATCTGTTAAAGTGGACCACAAGGACCATTTGCACTTGATTTTATCAGACATACTCGTATCTGGTCTTCACATATGGGACCCCCGTCCTTGGATTTGGACCAGGTCTGTTCCAGTCCGGGTTCTGCAGACACAAGCAGGAGACCAGCAGCAGGGTTCCCGCCAGCAGGTGAACAAATCCGGCCGTCCAGCCACAGAACAGAGCGTCTCCAAACTCCCAGCGAGGGATTATGTCTGGAACCGTCTCATCGAAGAACTGTGTGACTGCGTGGTGGGCAATGAATGAGACTGGGACCAGAACCAGCATCCCAGCCGCCAGGCTCAGCCCCCCCCCGACCATCTTCAGGCCTCTCTTGCACCTGAAGTCCTCCACCTGGCCGCGGCAACTGTTGACCAGGTACAGACCCGGGACGGCCAACAGGAACCCGAGCAGCCCCACAGCCAGCGCCACGCACATCAGGGTCCGGGCCAGCATGATGTCCCGAGGCAGACCCAGCAGGCTGTTGTAGGGTCGGCACTCCAGACCCCCCAGCTCCTGCACCACGCAGGTCTCCCACAGCCCCAGCTGGAAGGTCTCGGTGGCCAGGAGCTCCGTGGACAGGGTGAGCCAGGTGGACATCAGGGTGGTGGTGAGGGCGGCGAGCCAGGCCACCCCAGAGAGGAAAACCCCCAGCAGCTCCAGAGCACAGATACTCGGCTCCATGACAGCGACAAGTCTCAGGATCCCTGTGTCTCCTCTGTCTCCCACTGTCTGCCTCCCTCCCTCAACGTCAGGAGGTGGGGGCCTGTTACTGGACCAGGACTTCTTCCAGAGAAAATCCTGTGAAGGCTCCACAGGGACTTGGAAGAAACTCGTCCAAACCTCCCCCTCCTTGCCCTCCTCCCCTCTCCAGCTTGGTTGGTGAGGAACAACAGCATCTTTCAGCGCCTGTGAGGTCACATGTAGACAGGATGTGGTTGGAGCAGACAGGATGTTATCGATGCCCACAGCTCTGTCTGGCAGGCGTTTGAAGTTAATGGCTTCACAGTTTTGTCTCTGTGCTTCATCAGGAACAAACAAGTTTAACTTTATCTTTGAAACAGGAAGCAAATGTCCAGTGTCAGCAGCAGTCTGAGAACATTCACAGGAACTTCCTTATGTAAAATGTGTTTTATACAGTTTATTTGACCCTAAATTCAGACCACCTGATTCACCTTCACGTTAGCAGCTCGTTATTTTAACACTACAGAATATTTAATTATCTCTGCTGGATTAAGGTCCCCGCAGGCTCTGCACCAAAGAGTTTTCAGCAGAGTTCGATTTGATGTCTTGGTAGATTTAACTGAATATTTAATCAGTTTAATTTAATGTGGTCTTGAAAGTTCTGGGATGCTTAAAACCAAACTCCATGTTTCAACACAAAGTTTTTTAGTCTGTTTTCTTGGTATTTAGGATCATCATAATTCCCATAATTACTGTCCCTGCTTCTCTTGATGCTGATGAGGGGTCGGCTCCATCTGATGAACATCACAGACTGTTATAAAAGTAAAACTCACTTTTAACCTTTTGTCTGTGTCTGTCACACAGCAGCAGGATCAATATGTAGAAAATTCTTCTCAGTAACTTCAGCTAAATGTTACTGAATCAACAACTGAATCACCGACTGATTCAGAAAAGCAAAAATACAATACAAAACTTATTTAATCAAATAAAGAAAACACGCCTGTGTCAAACAGCTGAATATAAAAAAATAAAGTTTAACATCTGTTTTAACAGAGACTAAAACAAGAACTGGGACCTTTTTGTTCAGACCTGGGTAGTTTTCATTGTGATCATTAAGATTATTTAAAGGTTTCAGGTAAATTAAAGAGAATAAACTCAGAGGTTTGAGTGGTTTTCACTTTTCACCAGCAGAACTTGGTTGAAAAAAAGCTGAATTTTAGGTTTTCTGGTCTGATGCCTCCAGTTTAATTGCATCAGTTCAGACCTGATGAACTGTGGATCCTGACTGGACTCTGGTCCGGACTGTGCTCTGTTCAGAGGTTCCTAATATTATGGAAACCATTTGTATGTTAAGTGGAGTTTCCACCATCTGTCCACTGGATGGAGACATGACGCTGCAGTAGGACTGAGATCCACTGACCTGACACAGTGTTCAGTAAAAACTGAATCTAGTTCCTGTACCTTGTACTGTTTAAATCAAAGTGATCGTGGTGAAACGTTTACACGCAGCTGACGTCTAGTTTCTGCTGAACTGTCAGTTTGTAATGTGAGCGGTTCGATTCCCAGTCTCACCAAGGTACAGGTATTAGGTGTAGACACTGAAACCCTATAGTAGGGGTTAGAAACAACGGTTTCTCCAAGGGAATCAACTATTATCAATAAAGTATGAATTATTATGAGAATATGAGTGTTTGGGAGTGAAATCAGCTGATGTGTGATTCTTCTCCCAGTAAAACTATGAATCACCTGTGAACAGACGGTGACTCGATCTCAGCTGTTGGACTGTAGGTGTGTGAGACAAACGTCTGCTGTGACAGAGGGAGGCTCCGTCCTCAGGATGACGTCAGCTGTGGTCTCAGTTAACAGCCTGTGTTTTGTACGTACGTGGGAAAAAAGCTGCTGGTTAAACAGTAAACCCACGTCAGGACGGGAACAAAGGGGACAATCGAAGGAGGACTGGGAAAAGGTCACAAAGACACCTGGGAGCAGAGAACACTGAAAAGTGTCCAGTTACCAGATGTTGTTCACTGAGGGCGTTTTTAACAGGTGAAGCTGCTCACTGCTGACACTGAGCTACGCTAACATCATCTCCTTCATAAACCTCTACAGTATCTCACAGCAGCTCTCATAACGTGTATCTGACTCATATCTTCTGTCTCTGGTCTAACAGTCCAACACAGGGACGGGTCAGAACGTCAGCAGCTACACTCACAGTGAGCCAGTGTCTGCTCACGTCTCACGTTGTAACAAACATGACAGAGACAGAGCAGCATTAATGAGCTGCTGAACGAACAAACCACAGGTGACAGGAGGAAAATCAGGTTAGAGTCTTTACATCTGGGGATTTTAGCTCAGCTGAAACAAACTCGTCCTCTGTCAGAACCTCAACATCATCAGAACGAGCAGCTGTGACAGTTCCTGTCCTCGTTCTTCCTGATGATGTGTAAGCAGGATAATTATGACATGTAACAGGTCCAAACATGACAGAGGATTAAATAGATGTTCCTCTAGTCCCACCACAGGATCCAGATGGATCAGAGAACAGGGAAACATGGAGAAACGGATCCTTGGTTCTGAACAGATGAAGCTAATGATCGACACAGTTTGAAACGTGTTGGTCAGTCTGATCTTTCTAACACTGAAAAGAAGCACTGAGCCCGTCAGACCTATGATACGTCTCCACCTCTATATTCACACTGTGTCACATCAGTTAAACCAGGAAGAGATTCCTACAGGAGATCAGGTGATTTGAGCCTCTTCTCTCTCTGAGGATACGAACATTTCACCTGTTCAGGTGGATACGACATCCTCAGACTCTGTGTTTGATTCCCGCTCCTGCCAGGCAGCATGCTGAGGTGTCCTGTAGTGGACATGTTCTGTGTAGCAGCTGTCCGACATCTTTCCCCCACAGGGATCAGTAAAGTGTGTCACTGTTCTCATCATTGTTCACCTGGTGACAGCTCCCTGGTTTCAGGTGAGCAGAGCTGCAGAGGAAGTCTTTGTCCTCTTTATTTGTCCCCCGTGTTATTTTCTCCTCAGACAAAAGCAGCAGCTTTCACTGACTGCTCCACCCTGCTGAACCAGAGAACTGAGTTCTCACACAGACACACAACCAGCACTCATCTGTTTCTGGGACCACTCAACTGTCAGAGCCTCCAGACTGTAACTGACCTGTGCCGTATTGTCCCTGAACGCATCACACACACATCGAGCTTCATGTTCAGTGTTTTCTGTCTTTCATGTTCACAGACAGAAATGTTTAATGAACAGAGCTTGTTACTGTTGTTGGTCTGTGGATCAGACCCGATCATGTGATGATGAATTATAACATAATCAATAATCAGACAGACCGGTCCTGTGTGTCAGTGACGACCTGTTAACCTTTTAGAATAGGAGAACAAACCATCAGATCATGTTCACCTGTTGTCTGCTGCTCACCTGGATCATTTCCTTTACTCTGTACCTCAGTAACCATCAGTCACAGTGATGAGAGTTTAAATACGTCTGAACCTGTTTCATTTATACACATCATCGTTAACTGCTAATAACAGAACACATGATTTTATTAATCAGTAACTTTATTAACATGATCACGTTTACAGTCATAGATTCTCTGATTTACATTAGTTCATGTGATAAAGTGAAGAAAACACAGATTCATTTGACTTTAAATCAAACATCATGTTTTAAAGCTGCTAATGAAGCTGTGCGTCAAACATGATTCTTTATTCAGTCAGTCGCTGTTTTACAATAATACAGAATCATGGAAACGCAGGAAACAGCTGCAGTGTGTTTGAGTCCATGAGAAAAAGATTCATCTTCATAAAAAGCTTGTTAAAAGATTCACACTACAAATGTTCTGAACGTTTGTTGAGCTGCAAACTTTGTTCAAACCTACAAAAACTTCAAGTTTGAGAAGCTGGAGAAAAGTTTGTGACATGAGACAAAAATTTTACTGTTTAGGAAGTTTCAGATTATCAGTCTGTGATTAAACCTGCGTCTGTGATTAAACCTGCGTCTGTGATTAAACCTGCGTCTGTGATTAAACCTTCGTCTGTGATTAAACCTGTGCAGTGCAGACATTAAACTGTGAACAGGTGACGCTGACAGTTGGTTCAAACACCTGGAACAATAAGATGACAGAACAGAACAAGTTGATTTCAGCTCTGGTCTTTTTTCAGACTTTGGACTGGATCTGTTGCTGCAGACCTCTGTGGCCTCAGACGTACTCGGACCTGCTCTGGATAAAGGTCTGTCCTGGTGTCCCCCCCATCATGGACTCAGCAGCAGGTGTGTTACAGTTTTCTGTTTGCAGGTGCAGACAGGAAACCAGCAGCAGGGTTCCTGCCACCAGGTAAAGAAATCCAGACGCCCAGCCACAGAACAGAGCCTCCCCAAACTCCCAGCGCTCGTAAATGTCCGGCAGGTCCTCATCAAAGAACTGGATCACCGTCAGGTGGGCCATGTACGAGACCGGGACCAGCACCAGGATCCCGTTCACAAGGCACAGCACCCCCCCGGCCATCTTCAGCCCCCTCTTGGTCCTGAGGTCCCCCCCCTGGCCTCCGCAGCTCTTGACCAGGTGCAGGCCGGGGATGGTCAGTGCAAGTCCTAACACCCCAACCGCCAAGGCCACACACATCAGGATCCGGGCCAGCATGACGTCCAGAGGCAGAGCCAGCATGTTGTCATAGATCCGGCACTCGTTCCCGTCCCCCATGTCCTGGATCACACAGGTCCCCCACAGACCCAGGTAGAAGTTCTCACTGGGGAGCAGGTCCGTGTTCAGGTTGAGCCAGGACGGCATCAGGGTGCTGGAAAGAGCACAGAGCCAGGACACCACGGAGAACAAGACCCCCAGCAGCTCCAGGGCAGAGAGGTTTGAGTCCATGACGGTGCTGTTCTGAGTCTCAGGATCATGGATCTGTCTCCAGATTTTGACCTTCCTGCCTCCCACAGAGTCAGGAGGGGAGTTTCTCAACAGACCATGACTCCTCACTGGGAGGATGCATGAAGACACTCCTGGTACATTTAAGTCCAGGTGAGAGGGAGCTGAGTCTCTGCTGAACCTCCCCCCCTCCTCTCTCCTCCTTCCACCACTGTGGGACAATGTGATTGGCTGACTGGAAACAACAAACCGAGAAAATGTTTGTTTCTCTGTAAAAAGTACAAACATTTCTTCATTCAGGACTCAGGACAGTTCATAAAACCCAGTAACTACACTAAGAACACTTCACACCAAACTCCATTTAAAATATTAGTAGTTATGTGTCCTGCCATCAGTCCAAACACTAACTGGGTCTGTACAACAATGAACCGTTTTATTCATGTCGGACTGGAGTCTTTTAGCTCGTCTTCATCAGGTTCATTCGTTTTATTCCCTGTTTGTCTTTTAAAAACGGACAAACAGAGACTTGTGGAGAAGAACCGTAAAACTCATGTCTGACCTGTAAAACTCCACCCTAGGACTGGAACAGGAATGTCATCTATGGTTCTGTCGGTTCTCTGGCAGACGATTCTCTGTGATCACAGTAACGTCTGTATTCATCTAAAAGCTCAGTCCACTGCTCAGTTAACAGGACAGAGAAACATTTATATAGACACAACATGTGAGCATTATTTTATGTTTCTGAAGTCACAGTGACCCCCCACCCTGGTTTCATTTTTACCTGATCACACCACAAGAAACTCCTTAGTCCTCTTCTTCATCCTCATCAGTGAATCTGTGCTTTGCTTTGTGGTTTGAACGCTCATTTATCAGAATCACTTAAACCTGGTTTGAACCCGTCTCTACTTCTGGCCTAAGTGAAACCACTGACTCAGCTGGGTCCTGGATCTCTTTATTCTATCCTGTGGTGAACCAGAAAAACGTAATGTTCCCAGTCTGCCTTTAGACCAGGACTGGATCAGTTAACCCATGTCACAATGGGAGCTCATACACATGATGTCTGCTTGCTGGTTCACCGTAAACAAATCAGAGACCAGTCTGTGTCTCTCTGATTACTCTCAGAGAGAACAGTAGTAGCAGTAGCAGGTTCCAGCAAGTTCTGGACCTTTACTGAGTCGATCTACTGGGGAACCTGTGGGAAAAGATTGTTATTCTGTACTTACCTATATTCTTTAGTGTCTTAAACCTTACACTGTAAAGTGCCTTGAGATGACTTTGTTGTGAATTGGCGCTATATAAATAAAACTGAATTGAATTAAATTGAATTTTATCAGAACATAGTTATCTTTTTACAAATATTAATTGCAAAACAGTTTATGAATTAGACAGAGATCAGTCAAAAATATTCTCCATAAATGACCCGTTTAACAAGGGTTCTTTGAAATAAGTGTTGTCTAAGGTTCCTGTCAAAGACTTTTAATTAAACCATATAGATTTTAAAAAGATAAAAAATGAACTGTTGTGATAAACTTATGTCTGTGATTTCTGAGTTTAGTAAGTTGCTTGTTTCTGACCTTTAGTCGCTGCCTGGTGGGCAACAGCATGAACTACAATACAGCGTCTCACAATAAAAAGACTTTCAGTAATATTTTTATTTTAAACATTTAGAACATTACAAATATGTAATCCCATTATATGATATTTCTTTTAATTAATATATGTCGCGTGTGTTATGTGTAATATGTATTGTACACACATAATCCCAAAAAAAGTTGTTCAGTGGGAACTGGTTCTGAGCTCGTCAGATTCAGATTCAGATTCTGTCAGAGTTTCCCCCTCATTTCCTGCCCCTGGCTTTTATTTTGTCATACTTCCTGTCTCTCCCCACCCTTAACATTTCACATTTATCATTAATCAGTTCCAATTAAATTCACCTGTGCTCACCTCTCCCTATTAAAGCACCTCCCCCACCACTGACCTGTTGCCAGATTGTTGTTTGCCTTGGCCAAGTCAACTCTCCAGCCGTAACTGAACCTGTTTCCACGGATTTTTGAACTCTGCCTGCTCTGATCTACCCTGCGTCTGTCTCCTCGATAACGTCTTTGGATTGTGGATCACCTGTGTTTGACCCTGACCTGTCCCGAACCTAGACCCTGGAGGAACACACCTGGTACCGTGATATACTGTACCGTATATATGTGTGTGTATATATATATGTGTGTGTGTGTGTGTGTGTGTGTGTGTGTGTGTGTGTGTGTGTGTGTGTGTGTATATATGTGTGTGTGTGTGTGTGTGTGTATATATATATGTGTGTGTGTGTGTGTGTATATGTATATATATATGTGTGTGTGTGTGTGTGTGTATATGTATATATATATGTGTGTGTGTGTGTGTGTATATGTATATATATATGTGTGTGT
>JAUYWH010000012.1:156238-168944 GCA_034779795.1 Ctenopoma multispine | reverse complement strand
GCAGATTGTCGGTGTTTTGTCTCCCCCTCTCTCTCTATCCTCTTTTTTCTTCTCTTTTCTTTTCCCCTGGTCCTGTCTGTATCAAACCTATTTAAAAGAAAAATAAAATAAAATAAAATAAAAAAATGAGGGCCGTGAATGATGACAACACAGCTACATATAGATGAGATATGCATATGTCATCTGTGTCACTGACGGGGCAAAAAAAAAAAAAAAAATTAAAGCTGGATTATGGTTGATTCTTTAATATTTCTAATTTTATTAGTTTTCATCATCATCCGTGTTTAAAAAATGAAAACATATAATGTCATTAAATAAATATGTCAAAAATCAAACTGAGACAACTCAGAAAATGCATATACATTTTAAATTAGTAAAATAAAAACTGAGAAGACAATGAGGATGTAGAAATATACAGATATGAAGCCTGAATGTGGTAAAATGTTTATTTTAGTTATATAAAACATAGAGGTAAAATATATCAACAATCAGGAGGTAATTTAAAAATATCTAAAGAAACATTTTAAAGAAAAAGAAAAAAGGCTAAATTAATAAAAATTTAAGATTTAATTAATTTTAAGAAAGTTAAAACAATTTTCATTTAGGAAATGAAATAAGAGATAAATAATAATCATATGTTCATACTGTATTATATTTATATTTGAACTTATAATAAAAAAACAAAGCTTCCTGTTTCTGAAAATAGAAACTAGATCTTTGAGAAATCAGAGACATTTTGTTAGACACATCTGTGAGTCTCACTCTGGTTTTCCCTGGACTGGATCAGTGGGTCACTTTGTTCCTGCTGTAAACACACGTCAGCATTAAACCTAACAGACCAGAGTCCAGCTCCTTATTAGGACTCAGCTCTTTGAAATAAAAGCCTTCTTCTTCTGCTGCTGTTCATTCTGCAAAGGAAACAAAGAAGCTTTTAATTTACTCTTAAATCGTTCTGCTCCTCACTCAGTTTCAGCCTGTCTCTCAGACATATCAGCATGGATGTCTGAGCGACACCTCCAATTGAACTTATCCAAAACTGAGATCCTGATCTTTCCTGGCAACAACTCCCCTCAGCAAAACATCTCAATTCAAAATGCAGCAGCCCGCCTCATTTTCAACCAGCCGAATTACACCCATGTCACACCCCTTCTCACCTCTCTCCACTGGCTCCCGGTAGCTGCTCGCATCGAGTTTAAATCCTTGATGCTTGCCTACATACGCTATTGGTAAGCTACACTGCTGAACGTTCTCTCAGATCTGCAAATGAAATGAGACTTCTTCACAGGGTCTCTGATCCCAATCCAGTCTATTCTCCTCTGTTGTCGCTGGCTGGTGGAACGACCTGTCCTGCTCCATTCGACTAGCTGAGACTATCACCACTTTTAAAAACTATTAAAAACTCACTTGTTTAGGAAGTATTTCAAATGAGTCTAACACACACATACACACACACACAAACACAAATAGTCTAGCACTAAATAATTACTATCATGTTCTTTATCTTGACGAGTTTGTAGTAACTGAATGGTAATTGCTGGTGTTTTCTCATTGTTAGTCACTTTGGATAAAAGCGTATGCCAAGTAAAGTTAAGTTATGTTTAAATAAAATTGATATTTGTATTTAAATAAATCAAATACATTCACTTATAATTAATAAAGGTAATTATAATATTTAAATGTAGTTTACAAACATTTTCTTAGTTTGTTTTTTATTCCACCACTCTGCAAGCTACTGCTGCTATGCTAAGCTAGTTAGCATAAGCATATATTTAACTGCAGCAATGTCAAGAAAATATCAAAATTTATATTTAAAAAATTGTATTTTAACATTAAATAAGTAAACATAGTTATAGCTTTAGCAGTAGCTAGCTGTTTCTATCTTAGCTAGCTTTATGGTTTTGTCTTTATTTAGATTTACAGCTTTTTTTATTTGATGCAAATTAAAAATAGAATTACATATATTTTATGGTAGAAGTGTAGACAAGCCTGCTTTTATTTTTTTTAGAAACCTTTATTAGCTCCACAAACCTGCATTTTAGCTTTGAGGACTTGTTTAACTTTTGTTTTGTGTCACCATGAAACTTCTATGACTGAAAAATTAAAGTTTGCTGAGACAAAAATAAATAAAATCAGATTTTAGATGAAAAAATAACTGTAGTGAGATTCTTCAAAGGCTAAGCATCAAAGCCTGCTGCACATTTTAATTAATTCATAATGAGAATTAAATTTCCTCTGTTCAGATGTAAAAACACAAACACAGTTAAATATTCACCAACGGCAAAGTTTTCTCTTTTATCTCACAAATCAATCAAACGTTACAATTAATCTTCCCGTCAATCAAAAGGAACAAATAATTATATATTCATACATGATCAAAACAGGTTTTTCTGTGGAAAACAAAATTAATGGATTAAATTTGGCGACAAACAAAAGAGACTTTCTGCGAAATGTCAATAAACTAAGTGTTGGTTTAGTTTCAGACAGAAAAAAACTTTATTGATCCCTTTGGGGGGAAAACACCAGCGTCAGATAATAAAATAAATGAACTGAGCCACAAAACTAACAAATGAAAATAAACCAGAATTAAATCAGAGAGAATCTAAAGTTTAAACAACAACAACGAGCCTCAGAGAGTTTCATATGAACCTTTGGTGCCTTGTTAACACTTTATTGTTGAATGGTCTGAAGGGTCAGTTCTTCAGTTCAGGAGGTGGTTTGTTACTTCACTTCCCTCCTTCCTTCCTTCCTTCCTTTCCTTCCTTCCTTACTAATAGGCAAAAAAATGGACTAATCACAATATTTGTTAATTTTACAACTTCAATTTTAATCAGTTTCAGTATTGAAAGGAAACTCAGAGTCACTAAAGTCAGTTTGTGTCAACATAGAGCTTTACTATAAGTAAAACTAAAGATTCAATCATTTATTCTGGAAACGTTTGTGGAGAAAACAAATAAATTCTTCATTTTCACTGCTGACAGGAAACAGAAAGATAAGGAATCAACTCTGATCTGGACTTTTTATATTTAAAAGAGTTTAAGTAACATTTACACATGAGAATATTCAGTGTACAGAAGTTGTAACATGAAACAACCATTAGGAAAAGGTTAGCTTCATGCTAACAGTTAATATTTACTCCTCTGCTGGTCTTGTCAGGCTGATTGAGGTTTAATAATGATTATGCCCCTCTGCTTGTCTTGTCAGGCTGATTATTCACCAGTATTTAGCAGCAGGCAGCAAAGAGGGTCGGACCTTCTGTCTGGGGTTAAAAATGTCTCTGACCTCTGTCTCCAGACGAACACCTGGAACCTTGAAGATTGACACTGCTGAAATAAACAGAAGACGAAGAGAAATTATTTATTTTCCAACTCTAGCATTTGTATTTTACCATGTTTATTTTGTCCTTACTGTCTCTGAGGTGCATGATGGGAGTGGGCAGTATGGTAAAATATGGGTGTAGCAGAGCGTCCTCAGCAGAGATTCGGTTTGTGGGAATCACTTTCAGCATCCTTTGGACCAGGTCCTCAGTCTTATACGGCAGCTGGTTCAACCTGACCCAGATCAGTACAGACTGATTTAGCATTTAGCATGTGGGCTTGTTACTGCTGAGTGTAGCATGTTAACAACCCTGTTATCATGCATATTATGCATTAATAAGTTAGCATGTGTACTAATACTTTAGCATACAATATGCTGAGTTTATACATAATCATAGCAACATACATGCCAACATGCTGCTGCTTCTTCTTCTTCTTTGTTCAGCTGCTCTCTTTAGTGGTCTCCACAGTGGGTCCTCTGCCTTCATCTCACTCTATCCCTAACATCCTGCTCTGTCACACCAACCGTCCTCATGTCCTCCTTCACTACATCCATGAACCTCCTCTGAGGTCTTCCTCTTTTCCTCCTGCCTGACAGCTTCATACTCAACATCCTTTGTCCAATATATTTACTGTCCCTCCTCTGCACATGTCCAAACCCTCTCCACCTTGTCTCTCTAACTTTGTCTCCACACAGCTCAACATGCTCTGTCCCTCTGATGTCCTCATTTCTAATTCTGTCCTTCCTGGTCACAACCAATGAAAATCTTAACATCTTCAGCTCTGACACCTCTAACTCTGCCTCCTGTCTCTTTGTTAGTGCCACTGTCTCCAAACCAAACATCATACCAGGTCTCACTACCACTTTGTAAATCTTCCCTTTAACTCTTGCTGCTTTCCTTCTGTCACACATCAACCCTGACTCTTGTCTCCACCCACTCCACCCTGCCTGCACTCTTCTTCACCTCTCTTGTGCTCTGTCCATTGCTTTGTATAGTTGACCCTAGGTATTTAAAGTCCTCTACCTTTACTAGCTCTCCTCCACTCCGCATACCTCCACCTCTCCAGGCCCTATTTACATGCTAATATACTAGCGAGCATGTCGAGTTAACAGCTTACCTTTTCCAAACCGTCCTGAACTGTTTTGATTCTGACTGGGTAAAATATTCTACAGACAGAAACAAAGAAATGATGCTAGATTAACTTTTTTTACTTTACACATTATTTCCAAATGTCCCCTCACAGTGAACCAGTTTATAGACTGTTAACATGCTAGTATAATAAATATAATATAATACATATCATTTCCTTTTAAAATGTAGTGGAGTGTAACTTTACTTTTAATACTTTTGTAAATTTACTCAGTTACTTAACATTAAAAACATATAAAGTTGATTTTTGATGATGAAACAGAAAAAGTGTTTTCATATCTGCTCAAACAAATAAAAGTAAATGTTAACAGAACATTTTTGAAAAGATAGAGACAGGATTAGTGACAAACTGTCAGGTTACTGTAAAATAAAATAGTCTATTAATTAAATGATGTTTAAATAAAATCTATAATGAACTGAAATAATATACAATTAATTACTAATACGATATATTAGAAAATAGAATTTTAATAATGTGATAAATCTGAATTATTTGAAGATGACAATCACAAAAAATATAGATAATTATCCAACAAATTTAAAATGAACTCAAATAAAATAGTTTTAAATGAAACAAATTAAAATACATTAATTTAATTCTAACAACAATAAAAAATAAGGAAATAAAATAAAATAGATAATGATTGAAGGTAGAGGGGGCAGAACTTAAATCACCTGGTCTATAATTCGGCAGCAGACTGAGTCCAGGCCACGAGTCCTCAGAGGGGACGCCCAGAACCTGCAACCAGTATATTATCATGTTTAAGTAGTATTAGTACCAGCAGTGGTACCATTAGCAGTAACAGTGTTAGTAGTAATATTAGCAGTACTAGTGGTAGCAGTAATAGTAGCAGTAGTAGTAGTCACCGTCCAGATCTCCTGCAGTTGTCCGAACACGTCAGAGTCTCCGGGGAACGCCGGCGCCCCCTGCAGCATCTCTATGAAGATACAGCCAGCCCCCCTGATTGAAGCAAAACTTTATTCAGTCACGGCTGCTGGTTTGAATAAACTTTATTTATCCACAGCATCTGCAGCTCTTACCACATGTCCAGGGCCATGGAGTAGTCTGTGGATCCCAGCAGGACGTCAGGGGGTCGGTACCACAGAGTCACCACCTCAGAGGAGAAGCTCTGACTGGGGATGGACTTGGACCGAGCCAGACCTGGATTCAGAACCAGAGATAGTCTGTGATCAGTGACAGCAGAAAGAGCAGGAACCTGAGACTCTGAGGGCGTAGTGTGTGTGACCCAGATCCTGGTCCCGGGTCCTCACCGAAGTCAGCCAGCTTGAGTTCTCCCAGGTAGCTGATGAGCAGGTTCTGAGGCTTCAGGTCTCGGTGGAGGATCCTACGACTGTGGATGTAGCACAGACCTCGCAGCAGCTGGAACATAAAGATCTGAGACCAGACATAACACTGAGTCCAACTAGTCCAGTCCCCTGGTTCCCGAATGTACTGATACTGTAGTATTAGTAGGAAGTAATACTCTGTTATACAGGTGAGGTTTGTGTTTTTGTACACTGAAAACACGTGTGTTCATGCTGGTACTTCTCATGTTCCAGGTAGCAGTGGTGGAAAGTACATTTACTGTAGTACTCTGAGGTGATTTACTTAAGTATTTACATTATCTGCTATGTTTTACTGCAGTACGACTCAGAGAGAAATATTGTGAAGTACTACAACAATAGAGCTCTGAGTTTTAAAGTAACTTTAGTTTCTGTCCTGCTCATATTAAAACTCATGTAACTGTAGCTGAATATGTTCATTTTCTGCTACTGTGTACTTGTACTGCAGCACATTTACCTCACAGCTGTAGCAGACAGTAAACTGTCAATGAACTATGGTAATTCAAAATGTTACATGTAAAGATTTACAGACTTTATTTCAAAATAATGTTAATATAATTGTCTTTTTGGATTTTGCATGACCAAATATTTTTACTATTGTGTCCTGCAGTGACTAAGTAAGAGAAAAGTTCAAATCAGACATCGAAACATGCTGATAATAAATAAATCAAAATAAGGGGTTTAAATATTACCATGATGATTAAATATGTGGGTTCTGCAGCAGGTACTTTCACCTTTAAATACTGTTGATATAAAAGTATTTGTATATTTTCTCCTCTAACGTCTAAGTTGGATCATTAAAATAAAAACTGTGGTTTATGAAGCAAAGACGAACCCTGGTGTTGTGAGAGTTCAGACCTCCAGGATGCTGGATCATGTACTGGGCCAAATCTGTCTGCTGCCACAACCACAGAAGAAGAAAACGACAAGTTAGAACCAGGAAGTGAAATCATAAAAGTTTCTGCACTGCTATTAACGCACTGAAGAAGATCATGTGGTTTGAGTGAAAGCCCCAGAACAGTAGTCAGTAGAAACCAGGACCAGATTTCTCCCCCCTCCCTCAGTGAGTCGTGTTTCTCACCACGTATTCAAAGACCAGCGTCAGAGAGTCTGTGGTGTGGACGATGTCGTGGAGGACGACGATGTTGGCGTGTTTCAGACCTTTGAGCAGAGACGCTGCACAGACACACACACGTGTTAAAACCCACACTGTGTGTTTAATGACATTAAATACAAACGTGTTCTCCACCTTCTCTGATGGCCGTGAACGGGACGCCCTCCTCCATCTTCATACGAATCACCTTCAGAGCCACCAGCTGCCCGTTTATCCTCCACAGAAGAAGAAACACACGTTAAACAACCTGTCACACTTGAGTGTGTGTGTTGAGGTTCATACATGACCTCTGACCTGCTGATGCCTTTGAACACGGAGGAAAATGCTCCTTCACCCACTTTCTCCAAACTGACGTAAGACTGAGCTGCTCCAAACTGTAGACCTGGTTTCTGAGCACAGAACATATGTGTGTTACACAACACGCTACACAGCTTCATGTTTCACAGGGTTCGTGTCACATCATCATGAAACATCAGGTCACATGTTAAATAGATCATATAAATGTTCGATGACACGTTTATGTCACACATCATGTTGTCTGTGACACGTCACGTGTTCTGCTCCATCATCTCTTATGTAACACGTCACACGTATGACGTATGTTTGCATCTGTGTTTTTATTCCAACATGTTTCTCTGTGTCAGGTGAGACGTGTTCTGACCCAGGTGAACCCGTCCTCCTCGCTCTCTCCTCTCAGCGGGTCACTGTTGCTGCGTCCTCTCTGAACTCTGAGCCGTCGGACCTGCAGAGTCTGAAACCAGTGAGACCGGCACCCAGAGGGGGACGATTCGGACCGGTCCAGATCCAGCTGCAACACAGACACACAGAGAACAGGAAATGAATACCACAATAAAGGCTTCTGAGGTAAAACACGCTGTAAAAAGTAAAAACAGGAGCTGCACTGTAAAAACACCAGCAGGAAACTGACGGAGCAGGCTGTCAAAATAAAAGCATTTTGCTGTTGTCAACTACCTTAAAGCTGTTTTTTACTGTTTCACGGTGTTTTCTATATCTTTAAAAACTTTTGCTTTTATTTATTACTTCATTTCCGGCAAACGTTCTATAACTTTCCTCTAATGTTCCTTTAAATTTCACATCAGTTTGATCACCGACCTCATTATCACAGAGCCACGAAGACCGTCTGAGTTCCTCCATCTTCACCTCCTCCTCCTCTTCATCATGTTCTTCCTCCCTGCTCCCTTTCTCCTTTTCATCCTCCTCTTCCTCCCCGCAGCAGCACCCCCTCACCCACCTCCCAGCCTCCCTCACCCTCCGAGACAGCTCCTCCATCTTCTGTTCTCCTCTCTATGATCTTCTCTTCTCCTCTCTATGATCTTCTCTTCCTCCTCCTCTTCCTCTCTGTGTCTCATATGACTCACATGGTTCAGGACCAGCAAACAGGGTCTCATGACCCTCTCCTCCAACCACCCCCCCACCCCCAGTCCTCCCGTCCCAGTGTAGAACAACAGTGTCCATTCATCTTGTGGTGCGTTCACTGTCTGTCACTACGACTCTCACACTGCAGATAAAATTCACGTTTGTTTCATTTGATCCTGAAACAAAGTTGAAGCTCAAACATTCAGAGTTTCACAGATTTAACTGTTAAATCATCTGTTTCTGACTGAAGAGCTGCATGATGGGTGTGGACGTCCTGAGGTAGCGACAGAGACAAGTTTTCTAGTTTCTGTTTCTACTTTCTCTTGTTTGTCTGTAAAGAATTTAAAGAGTTTTGTTCCTGATTCCTGTTTGTTAATGAAACATTTCAAGGATGACAAACTTCTAAAGATGGATGTCGATCAGAGGGCACATCAGAGGCTTTTATTATGAAAGTCACTTCCTGTTTCCTCTGACTCTGATGTTATTCTGCTGGTTCAGGTCAAAAAAAGAAGAATCAAACTTAATATGATGAACTGAACTTGTTCCGCAGATAAAATCACTCACAGCAGATGGAGATGTGAAGCTGAACAATGAGACGTTGTTTAATGTGTCTGAGTAACAGCAGCAAGAGTACTAATAACACAAAGTACAAGTACTCAGTAACAAGTCCTGCATTTAAACCTTCAGCAGACACTCTGGTATAAAACGTGTTTTATTGGATCAGTTTGAACCTGAGATCAGGTTCCTGTTGGAGGACCAGTCTCTGGTCTCACACAGACCACTTCAGACCAGGCCCAGAACACTTAGACTCATCCATTCAGGTCTAAATGATCAGGGAGACTGTAAAGACTTTTTAAACCTGCTTTCACGTTGATGAAACGTGTATTGTTTCCAGGAAATAGGAGCAGATTTTCTGCACTGACAATTAGTGTTCCTATCTTTAACGAAAATTATGACTAAATATCTTCGTCAACGAACCTTTATCACGTGACAGAAACCAGACGAGATGCAACGTAAATGCTGGTCATGTGACGATAAAAAAAAGAGACTAAAATACAGTTTTCACTGACTAAAACTAGATGGAAATAGTCACGGATAATTTTGGTTAAAATTAGACTAAAATGCTCAGAGCTTTTGTCGACTAGACTAAAAGAGTATGGACGTGACTAAGACTAAAATGACACAAAGACTAGAATAAAACTAAAACTAAGACAGGCCACCAAAAACAACACTACTGACATCAACACTAAGATTCATTAGGACACATTTACTGCAGGATTTCCCCTCCACTCTTCATCAGGCTGATGATGATGATTCTCCATGACTGTGAATACAGTTGAAGTGACTTGTTTTATTCTGAAAAGACACACACACACACTTCCTGTGTGTTTCCGTGTTAAGGTTTAGTTTCATTTTCCCTGAAACATTATGACTCAGAATCTTTTCTCCCTCTGATCGTCTGAGTGAAGGTAAAGTCTCTGACTTTGTTTCTCTGGTTAATAACATTTACTGTTGTTGCTGTAGTTACAGTAGAAACAGTAGAAACCTGATTGTTGGACTGTTTATGTCAGGAGGAATCAATCTGCTATGTTGTCTGCGTGTCTAGAAAAACTCAGTCCTCCCTCGTTACACCAGGCACTAATCTTGTTCAAAGTTCTTATTTCCCACATATTCTGGTTTTAATATTGTTCAGACGGACACTGTTGTTTAGACAAAGTAACTAAGTACATTTACTCCAGTAGTGTACTTCATACTTGTACTGCAGTACACGTGTATTTGTGCAGCACTACATGTCACACTCAGAGCGCAGTATTTGTAATTTGAACAGTAGTGAGTATTAGTAGTAGTTGTTGTTAGAAACTCTAACGTGGACGAGCAGCTGATATTTGTCCAGGAGAAATGATGAAAGGAGGATTTGAGTTTTCAGGTCCCATCAATGATTTGTGTTTCCTCTCCACATGAAGGTAGAAAGTGTGTGTGAGCTGATGTGGATGTGGATTCAGCAGCATGGATCAGTGTGAGGACAGAGAGGAGGGAGTCTCTCCCTCTAAAACCAGTCTGTGTGGGGACCATGAGAACCAGACCAAAGCTCAGAGGTGAGATGAGGATGTGGAAGGAAGTGTCCATGACTCTTCTCCATGTCAGTGCTCAGCTCCAACAATCACTGTTCCATCATTATTCACACTCAAATCTCTGTGTTGTTTTCAAGGCAGCAGCAGAAACCAGACTCTACTGGACCAGGACCTGGACCTGAATGCAGCTGTGTGTCTATGAATAGTGACTGGTCAGCTGATCGTCCCATTGATTTTAAAAACCAACAACTCTCTGCTGTAAAGAGGTGAGAGCTGTAAATATCATGACAATATCAGTGTCTGATGTTCCAACAGAAGTTTTATTCAAAGTGTTTCTGATCATTCATCATCATCACAGACCTCTGTGTTCTCTACACTCTCTGACTGTTGGATCCTCTGTTGGTGTCTGAAACCAGTGATTTTACTTATGCTAACAGCTAAACTGATGAATCACGAGACCACAGAGGTAGAAACATGTCAGTGAGTTTAGTAAAGATCCGTTGTTGTTTATGAGAAAACTGAGTTTCAATGTCAGGGTTCATCAAGTCAGACTTCAGGGTTTGTTAAACCAGTTTCTGCATCAGGTTCCTGCTCTGAAGCACAGACTGAACCGTCACACAGACTCTGAGCAAACAATGATCTGGTTTCTTCCTGATGCTGCTGATGAAGTGATCAGATCTGTGTGAGCAGAGACAGTTAGACGTCAGCTCACTTTGTAGTTTGCCCTTCAAACATGTCAGAGATGTTTCTGGATTGATCCACTGTGGAGTCAGGAAAACACAGCAGGAATAGTTGATCCCCATCCTACTGACTGAAACACTCAACTTTATTTACATAGTAAAATATTTCTACATTTTGCTAAAACTTCTGTGACTAAATATTAAAAAGTAAAATTCTCTCTCTGGTGTCTTCTTGTTTGTCTACCAGGAAATATGGGACGCCGTGTCATGATGGACCTGGACCCAGCTGTGTGTCTATGCAGAGTGACTGGTCAGCTGATCGTCCAATTAATTTTAAAGACCAACAAGCCTCTTCTTTATGGAGGTGAGAACTGTAAAGATTATGATGTTAGTAATTAATTCAGTTTATTTATAAAGCACAAATTCACAACCACAATTATCTCTAGACACTTTACAACTTTATGTTAAGACCTTACAGAGTTGTGTAGAAATCCAGCAGCACAGGTTTTCTTTTTTAACTAAAGAAACCTGCAGTAGAACCAGGTTCAGGGTGCATCTGCCTCGACCAGTTGTGGTGAGTGAAAAGAAGACAGAAAAAACATAGCAGTAGGTAACAGAGATCAGAATAACAACAAGAAGCAGCAGACGAGGCACTGGGCAGGTTGGTAGGACCAGTAACTACAGCTCCAAGGTCGAGGATACCTGCAGAAAGATACAGGGAGAGAGAGTAGAGGAAGCACAACTAGGGGAGAGAGAAGAAACAACAGTTAATATAAAGCAATGATGTAATAAAGTGGACAGAGAGAGAGAAGGAGGAGAGGAGCCCAGTGTAATGTGGGAGGTCCCCCAGCAGACTAAACCTATAGCAGCATAACTAAGACACAATGAAGCTGAATCAGCTGAAACCACCAAACATTTCTCGTCATTGTTTGTCTGTAAACTGCTTCTTCTTAATTTGTGTTAAAGTTAACTTGATTTTTCAGGTTTAATTATTAATTAATTATAATTCATAATGTCATAATTATTAATTAATGTTATTTTCTCAGAGTTCAGTAGCATGAGATAATTCCAGTGTTTGATTCATATACATATACATCATGATACAGTTCAGTCTGTACAACAGCATATTTAGCTGCCACGGTCATCGAGTCCAGGATCAAAGGAGACACTTTCCATCTTTATAATCCTTTACTTACAAACTGAGCTGGATCTGATGAGTGTGACAGAGTGTGGTCGAGAATAAATAAAGAAAACAGAGGAAACACAAAAGTCCTTCACATTCTCTACAACACAATTAAACACATACATCACTTTGCACAGTTTCTCCTTTTAGACAATAGAGGGCGCTCTATAAACACAAATCTCTACCTCAACCTATCTGGATCAGAACTGAACATCAATCCAGATAAATCTGCTCCTTTCTTAACACAGAACATTAGCAAATTCACACAAAGAAGCAAGAACTCTACAAAAAGTCTGTGAAGATCTGACTGATCTCTGATGATAAAAGATCAATCTACATATTAATATATCTTCTTAATGATGGACATGTCGTTCATAGATAAATGGTCTGCACTGCACTTATATAGCGCTTTTCTACCTAGGCTGGTACTCAAAGCGCTTTACACTGCTTCTCACTCACCCATTCACACAC
>JAUYWH010000012.1:132244-147040 GCA_034779795.1 Ctenopoma multispine | reverse complement strand
GTAAAGTGCCCTGAGATGACTTATGTTGTAAATTGGCGCTATATAAATAAAGTTGAATTGAATTGAATTGAATTGTCTGTGCGTGTGTGTGTCTGTCTGTGTCTGTGTGCTGTGTGTGTGTTTGTGTGTGTCTGTGTGTGTGTCTCTCTGTCTCTGACTGTGTTGTGTTACCATTCCCAAAAACACCATCTCCTCCGTTCGCTCCTGCTCCGTTTGTTTCCTCTGGATAAATCCTCTCCAAACCTGAAACATCAGACACAGGTGAGATCAGTTCTCTACCAGGTGAGTTTCTACCTGAATCCACTTTTATCAACAAACGTCAAACCTTCTGGATCCGGACCGCAGCCTGAAGTGGGTCCAGGTTTGTGGGTTTCCAGGTGCGAGTCCTGAAGCCTTTCCCTGATTGGACGAGCTCCTTGGTGACCTGAGCTCTGATTCGTCCCTGCCGAGCACGCTCAGACACCTGCAGCAGATGAACGGCTTCTTCCAGACTCAGAACCTTGACCCGTGATGACACCTGGACCAGAAAAACTTGATTAAATATTAAAACTTTATTTTTTCCACGGGTAGGAGAAGAACATTAGTTGATTTTTACTTTAGTCTCAAACCTCAAAATTTTTCAAATGCTCTTTGAAACTTCTGCATTAAAACTTAATTTAATGAAATCAAATATTTATATAATCTATTATTTAAAAGGAATAAAAAAATAACTAATAACAAATAATTAAAAGATTAATACATAATAATAAAATATATGATCGTTCAGACCGTTTGTTCCTGTTGTCGATTCTCCAGCATCACGTCGACCGTCGTCTGTTTGTTTCTCTCTGTGAGGAAAAACCGAGGGACAGGGACCTGTAGGTCTTTCTGAAAATCAGACCACGTTTACAGGTCCGATATATGAAGTAGATGTAAAGAGTAAAGTACAGGTGAAGTATCTGAGTGAAAAAATGTCTTTAAGTTTTTCAACACAACACAGTTTTTAGCAACATCTGGATGTGGTCTGGTTCTCTGGACTCACCGGGGTCATTTTTAGATCCAGCAGCAGTTCGTCAAAGCAGTGAAACTCAGAACAGTCCAGGTCCACCATCTGGGCTTTGAGCTCCAGGAGTCGACCCATCAGCCCGTCCATGATCATCCGGACCCCCCTTCTCCTCTGGGGATGGACCAGCTGCTCGTAGACCTGCACGAGATTCTGGAAGATCTGCAAGTACTTCAGGTAAAGGATGGCCTGGTCCTGGAAGACCTGCAGCTGGTCCCTGTGATGTTTATGAGGGTCTGCAGAAACCTCAACCCTGATCAGGTCCTGGAGAGCTCTGTCAGTTACCGTCCAGTTTCTGTGACAAACAGAGACAGGACTTTATTGCTGAGTGATCCAGGTCTCTTCTGGACTCTACAGGACTCTTCTGGACCTGCTGATACTAAAACTAAACTTTCATTTGAACTTTTCCTTAAAATATTTTTTGTTTTATTTTAAAAATGTCTGCAAGTCTAAAAGTCCAGAAATCAAGTCCAAGTCTGTTTTTTTTTTTGTTGTTTCATTTTTTTCTGCAGTTAATCAGCAAAGTTCATGAGGAGTCCTGCAGAGTCCACCTCAGACTGACACAGGGACCAGGGACAGGTGCTGAAAGAAAATCTTTGACCTGGTTACCTGCAGGTGTCAACATAGACGTCATTAGGTCTATTTTGGGGGAACTGAAACCCCCCCCAAATGTTCCCGATCCCCCCTAAAATTATAGATATATAAACATACATATATGTCACGGAGTGTAGGTATAAACTTAATTTAAATAAATTGTAAGTCTAGTTATTATTCTGAATTAAATGGTCGTACTGGTGGTTTAAGCTGCTGTAGGTAGGAGGCGGGCTTTAGGACCTAGGAGGAAGCTACATGTCGCTGCTTGTTAACAACGTTCCTTAACAGAGCGAAGCGGTCAGAGAATCAGAGTCTGAAACTGTGAGTAAGTGTCTCGTGTTTTCTTAAGTCCAGCTTTGGATTAAAAATTTATTATTTATGGCTCAGGACGAAGTGGGATAAAAAAACATCCTTGGCATCTTGGGACAAACCAGCATTAAATAAATCGCACACATCATAAACATCATATCTCGAACCCTGCGTCGTCTCCGATAGGTCAGCTGCTGGATTTGCTCCCTGACACCGGCTCACATCCCGACAGACAGACGAACTCACGAACCGCACACCGACACAGAGAGAAGGACAACGATCGTCCTTTTCATGTGTTCACTCCGGTTTAGATATGATGTTTCACATTTAATATTATTAAATGCATTGATGGATATGTTTGCTGGCATGTTTTAAGGAACACAACGACAACATGTAGGCTGTTAAAGAGTCATTTAGACTGAAAACGACAGATAACAGCAGAACTTGAAAAATAAGTTTTGAATCTCAGTGTTCAGTTAATAAATAGAGATAATGATATGATTAATAAAGCCTATTTAGGTTTGGCAAAACTGTTTCACTGCTCGCTGTACAAGCTAATCTCTTCCTACTGGGGCCTAACCACCCTTGTCTTTCCATCCTAGTGACGTCCCTGGGTTTCACTAAACCATCTGCTGAGACCTGAGTAAATCTGGATTTGATCTGAGTCCAGGATCTCTGTGATGAAATCTGAAACCTGATCCTGACTCAGACTTCTCGGCTTTAGAGAAAAATAAAAACAGAGTCTGGCTCTGACTTATGTCCCGGTTTTTTTGAGGCAGGAAACCTGACACAAACCTGAGGACTCAGATCAGTAATGGACTTCAGCTCCAGGACTCAGGCGAAGACAGGAGCAGAGTCAGAACTGAGCTGGATCAGATTCTGGTCTGAACTGCTGAGTTCACAGAACTGATCCAGGAGCAGTTTAACAGGATCCTCTGCAGCTGTTTAAACAGGGGGGGGAGCAGGGGTATTGTTGTGGTGTTTGTGGGGGAGAGGAGGGGGGAGGGGGACATTAACGAGTGAAAAGAGAAGAAGAAGAGGAAAAGGAGAAGGAGGAGGACTCATCAGATACCAGAGGTCCAAGAAACTGAATCAAAGACCGTCACAGATCTTTTCTTTCTTGGTGCAGAGATTTATAAACTTATTATAAATGAATAAACTTCATGTTCAGGTTTAGGATTAAAACTGGCTGAAGGTTTAGTTTCAGTCCAGGTCCTTAGAAATCCGGACTCTGAGTCAGTCCGTTGTCATGGAAACACCAACACATGAAAACCTGCTCTTGGTCTCGGTTTGTGAATGTTTTTGAAAACATTTTCAATAACTTTTATTGACTTTATTCCAGACAGAGACGTGACTTTTCTAAAAGTTTTTTCTGGATTTAAAATCAGCTCAGATAAAGAAGAAACGTTCCATCAGGTGAACGCAGTAATCACTTTACCTGTGTGACGTCATGGCGAAGCGGAGACACACATCTGCGGCGGGAACCGTGAGGTTTACCGTCAAGATCTTCTTTCTGTGGTCTGACTGGGATCCGTCGCCAGTTTCACTGGTTTCCTTCTTCTCTGTCTGTGCGGCTAAGCGGAGCGATTATGCGCATGCGCACAGACCGCACCGGGTCCAGATTTATGACGGAAGAGAAGTTTTATTCTGAAAGGATTCCTACTGTTTCGATAAGATTTACTTTTGAAATTACACCGGAAATCAAAACGTTTTTCTCTTTTTAATCTATGATTTTATTTTATTTATGTTGTTTTATTGATCGGCTTGATTATTTTAGGTCGAATTACGTTTCTTTGTTAAATGTTTGATGTTTCTGTGTGGAAACAATAAAATTCTTCATTAATTTCTTTGGTTTTTATTCTCTTCGTTTTTCTCTGTCTCTGTTTGTCTCTTTCAGTCCGTTTCCCGCACATTAATCTTCCAGATTTGACGTCACGCAGCTTTTGTTTGCCGGTTCATTGAGACCCGCAGTGTTTTTGCTCATCCTGCATCTGTATTGTCCCGCAGCTGAAGCTGCAATAAATCACCGCAGACGGAGCGGGGCAGCTCCTCCGTGGGCGGTTCTCCTCCTGCTCATTAAGCTGCATAGCGAAGGGTGACTCCGTCAGACCGCCTCAGACCGCTTCAGAAACTGGACTTTAGCCCGCATCTGGACCCGGGATTTAACCGGAACATCAACAGAGCTTTTCTCTAACTCTCTACTTTAACCTGTAAGTTCTTTAAACGCTCTTTAAACGTTTAACTGTTGAAATGTTGAAATAAAACTCGGCTTGTTTCTGCAGGTGAAAACGACCAGTTTCACTCTGTCTCTGTCAACCAGACTCTGTTTAAAAATGTGGCGTTTTTATTTGTTCTTCATAGTACCGAATAAACATCGCTGGCATCTTATTATGAAATGTAAAACATTAACTAGTGAAGTGTTCTGGTTTATTATAACAACAAATATCACTTAATATTAGTAACATCTCAACTTATACACGTTTATAAACTCCCTTAAAATGTGTCTTTTTGTTTTTTTTTTTATTCTTACAGGTGTAGATATTAATTCAGCGAAACTTTAACCTATGGATAATAAATGTCATCATACTCTTTTACATTCGGCACAGAATAAATTCATTAAACATCAGAGCTTTTCTGTGAAATCAGATCAACACGTCCGACATCTAATGCAAACGTGACGTGTTTGTGTAGAAACTGAGTCTGAATTAAATTCTGAGTCACATTTGTTCTGAGAACAATGTTTGTGCTATGTACTAATAAGGTTTTTATCTAAAAAACTTAACGTGGCTTTTCTTAACAGAGTTTAAAGTCTTTACAGTAAATGAGCACAAACAGTCTAAATTCTCACAAATGTTTGAACATCATAAACTAACAAACGTATTTGATGCAGTCCATCTGCTGTTAAAAACTTCAATCCATATTCCCTCTAAAAATCTGTCGTTTTTTACTTTTCTTATCCAGGTTCTCCCGTGTAGCTGTGCAGGGAAAATGTAAGATGTGACCAGTAACTAGTGAAGTTTACTAGTTTGTTCTGCACAAACTATCACAACAACCGTGACTTAATCTCAGTGAAATCTGAACTTCTAAACACTGATTCGTGGTTCTTTAAACGGACCGTGGCGTCAGTTTCCTCTGAAGAAATGGACATTAGTAGTAGTGAACCTCTTAAACAGTCACATATGTCTGCTGGGTCCTTGTGTGTTAGTGTCTGAAATAGGAACCGAAATGAAAAGCTACTCGCGATTGTTCAGGTTTGTATCATTTGTTTGCTATAACGTGTCTGTCTGTGTTAACGCGCAGAGAATCCTTAAATTCAGAGTTTTCTCTCTGGAGTCTGGCGAGTCTCCCCAGTAGCTGACTGTCTTGAACAGAGGTCACACTGGGAGTTTTATGGCTCTTTGAGGGTTAATGCTGGGTTTAGAGGGAACCTGCGGGTTTATGGTGCGTTCAGGAGCCTCTCAGCTGGTGTCTCCTGTCAACAAAGCTCTTATCTTGTAAACTGGTTTTAACATTGAATGGGAGCACTAGTCCCACTGTATGTATGCTGACAGACACCAAGCTCATTAACATGAAGCGGGAAACGTTAGTTTAGAGAAAAACTTCTAAACGATGATTTAAAGTCAAACTTTGCCGCATTCTGTGTTAATAACAGCGAACCTGGTTCAAAAAGGGACAGTTTTATGTAAGAATGTGAAATAAGTAAATGTTTGTGATAGAAAAGTCTAAATATTATAACTTTCAATAAAATCTCATGAGTGAGGTTTTTATGTTTTTTATAGTTCGACTCGCTTTAAAAATGGGTGTTTTTTTCAGTTTTGACAGTTTATTGGTGATTAAGACTTTTATAGTCTAATAAATTATATAGACAATGTTTCTAGTGTTTCTGATTCTGTTTCTGAGTTGTTAGTTATAAAGTCAGATTTATTTTCTCTACTTTAAACTTTAATATTTGACATAAAGAGTCAAACATCTGAGTTTTAAGTCTGAATCCTGCAGACGTTAAACAGCCTCTGACTGAAGCTCTAATTGACTCATTGTGTCAGGTTGGCAGTAAACTTTTATTTTGAAGGTCATGACCTTTCAGTCTAAAGCGTCCTGTAGAGTAAAGAAGCAGTACAACTTTTGTTTCTTGTCATGCAGCTGTCTGTGTGTGTCTGACGGCTCAGGTTTCTTCTGTGGATCCTCTCTGTCTGTAGAACAAACACTCAGGTCAGTTCAGGTCTTTAAAGACCAGGATCAGTATTTCCCTGAAAAACTCACAAATGGCAACATCTTCACAGCGACTCAGTGACAGGAACAGGATCAAGTCACAGCGACACTACATTTTTAGAGCTTTAAACTTAAAATTTCAACTTAAAATTTAAATGACATAGAAAATAAAGAAACAATTTACATTTAAAATGATCGAACAATCCATTTTGGTTAAGAAAGAATTATTTTACTAGGAGGGTTTTAAGCCATTCTGATGACACACAGGTTCATGAAACTGAAACTAAATAAAGAACAAAATTAATTAAATGTATTGATTTAGACTTTTTTGAAACTTTTTTGTTTTTTCTTCAGGATCAATTTTAAACTTTAGTATTTTTACTTAGAGAAAAGCAGTTGAGTTATAAATGTTAGAACAGAGTTTTTGTCCTCGTTAAAGGAGCCACAGAGACACATATGAAGCCCTGAACCCTCAGTGTTCAGATTTCCATGATGACAGTGAAGTGAATGTTGTTTCAGTATCGATCACACAGAGACGTTTTTGTTCCACGTTTCCTGCCTCACATTATTTATGATCTGTGGAGACAACATGGACGTTGTCCACCTGTCCTCCAATATGTCCGTCTCTCTGTTGAGGGCTGTGACCCTCATTAACCCGACCACACACAGACCATATCGAAGCAGGATCAGGTTTCCTCACAAAGACCTGCACAGGACTGTCTGCAGACACACAATCAGTGTGTTAAAGTTATTATTATCATGCAATAATTAAAAAACGAGGAAGCAATCCCTGAATAGATTCAGTTAAATTAAAATAGAAAAGAAAATTCAGAACATAAATTTGTGGTTATTTTTATGATTTTCACTTTTTAACTTGTGGAGATACTGAGTTAAGTGGACTGTAGGTTTCAGACAATCTCTGTCTGTCTTCCAGGTCTACAACCATGAGTTTGGCCTCCAGCGACCTGAGCGAACTCCTGGAGCTGTGGGAGCAGCTGAACCTGACCGACCACGACAACCTGTCTCACGTGGAGACGCTGCTGTGTTCGGGGCCCGTCCGTCACGCCGCCTTCCTCCACGTCCTCTCTATCCTCTACATCTTCGTCTTCCTTGTGGGCCTTGCCGCTAACGCCCTGGTGGTCTGGGTCAACCTGTGCTCTGATGGGACCCGCTACGAGACGCACCTGTACATTCTGAACCTGGCGGTGGCCGACCTGTGCGTGGTGGGCACGCTGCCGGTCTGGGTGACCTCACTGCTGCAGGGTGGCCATTGGCCCTTCGGAGAGGCTGTCTGTAAACTAACCCACCTGGTCTTCAGCATCAACCTCTTTAGCAGCATCTTCTTCCTGACATGCATGAGTGTTGACCGCTACCTGTCCGTTACGCGGTTCACAGATGCCCCCAACAGTCGCAAAAATAAGATGGTGCGAAGGCTGATCTGTGTTCTTGTCTGGCTCTTGGCGCTGGCGGCCTCTGTTCCTGACACCTACTTCCTGCAAGCGGTGAAGTCAACCCACTACAATGGCGCTGTGTGTCGGCCGGTTTACCCATCCAGGGACTGGATGGTGGGCATCCAGCTGAGCTTCATTGTTCTTGGCTTCGCCATCCCCTTCCCCGTCATTGCTGTCTTCCACCTGCTCCTGGCAGCGGCCATACCCCCCAGCTCGGACCAGGAGCGTCGCGTCAGCCACAGGATCATCCTCACCTACATCGTGGTCTTCCTGGTGTGCTGGCTTCCATTCCATGCCGTCCTCCTGCTGGACACGTTCTCGCTGTTCAACCTCATGCCCTTCAGCTGCGGCCTGGAGAACTTCCTGGATGTGGCGCTGCACCTGACGCAGTGCTTCTCGCTGGTGCACTGCTGCGTCAACCCCATCCTCTACAACTTCCTGAACCGGAACTACCGCTATGACCTCATGAAGGCCTTCATCTTCAAGTACTCCACCAAGACCGGTCTCGCCAGGCTCATTGACGCCTCGCATGCCTCCGAGACAGAGTATTCCGCGGTGACCATGGACAACACCAACCTGATGTGACCCTTCCAAACTTTAGTGCTTCTCTGATCCTGGTCCTGGATATTGATCCTCCAACAACTTTCTGAACCAGAGACACAAAAGCATGGAGACTGGAACCTTGTCTCCAGGTGTGCTGGACTTGAAGAGCTGCGTCGTACGACAGGAAATGAGTCGATTATTAATGAATCAGCAGGAGATAAACTGATAATCAGTGTTTGTAATAATCAATAATACAGTAAACTAGGTCTCTGAGTTTTGGACAAATCAAAATTTTATTTTTTCTTTTAATATTTTCTGACAGTTTCCAAAATAAACAATTAGTTATAAACAAACTTTAACTCACAGGCAGCCGTCAGCTGACAGTCAGAATTGAGGGCTGAGAAACTCCAAGCCACTTCAGTAGAAACAAGTTTTATTTTATTTTTGTTTGTTTAAATCTGCAAGAAACTGGTTTGATGTGTTTGAAGAATAATTTCAAACAGTTTATATTCTGTGAATATATTTATGTTTATTTTATATTTTGATGACCTTTGTTCTGTAACATGATAAAGTTTAGTTCCCATTTAATTTGATTATTTATTTCTGTTAGCGTGACAGATTATCTACATCAGATGATACACGTGAACAAAACATGAATATTTGTGAGAGTAAATGTAAGTAAGACAAACTACATTTTTCTTCTTAATAAACCTTGTTACAGAAGCTGAAAGCTGCCAAAACGCATTAATAATAAAAAACTGTATTTTAGGTAGATCATTAAAACAATTTTTTATTGTTTCTGCAAACTCAACATGTCTTTTCTTTTTTTTTTTTACATTTTTTATCGTAAAAAAAATTGAAATATAAACAACTGAAATGTGATGAAACACAGAGACCAATACTCAGACCAAACTCTGTTCAAATAAACACAGATTTTACTTTTTATTCAATCCCTGGAAAATCTTCAAATACTTTCACTAACCTCTGGAGATGAATTCAGAAAAGCTGAAGTCAAAAAGCGTTTGTGGATTCAGACTAAACTCTGTAAAAAAAAAAAAAAAAGAGGATTTTAGTTTCTCTGTTTCCTGGATCATCTCCAAGGCTGTTTGGAATCACATCAAGAAATATCTTCAAAGAGACATTTAATCATTTCTTCATTCCAGATTTTGACTTTTTATCCTGTCAGTTTGTATAAAATCATGTAAAGTTCAATGTTTTTCTGCTTCTAAATAAAGAAGTAAAGAAACCGTTTTCCATCTTTTTTTTGGACAGTGACAGAAACATCCTGGTTCAGATGATGAAACATTCTAGCATCATAAAGTATAACGAGTCCAGCAGTAGGATCACTGTTACATAAACATGAGAAACGTTTGGCTTGTTACTAACAGTTTGGCAGAGATGAAATGTGAGAACTGGGAGGTTTCTGCTGCAGCTCTGTGAATGTTTCAGAGACTGTGGAACCAGCTGAACACGACGGAGAACGATCTGGATAATAGAGCATCTGCTTGTTAACAACAGGGTGGAAACTTCAAACAGATCCACATGTTTGTGTCCTGAATCACTGGACTTTACTGGAAACAGTGAGCCTGATTTTCCAGGGACCAAGAGAAAGTGTTGAGAGAAAAACAACCAGAAAATGAAACAAAAAAAATGTTTAAAACAAATTTTTATCACCACGTTCACAGTGAAGTCACCACAGAGGAGTCAGAGTAAAAATGACACTTTACTGCACAGAGTCTGGTCTGTCTGAACCTGGCCAGGTGGTGTTTAGATGGCTGTGTTTACCTGGTCACACCAATTGTTATCTTTAGGTGACACCTTCAATCACAGAGCGAGGATGTTGTAGAGAGGCGCCACTCTGACTCAGAAACTTAACACCCACCTGTGAGAGGACAGGTAAGGGTTCAGAAGGGGGCGAGTAATCAAATCATTACCACAGGTAAAAATCTGTTACCATGGCTGGATTATGAGAAACGGGGCGTTTCTCATAATCCAGCCATGGTAACAGATTTTTGGGCACAGACAGTGGCCCCCACCCTGCTATAAAAGACCCCCACAGTTTGAGTCTCTTTTTGTCATTTAGCCTCTGTTTTTATGGCTTTGTATCATTTTGGGGTTTTGTGAGTCTCAGGTTCCAACAACAACCTGGACAAAGGTTTAATTTCATTGTTTTCATTGGATAGTGTGTTAACGAGCAGAGAGTGAGGAGCCAATCAGAACCTCTCTCTGTTAATTAGCTCGTTTACTGCTCACAAGTGAATGCTGAGCTAAGAGGACAGTTTATAGATGAACCCTCAGTGTAAAGACAGGATGTGATCTTGTTATTCTGTCAGTAAAATCCTGCAGTCTAAAAACATCTGGATTAAAACAGCTTTAATTTAAACTTTATCACCAAACGAGAGAAAACTGGCGTTTATATTTAACTCAGACAGAAGCATCAGTTAAACCTTCAGTCTCACTAACTGAATGTGTGTTTTCTTTTATTGTTGGTGCAGAGTAAAGAGTTTTTTCAATGGAGTTTGGTGCAGCAGTTTGTTTTCTGAGTGTTCAGAGGAAATTTAAATCTGAGCTCAGTGGGTTGATCTGAGCGCGCTCAGTGGTGAGCATGTGAATGGGAGTGAAAGGTTTAATGAACAGGGTCCAGCAGGATTACACAGAGACATCAGTCTGGGCTTGTTTCTATGACAACCAGACTGGCTCAGACGCCCTGAAATCATGCTGGAAACAAAAACCGGGAGTCTGAATAAGACAAGATCACAGGTAACCACGGCAACAGGACTGACGTTAACACACTCAAGGGCCCCGAGAGACGCTCAAGGGCCCACTACAACATCTCCAGCCCCCTTTGAACCCCCCAGGAGGCCCCTACAAGCTCTTCAATTAATCCTGGAAAGTTTCCAAGGGCTTCCCCTTCAATGACCCGAAAACTCTATCAGGACCTCTGGGAATTAATTTCAGAGCTCTTTAGGATTCAACAGAGTTCTTCAAGGATTTCTGGAACATTATCAAGGACTTCAGGAAACCACTCAGTAACCCAGGATCCTTGTCAGAGAACCCTTTGAGCATATTTTGGAAACCCTGGAGGACACTTAAAAGGTTTTTATTAACCCCTGAAAGATTTTCAAGGAACTTTTCATCTCTATAAGCTTGGGGACTTTGGGATTCATGAATGCTCTTTAAGGATCGCTGGGACATTATCAATAATTTCTGGAATTAACTTAAGACCCAGGGACCTTTTGGGATGTGTTAACAATCTTTAAAATGTTTTCAAGAGCACATGATCCCTGACACTCCTTTGAGGACTCCAATACTTAGAAATCACAAATAGGACATTTTCAGTGTCCCCTGGGTATTTCTTTATTGCCCAAAGGAAGATTTTTAAACACAAAAGGATCCCTCAAAACCAGACAAGGACCCAAATGGTCCAGTTCACAGTTTTATTCAAAAATTGTAATAGTGTTTTAACAGTGTCACTAAAAATATTCATTTAGTCTTTTTACCATGATCCTATGTACAAATCTCCACTGAAAAAAGTTTGGTTTTTAACTGTGGTTCTCTTTAAGGTTTGTTATGTGTGTTAGATTCAGTTTTGTTTTGTGTGTTTTGTTTTGGGGGGTTTTTCTGAGGTGACTTAAAATGTGTGTTTCATGGCTGAGGTTTGGTTCAGAATGTACAAACGTGTGTATGAGAGATCAGTGGATTCACTCTGTAATCTAGTGTGTCTTGTGAAAATATTTATATCCTGCTTTTATTTTTCAGACCAAACTCTGTTGAAAAAAACATGAATTTTAGTTTTAGATTTCAGCATATGTGTATAATTAAAACAAAAAACTCTGACACAGTAAAGTTTTTATTTTCTTTAACAAAAAACAATTTTGTGTCTCTGCTTTTTCAGAATAAATTTAAACATCCTCTGACGCCTCAGAGACCTGTTTTTTGTTTCGTCTTCAGCTCTGACAGACCCGACTGTTTCTGAATAAAGGTTCCTTCTGTAAACATTCCTGTCATTCTTCTGTTCTCTAAAGAACTGCTGGTCTGAGGTCCTGAAAACAAACTGGTCTCAGGTTCTGGAAACAATATGCTCTGCATATGATAAGTTTTAATGCCCTATTAGTTCAAGAAACATTTCAATGTAACCTGGAATCTTGAGAAGAAACACAGCCAGTTTAAGCACCCCTAATATAAGGTTTTGAAATGGGACATTTTGAAGGAGCCTGTAACCTCTTTTTGAATCTTTTTAATGACATCTAGAAATCACCAAAGACTTATGGAATGTCTTCAAGGATCCTTGGGAAACCAAGACCCTTCTTTAAGGCTCTTTTAGACCTCCTCAAGGTCTTACCCAATGTGTGACTTTGCATGTGTTTCTACTTGTACAAGACTTCAAGCCAAGCTGTGTACAAAAATTAAAAGATTTTGATTATAATTCGCTCATTATGAATCATCAAACCTGATTAGAGATTCAGGATGGAGGATCGGTTTTTCATTATTTCTCTCAATGAAAAATAAACTTTTCAGAATCCATATAAATTATGAATTATGAATTAAATTCAGCACAACATGACTGATGCATTTTAAATTGTGCATATATTGAATGGGGTTTGGTGAGCAGAGAGTGTATTTGAGGATTAAAGAAAATAAATGTGTTTAATCAGCAGCCGCTGACTGACACAGAGACAAAGGGTCGGTCTGAGCGCGCTCAGTGGCGGGGAACATCACAAGGAAGTTTTAATTACTTGCTATTACCTTTGACCCTGCAGCAGGAGCTCCATGTTTGACCTTTGACCCAGTTTAAATTCAGGAGGTGGGTCAGCACATTCCTCACATCCTCGGCAACACACACGCCATCTCCATGGTTACAGAGTTCAGCCGTCTGATTGGATGACAGAGGATCAGATAAAGTGAGTACTCAGAAGTACTTTAAGTGCAGTACTATAACTACAGATGATTTAGTAAAAGGTAAAATCTGAACAATAACATCATTTTTTTTTTCAAAATAAAAGCCCGGCTTTGATGTGTTCTGGAGTGTCGGATCATTTCAAAACAAACCTGCAACTTTTTGCTTCTTAATGATGCATTCAGGTGCTCAAAGGTCACGCTGACGATGATGATGAAGCTCAGTCTTCATGCTGGTCTGCTCGACAGGAATCTGCAGCAACAGAAGAAGAGCGTGCTGAGACGAGCTGTGGTCCCCGAGGCCCCCAGGTTTGTTTGTGTGTTTTTAGATGCTACAGTAGATACAGCAGCAGTGAAGCAGCTCAGGGTCACACAGTGAGTCCTGATCCTGGTCAAGGCTTTTACTTGCAACACGATTCACACGGGATACAGAACATTTGTATCAGGATCTGACACAATCAGATCTACGAAGTTTCACATCTGCAGAGGGAGATGGTACAAAAACATTTTGTCTGAACATCACAACAACAGTATGTAAACTGTTTTTAAAGACCCTGATGTATTTCCAAGACCTGCATCAATAAAAACCTTTGTATGTGTGGGGAAACTTCTTTTTATATTTGATGTTGAAACAAACAAAACAAAGTTCACAGAGTAAACAGTGAATTTAAGTGACACAGGAGAAGATATGGAGAAGAGCGACACCTGCTGACTGAACCCTGCAGCTGCAGCTGTCTGAGTCTCCTTCGCTAACGAGCTGCTTAACCAGCTGCAGCTGCCTCTGATCTGTAACTTCAGGAAAACACAAGAAGAAGAAAGAGCTGAGGAAACAATTTGACACACGAAGAAGGTGAGTAAAACATTTTAACATCATTAGTACTGTCTGTGAAGATGGTAAGTAAGTAAGCATTTCATTGTGCTCTATACTTTGTGCATATGATAATAATAAACTAGAACTTGAAACTGTGAACATGTGTTCAGGATAAAATGAAATGTGAATTTTTTTTTTACTGAGAACAAACTCACAAAATGTTTCTAATGAATCTTAGTGAACAACAATAAATCATCAGATGTGAATTTATAATTTATTTTACAGTCACAGTAAATACTCCGAAGGAGTTTTCTGGACTTTATCTAAACCTGATTCATACCTGTCGGATGTTCTAAGTCAGAAACACCAGTGAAGTTTACTGATCCAGAATCCAGGATCGGAGACTTTACTTTACTTGGGAGACACTTTTATCCAAAGCTACTTACAAGGAGAAGACATCAGCAATTACCATTCGTAGTTACTACAAACTACAAAGAGCCCTCATAAGGCCCAACTTGTCAAGAAGAAGAACATGCTAGGAATTGTTAAGTGCTGGACAATTTTTGTGAATGTGTGTGTGTTAGACTCATTTGAAATCCTTTTTAAACAGATGTTTTTTTAAAGGTGGTGACAGTCTCAGCTAGTCGAATGGAGCAGGGCAGGTTGTTCCACCAGCCAGGGACAATATTTAATGTTTCAGTTGCAATAGGACGGAACAGAATATTGAACAGGATAAAGTTATACTGCAGATAAACTCACCACGGACAACTCTGTCACTCAGGGTGAACTCACGAGAAATTCGAGAGTCATGTACAGACCCAGGCCACTTTGCTTCCACATTGTTAATCATGTATTCAGCATCAATTATGATCTTCAAGGGGAGAAAAATAATTAGCTGCAGCAGCTGTATTGTAAAGTATATTTCATTTGGAAAGTTAAAA
>JAUYWH010000012.1:119375-131842 GCA_034779795.1 Ctenopoma multispine | reverse complement strand
TGTGAAACCGAAAAACCAGTTTCCCTCATCTCAGGCTTAACTAACTCAGGGTTTTCACTAAACCTGCTTTCTGAAACGGGCCCCATGATCAGGTCTGAAGGATTATTGTTTTTATATCATCAATATAAAAACAGCATCTGAGCTTCACATCAAAAACCAGACCACCAGTCCAGACCGACTCTGGACCAACAGGTTTCTGTGTTGAGTCTGATTCAGGAGGACAGAGTCTGGGAGTCAGAGGTTTACGTGACCTCACTGCTGATCATGTGATCAGTTTTTAGTGGAAATGTTTGGGTCCAGATCAGTCTGACCTGAAACCTGAAACCTGGATCTGTGTTAACATCCTGTTCTGAAAATATCAGTCAGCAGAGTTTCCAGAGACACACGGACGAAGTTTGATCTTAGTAAAGAAATAAAATAGGATTAAAAAACAGCAAAATAAGGGAAAAAAATGTGTAAAAAAGTGTAACAAAAATGAAAATAATAAACTAAATATTTTCAACAAAGTACATAAAAACAGCTAAATGTTATAGAATGTATTTTATAACAAATGTAAAAAAACTAAAGACAGATGAAATCAGCTGATATAAAAAGATTTACTGATTTCTGATCACCTGACGTTACCTGAGCCAATCAGACGCTTCAGTCAGTGCAGGTGATAAATCACGTTGTTGATGATGACGACACTGTTTGTTTACATGAAGCAGTTTGTTGAACATCAAGCATGACTGTTTACACAGACACACACACACAGACACACACAGACAGACACAGACACAGACACACACACACACAGACACACACACAGACACACACTGGCACAGTGAACCCTCCAGTGTTGTTTTGTTGTGAATAAAAACAAACAAACAAATGTGGCGTTCAGGTGCAGCTCAGATGTTAAGACACGAACGTGTTTTATTATAAATGTATCTATTATTAATTATTAGTTATCAGTTTAATGTGTTCACACGTCTTCATTCATAACAAATTATCTTTGAACATAAACACAACATGTTGTTGGTCTCTGGTCTGTGTGTGGGGGGGGGGGCTCTGGTCCTCAGTATGGCATGTGCTGCAGGAGGGAGGGGCTGCTATGAGGCTATTTTCTCCGAATTGCTCTGACAAACAGGCGGTGGGGGGGGGGCGTGTGTCCCTCCCCCGGGGTATATAAGCTGGGGGGTCGAGTCTGAGGCAGATCAGAATCCCCCACAAAAAGAAGACCATGGACATCCAGACGGGACAGTTGGTGCGCCCCCTCACCACTATGGACAGCCTGGAGAAGCAGCTGAGCTGCCCCATCTGCCTCGACATGTTCACCAAGCCCGTGGTCATCCTGCCCTGCCAGCACAACCTGTGCCGCGGCTGTGCCAACGACCTCTACGAGTCCAGGAACCCCTACCACTTCTCCGGGGGCACCTTCCGCTGCCCCACCTGCCGCTTTGACGTGGTTCTGGACCGGCATGGCGTGTACGGGCTGCAGAGGAACCTACTGGTGGAAAACATCATCGACATCTACAAGCAACAGCAGGAGAGCCAGGGGGGTGACGCCGAGGACCCCCCTCTGAAGGACAAAGACGCCAAAGAGCCCAAGTGTAAGGAGCACGAGGACGAGCGCATCAACATCTACTGCGTGACCTGCCAGACCCCCACCTGCTCCATGTGCAAGGTGTTCGGGCAGCACAAGGACTGCGAGGTGTCCCCGCTGCATGCGGTCTACCAGAGCCAGAGGGACGAGCTGAGAGCCGCTGTGGAGCTGCTGGCCGCAGGGAACAGCTGTGTCCAAGCCTTCCTGGTCCAGATGGACGACTCCTGCAGACTGATACGGGAGAACGGGGAGCTACAGAGGAGGAGGCTGGGGGAGAGCTTTGACCTGCTATACGCCATCATGGAGGAGCGGAAAGGCCAGCTGCTAGAGCAGATTAGCCAGGAGGAGCAGGACAAGCTGTCCGTCCTCAGGGCGCGGGCCGAGCAGTACCGGCAGCAGCTGCAGCTCAGCAGCAGGCTGCAGGAGAAGCTGCAGCACAGCATGCAGACCTGCGGCATCGCAGAGTTCCTTCTCACTGCCAAACAGCTGCAGGACGAGGCCCAGAAGGCCGCCAGGGAGGCCCAGTTGCAGGGGCCCGAGTCCGGGTACGAGAGCATGGAGCACCTGAGCCTGGACACGGAAGAGGTGGAGGCTCTGCTGGCCCACATGGACTTCAGACAGCAGGAGGAGGACGAGGAGAATGAGTGAAAACAGCAAGGAGAGACTTTGAACAGACTGTTGTTTCACAGAGGAAGACCAGGAGGAAAGGCTAAGAGCACCAAGAGTAATGAAACAGTCCAACATGAAACAGGACTCTGTCTGGGTCCTGGTCTTCTTCACTGACAGTAAGAACAGACCTGTCAGTTTGGATGAAGCTGCTGCTTCAGGAGGAAGAAATGGACTCGTGCAATCTGATTTTTTTACTTGTACAAAATGAAATATTTTGTTTTTGACTTTTTATACTTTTGTATTTTCTCACTCAGGTTTGGACAAAGTCCAAAACCTCCGTTTGTGTCTTTGTGAAACTGAAAACTTGAACTCGACTGTGCTGTAACTTGTTTTTAGGTGTGAATAAAGTTTTATTTGATCATTAACTCTGTGTTGTCATCATTTCACAACAAACATTAATGATCCAGCTCATTAAAAACTAAATCTGTTAAAAACTAAAATAAAACTCTGCAGTAACATCAGAAGATGTGAAGACAATTGGACTTCTGCGTCTCGTCAGGTCTGGTCTGTATTTAGCGGTGCACATGTTTCCCTATATTTACCGGGGTCACTGAACGCCTCCTGGCCTTGTTTAGTCGTCTGCTTCTGAGGACGGATGTTATTTTTATCGAGCCGTCATGACTGAAGTGGGGTCGTGTTTCACACTGACACCCAGCTGCACTGAGGCATGCTGGGACACGTTATCAGGCTGTTTATGAGGATGAGGAGGATGAAGTGGTCGACCTGGACCTGGATCGTATCACGACACACTCACAGTCTGATAAGAGGCATCTGTCAGCAGCTTATTAAAGTCTATTTATACGACCCTGCTGTCTGCTGACACGGCTCGTAGATCAGTACTTTATGATCAGATCTGAGGAAGCTGGTCCACTGAGTGCAGGATCAGTGGTTCACTCCACAGCTGGCACCAGAACTCCACCCCTCAGACTCATAGAACCACGCCATGCTGATCCGTAACAGTGACCCAACCGAAAACTGACCCTGAACAGCTGAACCACAGTCACGGAACAGATGGTCAGCGTTATTTTGGAGGTTGTTCTGGACCTCAGTGAAGGTCCTCAGAACCTAAAACTGAACTCATACCAACGTGCTTCACTGATTCTGAGAAAGACAAAGAACCTCTAGAGAACCAGACACTGATCATCATCCATTTAATGAAAAGGTTCCTCAGTATTCTTGTCTTTGTCAGCTACTGGACCTCAAAAGTTTGGACTCTGTAAGTTATGGATTAACAGAGGTTCACAGGGTCAGATAAGAAACCAGAACCTGGCAAGAGCCCAGTCTTTAATTAGACTGTGGGACAAAGAAACAATGACCTCTGTAACCCTGACAGCAGCTGACTGGTAAAGTCCACAGACCAGGTCTCTGGTCCCTGCTGTTAAAGGTGCAGCCCGTATAAAACTGAAGAACCATCATCTGATTTATTTTTCTTGTCCAGTTTTGTCATCTTGTCTTTTCAGTCGTGATGAAATTCAGTGAGTTGAACTTTTGAGTTTGACTCTTTTCATCAGTCTTGTGTGGACATTGTATTGTTATAGTTTGAGCTTAGTGTGTTTAGTTGACTTATGTGTCAGATGCACCAGCAGCTCACTGTGCTTCTGTCCGTCTCTGTCTCAGGTGTCAGACGTATAGATATTTATATTCCTCGACCCCCCCCCCCCCCCGCCCACCGGACCCCCCATCCTCTGGTGTGTCACTGGATGTGTCTGACACGAGACTGCACGAGACTCTGAGGATCACGTTGACTCTCTGACTCATGAAAACAGCAGCAGATTAAAATAAAAACTTCTCAGAACCGTTTTATTTTCCACAGGCTACAGAACCACATTGTTACGGGGTACGGTAACACCACAAACAGAACACGAGTCCTGACTTATGAATCCCTGCAGTCAGACCTGATGTTTTATATGGTAAAACTGAACTTGTGAACCTTTGTCACCTGTGGACCCACTGCGACTGTTCTGATGTCTTCAGGTCTTCAGCTGCTAAATGTCTCTGGGTCAGTGAGAAACTGAGTCTGTGGCCTCCTGATTAAAAACACCACAGACGTCTCAGGGTCAATGGACCAGAAGCAAAGTGCACTGAAGATGAAACCAATGTGAAACAGTCTTTGTGTGGTTCTAAGTTGGACTGTGGAGTGAGCAGGTGGAACAGGTGGAGCAGGTGGAGCAGACGGAGCAGCTGTAACTGTACTAACACACACTGTCATGTAAGACTGTGTTTGAGCCTTTTAGAGGCTTCGTGTTTAAAATAGAAATGACTGATAACAGAGATTAGAAAACCAGCTGCAGGTGAACTGGGTCAAAACACAACAACACACAACGCTACACAAACCACACTTCACCAACATGTAGTGAAAAAACACAAACTGATGACTGAAAAAATAAATGACAACATAATATTTTTATCTTGATATGTTCATACAGACCCTGACCCGTGAAGGTTCAGTTTAAAGTGACAACAGCAGAAAAAAAACACCTTAACGTGTCCAGTTTGTCCTGGAACGTCTTATTTTGTTAAATACATAAATTTCACATTAGACAGTAAAATCAGATCCTGTCTTATTTTGGTGGGGTGTGTCTTTTATTGTACCAGGCCTTAATTTCACTTGTTTGTTGTGTTTTATTTATTTGGATCATGTTTTATTTTCTCTGATTTTGTCGAGTCATGACTTTGTTTAATGGGTTTTTTGTCTTATTTGTGGAGTCATGCCTCACATTGTCAAGTCATGTCTTCTCGTCTCGTCTTCCTCTACGTCTACTGTCTGTGTCGTCTTGTCTCAGGTTTGCAGCAGATTTATATAAAACCGTGCTGTTGGAAAGAGTCCATCTCTAAACCGAGCACACAGAGGACTTCCCCTGGCTGAAGACCAAACCTCTAAACTTAGGCTGATGAATCATCCTGACACAGCAAGGAGCTACTGTACCCATGAGGACTATGGATACAGTTCCTCCATATCAAACCAAGACCTGAAGTAAATCAGTGGAACCTGAACCTGTCACATGCAGAAGGACTCAGTAAAACCGCTGATCCTTGTAACTTTTACAACGAGTACAGTGCAATAGATTACGCAGTGTGCAACTGTGTCAATAATAATGTTGTGTACAAGGAAGTTTTATGTTAAATGACTGTGTTCTACCTCATTTCTTATCTTTTCACTTACGTTTGTAATTATATTTAATTTTCTTTATATTTCTCTGATACCACCTGTTACAGTGACTATTGTGAGTATTCTAAGATTGTGTGACAGGAGCGGAGTGGTAGCGCCATCCTTTGGTCACAGTCAGTAACTACATGTATCTCAGTAAATCACATTAAAGATGAAACCATCAAATTATTATCTAAAAAAAATCAGTCTGAGTCTGGTTCTCTGACATCACAGGGGAAATTTGAATTTTTCCACTTTAATCTTCAGACGTTTAATTAGAAGTTCTAACACTTATTGATCTGATCCTGTTAGTTTGGTTCAAACCAGCAGAAGAAACTTCTACACTCCCTGACAAACCTATGTTACAAACTGATTTTTCATTTTTGTCTTTTTTTACCTTCGATTTATTTTATTATTATTCCATGTTATTTGTTTTATCATATTTTGAAGTTTTTATTCTGTAAATGTCAAATTTTCTCTCTGGCGCTATGTTTGTGTGTTTCACTGTGTGTGTGGTTTATTTCAGTGTGTGTGTGTCTTTGTTTGTCTGTGTGTGTTGTGTATTGTGTTGTCGTCAGGAGACGTTCATCATGTGATCAACTGATTCTCGTCACTCGAGCTGCAGACACACACGAACACGGTTAGTTTTTTCTGCTCCTCTCTTTAATCTCATTTATTTAATAATTAATATTAATGTTTCATTCAAAAGTTTATTTATTAAACATGTTAATACAGCAGTTTATTTGACATTTTTAATGATTTAATCTGTGAAATATTAAATTTAACATCAGGTCTGCTGTGATGTTTCTACTGGCCTAATTTTATCTAAATCAACTAATCAATAATTAACTTTATACAGTACATTGATCTGTAGTTACTCTGATTTAACCTGCAGATAAAAATTTAGTTTTTCATGTGTTTCAGACGTTAACAAATATTTGATTCAGTGTATCATCAGATTCAGACGTAAAGGTGAATAAAACAAACGTCTGTGGTGTTTGATAAAATGCAGCTTTAACAGAAAACAATCAGTTTTCAAATATTTAACTTTAATATGACATTTACATAAACAATTATTATTGTGACAAACTCAAACTGAAAGTTAAAGAAAACAAAATGTCCTGATGTAAAATGTTTTAACTTATTTTATCTGTTTGAGCTTAAAGTCAAGTTTTATATTTAAATAATAATCATTTAAAACACATAAAGTCAGCAGGTTACTACTTTAAATACTAACATTATTCCTGGTTACAGGATAAAACTTGATCTGATGATTTAATTTAAAAAATTTTCCATCTTAACCTAACATGAATATTTATGATTATTTAAGCGTCATGGAGCGAAAGTTGGATCTTTCCCGTCTGACGGACGAAGAGGCCAAACACATCTGGGAGGTGATTCAACGAGACTTCAGCCTCCGGAAGACAGAAGAGCAAAGACTCGGGTAGAGAAACGTGTTCATTTTTCTGCAGCTTTGATGAGAAAATTTCTACTTTAACATTTGATTAATTTGATGTGACACAACCAGTGTCAAACTGGATTTAATGTGTAGAGAAAAAAAGGTCTTTTAATAACTGATCAGTGCAAACTAAATGTTGGATGTTTTATTTATAAATCAAATCAAAAACGTCTCAATTTCAACAATTTAGAGAATCTGAAAACTAAAGAGCATAAACCCAGTAAAAGTTTAGCTCTAAATGAGACAATGATCTTGTATTCTAATGCAGTTTAAAGGCAGCGTAGTAAAATAAAATGTTTATGAGCTGACATCATGTGGAGTTTGGAGGAATGTGGCGGAGAAAGACGATGTCGTTGTTCAGTCGATCACAGCTCAGTCACACGGATTCAAGTCTGCAGCAGAAAACAGGAAACTCACAAAGACTCCTGTGTTTCTGCTGAAGACTCCAACTCCCATCAGCCCCCGGGGCCAAACTCATGAAGACAGAGACAGAAGCAGCCGTTGACCGTTTTCTCAAAGTGAGATCCTGGAGGAAAACTACAACGGGATGAAGAAGTTAGGTCAGTTTCAGAACACCTGCAGATAGGCTCGAACACCGACGCAGAGACAAGATCAGACTTTAAGAAGTAAAAATATCTTTTCTTCCTACAGATGTGTCACAAACTCTGATTACTGACAAAATATTTGATACAGAAAGAAAACTTTAAAACTTTGATAGATGAGATATGAGTTAGGGTTAGTTCTACTGTTTTACTGGAACAATCAGTGAATTGCTGTAAAATGCTGGATGTGTGACAGTAGCTGCTTCTGTTCTGTCTACTGGTTGGACGAGCGTTTTAAAGACTCTGTGTCCTCGGGGTTAACCAGCAAACTCAGTTTAATGACTGTGTCACATGAAGCACTGAGAACAAAGTGTTTTATTTTGTTCAAATTTGGTAAAACTGTCCTTTTAAAAGTTGCTGAATTATGTTTTAGTTTGTCTGTTTGCAGTGAACCATGGTTACGCCGATAACCATTCATTTGCCATGGGGGCCCTTGTCCTCGAAGGCCTCCGCCCTGCTTGTTTTCAGATGATCCCAGTCCTTGAGCACCATGTGTGTCCCACTCACGCCATAAAACGATCCAGACCTGAGCGAGGTCTTTGGTCCTGTTTCTCCAGATGAAGCTGGACTGTGTTTAATCCTCTTCTTTTCTTGTGGTTGCAGAGAGCTGAAGACTAAGATCGAGAAGGAAGACACGAAGCAAGAGCTGCTGGGATCTCAGAACAACCTGAGCAGCTCTCTGTGTATCCGCTGCCTGCAGCCCTTTAAGTTCCTGGTCAACAGCAAACGCCAGTGTCTGGACTGTCACATGTTCATCTGCAAGTCCTGTAGCCGCTACAACAAGAAGGAGCACGGCTGGGTGTGCGACAACTGCCGCATGACCAGGTGAGACAAGAGCAGGTGAAACAAGTGAGACATGACCAGGTGAGACAGGTGAGACATGACCAAGTGAGACAAGAACAGGTGAGACAGGTGAGACATGACCAGGTGAGACAAGAGCAGGAGAGACAAGTGAGACATGACCAGGTGAGACAGGTGAGACATGACCAGGTGAGACAGGTGAGCCTGCTCCAACAGCGAAGTGTTTCATTCAGTGTAAACTGTTTCTTTTCACTGAGTTATGAAATAGTCGAGTGAAAAGTGTTAACATGGACCCTGATGTGTGACTGATGGTAATAAATCAGTGCTCTACCTGTCCAGGTAAACACCTTTGTGTGGTGTATCTACAGGGTTCTGAAGATTGGGACTCTGGGTTGGTACCATGATAACATCAGGAACCGGTTCAAACGCTTTGGCAGCGCCAAAGTCATGAGGTCCCTGTACAAGAGGCTGAACGGAGACAGTGCATCAGGTAACACCTGTTGACTCACCTGTAGCACTCACCTGTCACCTGTATGACTCACCTGTCCTTTTACTCTCTAGGAGGTCGAGATGACGACACTCAGAGTATGCCGGACGTCCACAGTCGTGAGTCAACGATGAAACACTTTTATTTCTGAGACGATCAGAGATTCTGTTATTAATCAGTAAAAATCCTGAAACTGACGAAACCAGGTTTAGAAACAAAACCTGATCCAGTTCTGCAGTCAGACAGAATCAACTGCTGTTTGAATGGTTCCAGGTTTACTAAGTGTTTCCTCTGTTACCGTAGATATGCAGAATGGAGCCGAGGACGAGCATCCAGAGGTTGAGGCGCAGCGCTACAAAGTGGTAAAATCAATTATCAATAATAAAAATCTGAATCAGATGCGAAGCTTGAGGTTACAAAACGTCTGTGTTTTCAGATGAGGAAGGGGAAACGTCTGCTCTCCGTTCATCCAATGGACTTTGATTCTGAGGATTACTTCCCCCATTCACGACGAGCGTCTGTACAGGTGAGTCTCTGTACAGGTGAGTCTCTGTACAGGTGAGTTACAGTTCTCTAATCTGTGCCACATGTGCAGCAGATGCAGGAGGAACGATGTTACAGGAATGACGTGGACTACGACATGTACAACCACAGAATGAACCGCAGGAAGAGTCTGGACCGCTACGCTACCAGATCTGGTTAGAATACTACACACAGTACACAAAAGGAGAGCTGAGCAGCAGATCTTCATTAAACCTGTTTCTGCTGTTGTAAAAAATAAAAATAGTTTAATAAATTTTCTAAAACTGAATATGTTCAATAAATTATTTTGATCTGTTGTTTTCATGTTTACATGTATTATTTTATACTTTATTATTTATCTATCTATTATTTAACTAGTTTTATACATTTATATTTAAATCAATTGTAACTTTTATTTTAATTTACTTACTTTTGCCTGTTCTCACCTGTGTGTGTGATCAGACGACTATGGGGAGAGCAGGATGGTCCGGACGCGCTCTCTGTCCAAGATCAGCTCCTCGGTGGCTCGGCAGCAGTACGTTGACACCTCAGACGAGGATGAGTACCAGAGGTGCCCGCCCATGTACCAGCAGCCCCCCTACCGCCGCAAAAACAGCAGAGCGTCCTCCCAGGAGAACCTGGGACAAGGACCACCTGTAAGAACAAACTTCGAGTCACTGATCAATAATCAATTGTGTATTTTGTCATTATTATTGTTGTTGTTTTTCTCATTAAACAGGAAATAATTAAATATGATTCGTGTTAAAAAACTCTTAAAAAAACAAGTTTTCCTGTCAGTGATAAAAGGTGGATTTTAATTAAACCATAAAACAAAAACCTGCAAACAGAACCCAGAATGGATCAGAACCACGATGATGAATCAGTTGTTTGGTTTGAATCTCAGATAAACGAGCTGAACAAACGCATGTCGGCCATCGAGAGTCTGCTGAATCGTCTGGAGGAGAAGATGACGCCTGCTGACCTGGTGAGAAATGTTTTTACCTGCGCTGCTGCTTCCTCTTGTGGTTTCTTGTCATCACAGTAGTTTTCTGTCGGTGTGGTTCAGCAGGTTTCATCTCAATCTGGTCACAACGAGGAGGAGAAGCTCAGGAGGAAGCTCAGCCAGCTGGCAGGAAACCTGAGCGACAAGGGCATGTCGTCTGATGACGAGGCTGGGAAGAAGCCCTTCTCTTTGGGTAGAGGTCAGGCCGGAGTCAGGGGCATCAGCCAGGCGGTCGCCCTGGGCTCTCTGAAGGACAAAGACCTGAGCTCGTCCAGTGACGAGCTGCCAACTGAGGCTCAGAAGGTAAGAAGACGCTCAGTCCACTGTACTGAGTCACGGAAACTTCAGCAAATGGGAACCTGGACCTTTCTGAACCCAGTCCAGTAAATAACCTGGAAGGCTCTCTGAACCTGGTCCAGTAAAAAAAACAGGAGCTCTCTGAATCTGGTCCAGCAAATAAGGATGTTTCTGACTTCAAACTCACACCCATGTGTAAGATGGGTCCAAGATCTGGTTCGCAGTACTGTAGGTACTGGTTCTGTACCTCCTGATGGTTTATACATGTCCAGGTTCCCATTTGTATTGATGCAGTATAAGATGCTTTACGGCATGGCTCAGCTTCTCCCCAATGACCATCAGTCACCAGGATTCTGGTCCAGTTCACTACATCAGCAGCTGCTGTGTCTGTTGGATTCTTCAGAGACCAAAGTGTCTGAAGTGTCTTAGAATCATCATCATCACATTATCTGCTAAAAAATAAAAATAAGGAGCTGTTGAACCTTGGATCAGTGAACGTGTGACTGGTTCCTCACTAACAGGATCCTCCTGCGTCCATTAACAACCTGATGCAGGTTTTATCAGTGTAACTCAGTAGCTAACAGCCTAGACCACAGGGAGTCCACAGGGAGTCCACGGGGGGCCACCTGGACTATCGGGGATCTGGACTATCAAAAGACACTACAGAGGTGTTTTTCTGAGAGTTTACCTGTTTACCTGAACAGTCAAAGGCCACTTGGCCTGTAGATACCGCCTCCAGGCCATGTGGTCCAGGCCGGTAGCTGTTGCAGGACCAGATGTTGTTGTCCAGCTGCTAACATCTGTCCTTCTAACTGGCTTTCAGAGATCGACCGCCGCCGCCCTCTGTGACCTCACCACTGAGGTCCTGAGAACCATTAATGCCACAGAAACCGCGATGGTCGAGTATGGTCTCTCAGAGCCGGTTGGCAGCCCCCACTTAGTGGGCACTGACGTAAAGCAGACAGATGATGCTTTCAGGGAACTTGAGGAAAATGTAAGCTTCATAACTTGTTTGTGTGAACAGAACCCCCCCGCCTCGTCCGAAGCATGAGGAACATGTCTGGACTGGCTTCAAACCCCCAGCTGCTGTGTCTCCAGTGTGTCACAAACAGGGCTCGGCGGGAACATACTGAACAGGACCGGTTCCAGTTGGACAAGATTTCCTTTTTTCTTAATGTTCTGGTAAATGTGAGAAAACATCGATCCACGTGTTAAAATTAACTCTGAAAACAAATGTTTACATTTATTATCTTTATGATGATAAAACTGGACCAGTCCGTACTTATGTTCTACTCCACGCCCAGCCCTGCCCTCATCCTCCTCCTCCTAACCATCATCATCATCATAATCATCATCATCATCATAGATGTGTTTTAGACGCCTGCTCAGGTAACGCAGCTGTTTTCCCTCCCTCACGTGACCAGGTGTACATCACAGCAGGTCAGTCCTATGAACTGGAGGTGAAGCTTCAGAAACTCGAGCAAAGTGCCAAGAACCGGTTTGGAGGAGCAACGGACTCAGAGCTGTCAGAGCTGGAGGACGTGATGGCGCTGACCGCTGCCAGAGTCCAGAGCGCTGAGAGTGAGGTGGGTCCAGAGTCCAGACCAACATTTGGTGGAGCTGGTGTTATAAATATTAATGTTGGTTAGTTTGTTGAGTGAAGTTATCAGTTCAAAAGATAAACATTTAATTTGTTTCTGATTTAGTTTGTTTCTGGTTTAGTTTGATCCAGATTTGGTTTGATCCAGATTTAATTTGTTCCTTTTTTAGGTTGTTCCAGATTTAGTTTGTTCCAGATTTGGTTTGTTCCAGATTTGGTTTGATCCAGATTTGGTTTGATCCAGATTTAATTTGTTCCTTTTTTAGGTTGTTCCAGATTTAGTTTGTTCCAGAT
>JAUYWH010000012.1:98777-119275 GCA_034779795.1 Ctenopoma multispine | reverse complement strand
TTAGTTTGTTCCAGATTTAGTTTCACTGTTTCCAACATTCACCAGTCTTTATAAAATATCACCAATTAAACAAACATTTCTTTCTCTACAGGTTTCTGACATTGAGAGTAAAATTGCTGCTCTGAGTGCTGCTGGATCCAAGAAGAAGGTCTGTTTAAAAACCCAGTTTTCTGTAGGAAATAGTTTGAATAGTGGCTCCAGTATAAAAACAGTATCAAAAATGTAGAAAAGTATAGAAATATAGAAAGAATAGAATAAACATAAATAAATAAACTATAAATATAACTAACCTAAAATATGCAAGTAAGAAATAAGTGTTTGTGCATGTACTAGTGTGTGTATTCATGGCTGTGTTGAGTAAAGTGCAGAGATGCGTGGTTCTGTATGAATTAGTGTCTGTTTCATATAATTTGGGCTCTAAGCGGTTTCATGTCCAGCACCTGTGGTTGGACCCATGTTACTGTTCAAATGTTCAATGGGCAGGACCACAGAGGCCCAAACAGAAACAGATGTTCAGCACCAGAACCAACACTGTGACAGAGAATTTACAGGCTGTTTTCTAAGGAGCTGATAGTTCAACTTAGGATGTTCCTTTAATGTCAGACGACCTGTTACGGTAATTTTATTATTGATTGTAGTAAATATTTTACATATTGTTCCTTTCGATGCTCTGTTTAAATACTCTGTTTCTGCAGGTTTCTGGATCCCACCAGAAGAAAAAGTCTCCACACGACGTCTCCAGTAAGAAGATGTTTTAATTGGAAAAATGTTTGTAACATTCTGCAGTGACTGTGTCAATGTTTAGTTCTGTTTCCTGTTGTTGTGACAGGAACTTCCAACGGAGCTCAGTGGAAATCCACCAACATGTTCTGAAGGTCCAACAAACTCAGGTCTTCTCCCCAGGCTGCAGAACAGATCAGTTTCTGGTTTCTCCTCATTGTCCGTGGAAACAACCATATAACAGACATTCTGCAGAAATCAGAGAAATTAACTCACATTTCTGGTCACAGTAAAAACAAACATTTCACATGAAGCTCTAGACAAACTGATTTCTGCCAGACCCACGGATAAGGTGCGAAACAGAAATTTAATCAAAAGCTTTGTGTAAATTTATCAATATAACCTGTTAAAGAACAGATACAAACTCACATTTCATTAGTTAAATAAATAAAGTTTCTGCTCTTTTCTGGATTTCAATGTGTCTCAGAGTCATAGAGAGAAAATAGTCACAAATTACACTCTTAATTCTCAGCTTCTAAACTTTCAAATATCTTGTTAGATCAAATTGTCACAAAATTATAATAATTAAATAAGATAACAGTTGAATTAACTATCCATAAATACATGCTTTATTAAAACAAAATGACAATATAATTAGAAAATAAACTTTATTTATTTTATTTACTTTAGAACTAACACAAATATTTAATTATAAATCTTGAAATTCATGAACCATGAATCAAAAAAGCTTAATGTAAAGAAGTCTTCTAGCTACTAAAATTATTTTAAACGGAAATGTTATTTAGTATATAAAAATGTTTCAGTGAAATTAATAAACTGAATTTAAAGAAACAAAAACATTTATTAAAAAAATAATCTACCATGATTTAACTTCTATTGATTTTAATAAAGTTTTCTCTGATCAGTAAAGTTCAGACAATAGAAACCCGATAAAAACACATTTTGTTTCTTTTTGCTAAATAAACATATTGATAGATCGACCGTTAGCATCTTTATTATTGATCAGTATCAATAATCTGTGATGTTTAGAAATATAAAAAATGTTTAGTTTCTTTGATTTATTGATTACTGATAGAAGAAAATACTGGACTCAGCCTGTGTTTTTCTGATCAATAAACTTTAAAATCTGCTCTGATTGTGAGTTATCGATCCTTTAACATGTCTCACGTTATATTTTATATTTTTAAGTCGTCATTTAGAATTTTTTGATTTATAGAAGTAATATTTGTTGATCTGTTTATTTATTTCGAGTTTATCTTTAGATATTTGTGCTTGAGACTGTTTTAGATACAGATTCCTAACCTCGTCTTTAACTTTAAATTAATACTAAAATTAGAACTACAAATAAAAATAATGGTAAAAACAATAACAGACATTTTATTTTGAAAACCCCAGCTTCCCTTCTCCATTTCAACGCAGTGAACATCATCCCTCCACAATAAAAGCCTCTCGGTCTCCGTCACACTGCGGTGAGTCGTGTTGGAATGCTTTTACGAACCGGTACCAGCCCACCTGCGGCTCACCTGTCACCGTCCCCCGTGTTTCCTTCAGGGCCCCGGAGTAAACGGCTCCAGTTTTTTTCTTCCGCTCTTGGCGGATTAACGGCTGCGGGGACTCGATCCTCCTCACGGAGGCACCAGGGAGCCGCAGAAACCGGTGCTGGTCTTTAGTCCCGGTTTTCCGGTGGTGACGGTTGTCAGCGAGATAATTTACGTTAGCTAGCGACGACAGGATGCAGACCGGCGGCAGCTCGGCCCGCAGCCGCTCCGGACAGCCTCTGAGCGCCGAATAACGTCAGAAAAATCATCATTTTAAAACTTGAAACTGTTTATTTCGTATTTCCCAGCGTTTGAACAAAAATACCCTATTTCGTGGGGTAAAGGAAACTGGGGTGGATATTTCGGCTGCCGGTAAATAGCTCCTGAGCGATGCGGACGTACGGATTACGGACCAGGGCAAGCTGACCACCGAATAGCATCAGGAAAACACCAGATTTTGAATTCAAACTGCTTTATTTAACATTTTTGTGTTTCTGAGGACCTGATCTATATGTTCTGGACTAGAGGAGACTTTTGTGGATAATCCGGCCTCTGGTAAAAACTCCTGAACCATGGGGACTCAAGGACCTGGCAGGAAGAGGATCCCGAACCGGGAGAAGCTGGTGGCCGAGGATGATGCCCTTAACCAGATCGCACGGGAGGTATGACTGATCGATACTTTTATTGATAATTGAATTTGTTTAATATCGGTTTACTGCTGGTTACATATGGGGCAGATGTCACGGATCAGACTGAGTCATACTGCGGGAAAAAACAACTGCAGAAACTGGTTCTGTACCGAACAGGGCCGGACTGAGCTATGAGGGGGGCCAGGTGCCACCCCCCCCCCCTCATAATCACCATAGAAATAAACAGTCATCAGTAATACATGTAAATCAGGTTAATGCATGTGATAAATATTAATCAAATAAATTAACTGTGACCTCACCCAAAGAAACCTGAGATCTTTGTGTTTTGTCACTTCTTTTATTAAATTTAACTTGTCACATCCACAATGATAAAACATTTGGTGAAATGTTTTGACCACTGCTCATCTAGAAAAAAAATAGTTCCTCCTCGTTCTCCCGTGTCTCACTAATATACGTTTATGAAATATTTCCTGGTTTTGTTGGTGAGTTTTTATAACATAAATGACAGAATCATTTTTTTTTTAAATCTGATGAAACATAATTATAATAATAATTAGTGTGGTGGAATTTTGTTCCTGTGCTGTTAGTTTATAAAGTATTCATCCTCGTTGTGAACACAAAGAGTCCTTTGTAGTGTTGTTGTTGTTGTTATTGTTGCCCTACTTCCTGAAGCTGGAATGTGCAGATTGCTGAAAACTCCATAATCTTTTTATCTAGTTTCTGTTGTTTTTTTTAACTCACTTTTAAACTCAGATATTATTGTTTAATCGTTTGTCAGCAAATTGAAACTGACATCAACTATCAAAACATTGAGGCCTGAGGCCGAGTTCTGGTCGTCAACAACACGAGTTCTGAGTCCAACGTGATAAGAAACCTTTACAGCGTGGACAAATAATTTTGTCTGCGATGTTTGTGTTAACAAAATTGTCATTTTTCTTCTTTGCTTTTCTATAGAGTCAGACAGGAAACCGACTGGAACCAGCTGTCAGAACCATCAGTGTGTCTCCTTTAAGTGGTTGTTTCTTTATTTAAATTTGTCTAATAGGTTTATGTTTAAAGAGACCTGAACAGAAAACACCATAATAAATAATCATCAATATGAATCATTTATTAAATAGCTTTCACCTTGGTCTAAAAACTTCATGTTAAGAGTGTGTGAGTGGAAGAAGCTGCTGCAGGTGAGAGACAAACACCTGAGGTTGAAACCTGCTCCGACACTAAACAGACAAACTGGTTTGGTCACATTCACACAGTAAAAGCAGTTTGTTTCACTGCAGCTGTTGCTGGTTCAACAATCAAACTGTGATCACTCAGAACTTCACTGGGTACAGACCATAATAACCACAATATAAACATACAGTGACTTTCATCAAAGAGACGAATCAGTAAAACTAACATCACTGATTCACGTAATCAGTTATTATCACCACTACTTATCAATACTGATTAATACTGACTCTCCTGTGTTTTATTTTTATGGTGTGTGTTACTGTGTGTTATTGTTGCTTAAATAGTGTATTTTGCCAATGGAGTCTGGTTTGACTGACACTGGCAAAAATGGGTCAGTTTTCCCTTGTCACAGACTGAGCAGACAACAAAACACTGTGTGCTTGTGTGTTTTAGTGTGTTATTGTGTGTTACTGTGACCTCCATCCTTTAATCCTGCAGCAGCATAAACATTAATCTGCATCTCAACTGTCACAGTACGATGAGAATGGCACAGATCTGTACATCATCTGGATCAGCTGCATCATCATTGTTCACCCCGTCACCACATTTATAACTCTGATTATTTATTATTATTTTAAATAAATTAAATGTGTTTTTAGATTTTCTGTGTCTTTTACTATCATTACCTCAGAAGGGGTCACGTGTGTGATCAGCAGGTGTGTTCAGGTTCGTTGCTGTCATGGACACAGAGGGAGTGTCTCCTAAAGCAAAGACATGCCTACAGTTGACATTCCTGCTGCAGGCAGGGAGAAACACGCCCCCTGCTGGAGGAGACTCACCTTAGTTTGCGCAGACACATGTTCTGTATAAACCTGAGACCAGAATAACGTTTATAATAAATTTATAGTGATTTATTGCAGCAGATTCACTGTTAACGCTCTATAAATGACTTTTAAATAATACAATTATGAATATTAAAATAACATTAAAAATAATAAATAAGAATCAAACTGCTGTTTAAAACGTATTTTAATATTAAAATTAGTTTCAGTTATAAATACTACATGTATTTTATTATTTTAATATTTTTATAATTTTATAAAAAAACATTTTTTTCTTTGTGTTTTGTGGACGATCGACTGATGATTATTGATTATTTGTTATCGATCGGTAACGTGTTGGTCTGTGTGCGGTAGGCGGAGGCGAGACTCGCAGCAAAGCGAGCAGCAAGAGCCGAGGCCCGAGAGATCAGACTGAAGGAGCTGGAGAGACACCAGAAGGAGGTGAGTCCTGGACCTGAACCTGTTGTCATGACAGCTATTGGGTGGTGGTGTTATTGTGTGATACTACCGCACAGTAACCCATCAAGATCCACATTGATCAGTCAGTTAAAAACAAATAATTAGTTGAAACAACGAAGAAATGTTTTATTTATTTATTTTATGGACTGATTTTATGTATCAAAAAGATAAATTTAGTAAATTAATAAAATAACAAAATAATAAAATTAATTCCTTTTTGCTGTTTTCACAGTTTAAATTCAGAGATGTTAAAAACTTTATTTTAGCCTGTGAAAGAGAAAATTAGATTCATAATGAGAGGTTTGTAGACATCACCCTGTTGAGTTTACCTTAGGAGGGGTCAAAGGTCAGAGTGAGGAAACAGTATTTAATCGTCAGTGTGTCGGCTGCTTCACACAGACTCAAGATTTACTCATGTTCGCGCTGAATTATCCACATCTGGTGAGTAACTGTGTTTGTTGTCATGAAAACGGCGGCTGGACAATTTTAAATCAGTCAGTAAATATGTAAACAATTATTTTTATTTTATTTATTCTTCTGTAGTTGTTGGTTCTTCATTGTCTTGAGATGATATAAAAATGTTAACAGAATTTAGTTTTTCTTAATTTAATCCAAATGTTCAGCAGCTCTGAGATTAGTTCAGTAAAGTAAATGTACTTTAATATATTCTAATGCAGTAAAAACCAACATGTTCTTCTCAATTTCATTATAATTTAAAACATTTAGAGAGAAGAAGGTTATTGAAAGGTAAAACTAGTAAAGGTTTTTTATTACAGTGAGAAGCTGACACCAGCAGCACTCTGTAAATTATAATAAATCTAAACAGTTTCTGTGTATTTAATGTGAAGTATACTGAAATAAATCAGGTTAAAATACGTTTGATACCATCACTGGAGATTTTTGTTACATTTAACTAAACATGAATAAACCTTTAAGTTTCTGTAAGGTTGAGTCTGTTTCTCTAAGGTATTTTATTTCCTGACGTGTTTATCAGATTTGTGATAAAAGACACAAACGTCACATGGAGACGACTCCGATCAGATAAATCTTCAACGCGTAGTTTCCTCTGTCCCCTAAAACACACCTTCAACCTCTGACCTGCTGTTGATCTGACTTCCTGTTGATGTGACCTCTGACCTTTTGTGTTTCTTCTGTTGTGTCTCTTCCCGCCTCCTGTAGCTGTTTCACAGCCATAAGGTATGACTAAGTCCTCAGTTCTCAGTCATGTCTGTTTGTTTTACTCCTCTGGGAGCACCAGCTGGGTGGGGTTTACTGTGACCCACCGGCCTGTCAGAGCCACAGGGATAAAACAAACACACCTTTCTCATGTTTTCTCTTTGAAACCTAAAGTGTTTTAATCTTCCTCCTCCACAGAAGTTTTATGGTCTGGATAATAAGTGGGGTCACATCGAGCAGTGGATGGTAGGACTCCGTGTTTTTGGGCTCATGAAAACCTTGTTATCTCCTACAGGTTCAGTTTTTAAAGGAGCGGTCCGTGAGACGTTACCATGAACTTAACACACAACATGTACTATATATTATGTAATATAATGTTATATGTTATATTACTATATATTATTAAGTGTATTTCAACTTCATGTGTAATAATATAAACTAAATATCTGCAAAACAACAAATTAAAACAAGTTGTCAAAATGTCACAGAATATAAAACAAAATAACTAATATAATATAATATAAAATACAATAAATCAGTTTGATATACAGTATGTCACAAAAGTAAGTACACCCCTGTAAAAATGTCCACATTGTGCCCAAAGTGTCAATATTTTATGTGGCCACCATTATTCTCCAGCGCTGCCTTAAGTCTCTTGAGCATGGAGTTCACTAGAGCTTCACAGGTTGCCACTGGGATCCTCTTCCACTCCTCCATGACAACCATCACGGAGCTGGTGGATACTTGGAGACCTTGCGCTCCTTCACCTTCCATTTGAGGATGCCCCACAGATGCTCAATAGGGTTTAGGTCTGGAGACATGCTTGGCCAGTCCAGCACCTTCACCCTCAGTTTCTTTAGCAAGGCAGCGGTCGTCTTGCAGGTGTGTTTGGGGTTGTTATCACGTTGGAATACTGCCCTGCGGCCCAGTTTCCAAAGGGAGGGGATCATACTCTACTTCAGTATGCCACAGTACATGTTGGCATTTATGGTTCCCTCAATGAACTGTAGCTCCCCAGTGCCGGCAGCACTCATGCAGCCCCAAACCATGACACTCCACCACCATCCTTGACTAAGTCACAATAAATACAATACAACATAAAACAGATCAGTGTAAATTATGACAATTTATCATAAAGCTGCGTAAAGATAAAAAACAATATCATATAATAAAATTTATAACTAAACAGCCAAACAACATAAATGTTACGTTACATGACAATAAAATAATATAAATTAAATAATAGAAAATAAATGTAATATTATTAACAATAAAATAACATGAATTAAAATATCATGTAATGTGACAGTTTACAAAATGTAAAATTAAAATAAAACATGACGATAATAAAACTACTATTAACTCAAAAATATAAACCGGTGTGATGATAAATAAAACAAAGTGAACCTGATGAATCAGTTTCTCTCCTGTTACAACTAATCAGCAGCTGGAGGTCAAAGGTCAAACCAGTTTACCCAGTTTACCCACTGGGAGTGAACCACAAGGAGCTGTGAGGTTTTCATGTGTGGTGTTGCAGACGTGCAGCTTGTTGTTGTTGCTTGTTGTGCACGTGCTCAGACGCACTCTGGATTAACTTTAATCCACGTCTGACAGACGATCTGTTTTTATCTGGTCACTGCAGCGTCTAAGCCGCCGTCATCAAACATCAAATGTTTATATTTAATTATTTTATTTGTCAGTTTTTATGTTCTACCAATTGTATTTTACTTTATTTCTACTTTATTTATTTATTACTATAATCTTACTATATTGTATTATGCTATTCTACTGTATTTTATTGTATTATTGATCATTATTTGATCATTTGATTATTGATTGATTATTTGAATGATATATATCATTCTTTTATTTTGAAGGTGACCAAATGGACCAAACCTCATTCATATTTTTCATATTTTTATTTCACTGCATGAACACAGTCTGTGTGTGAGTGATTAATCCCCTCAGCATGTCTGACAAGAGGGCATGTTTATCCCTGCTCAATGTCTGTCAGGAGCGTTTCTCCTTTCTTCTTCTTCTGTAAATTTTCTGTTGTTTCTTCTTTGTGGCCTTTCAGGAGGACAGTGAGCGGTATTCTCGCCACTCACGGAGACACGCTTCGGTCTGTATCACTTCCTCTCTCAGTCTTTACCCCGTCATTTACTCAAATTCTTCTCTAGTCCTCATCCATTATTTCTGATCACAAGTTGCCTTAAAGCTAAATCCCACAGTTCAAACGTCTTCTTCACTAAAAGGAAGTAAAACCTGTTAAAAAGTAGTTTTTATTGTTCATTCTGGTCCTCGATGTTTTATCATCTTTATTGTAAGAGAGAAGCAGGAAATCTTTACATGTAGTTTTAAAGACAGGATCACATAATTAATTTAACCCTGAAAAATTGACTGAGAAGGTTATAAAGAGTTTCACAATAGACCCACCAGTGGTTTCGTCACGGTGGCCTGTGAATCTGGTCTCACGCTGTGCGTTTGTGTTTCCAGATCTCAGACGATGAGGAGAGGATGTCCGTGGGGAGTCGAGGCAGCCTCAGGGTGAGTCTCACACAGATTCAAATAGTTCAGATAAGTCGTCAGTGGAGTCGTTCACCTGCAGCAGATTTAAGATGTATAACATGTCGTCTTCAGCCTGGACTGAAGTGCGAGACTCAGCGTTCATTGTACGTTTGGTTCAGTTTCACTGAGGCTGATTCAGAGTCACAGTGAGACAGTGAAGCTCTGTGAGTTTTGTTTGGTTTCTTCTCCTGGATGAAACTGACACAGTCAATAGATAAAGAGCACAGGTCAAAGGTCAGACAGATGATCAATAACAGCTCACAATTCTGCCCCTGTTATCACATCCTGAGATCAAAGGTTTCTTTAGTTAAATTAACTCTTTAAAACAAGTCAGTGTGAAATAAACTGGTTCATACAAAACTTTGACTAAACTATCAAACTACATATTTGTTGTGGATCTGTTTGTTTTATGTGTTTGCTTGTATTAATATTTAAAAGCATTTTTGTTTTGTTATTTAAGACTATGTTTTCTGTGCTCCTGTAGCACTGTCACTAAAACACAGAGTTTTCTGAATGAAGTGTGGTGTGTTCCTATCATTAACTGATTCACACAGAGAAATGATTATCAATGATCTAATCGACTGATTTACATCCTGATAAACACAACAACTAACAACCTTTCATTCTTTACTTCTTTCACTTCCTTCTTCCTCCCTCCCCCCTGCTGCCTCCCCAAGCCTTCAGACTACAGTGGGTTTCTGGGCTCCGGCTCTCGAGCCTCCTCCAGGGCCAGTTCAGCTCGTGCAAGCCCAGTGGTGAGCTCCCATCTGTGGGTCACTATGTGACCGTCACCCCCTCTTCCTCTCTGCTTCTTTTCTTCTTCTGCTGATGCTCGAGTTATTTCACACTCCACCTGGTGTCTGTTTGTGCCGGTTCAGACAGTAAAGTTTATAGTTAGTGTATAATCAGTGATTAAAGTGTGTGTCTGTGTGTTCAGGTGGAGGACAGACTGGACCGAGACTTCCTGGATAAAGTACGTGATAACGATAACGTGATTGTAAATTATGTTCTTCTCATCTTTTAAAATCTAAAATCACCTTTCAGTGTTTGCCCGACCATTATACAAAGGGGGGCACCCCGCCCCCCCAGACTTTCAAGTTAATTGTATTTAATTAGATTTTCTATACAGCGCCAGATCAGATTAGAAGTGATCTCAGGTTCCTTTTCCTAAAGAACAGGTCTGCATGTTGTTCTTTTATTAAACTAACTAAACAGCCTCATGATATTTATGGTATTTACATGACTGCATCATGTCTGTCTCTCTGTGTCGGGAACACACACAGGCGAACACACTGGTGGACACACTTTACTTTACTTGGCAGATGCTTTTATCCAAATCGACTTACAAGGAGAAGCAATTACAATTTGGGTTATGTAAATTCTGAGTTACTACAAAGTAAGAGCCCTAATAAGACCCAACTTGTCAAGATAGTGCTAGACAATTTGTGTGTGTGTGTGTGTGTGTGTGTGTGTGTGTGTGTGTGTGTGTGTGTGTGTGTGTGTGTGTGATAGTCTCAGCCAGTCGAATGGAGCAGGGCAGGTTGTTCCACCAGCCAGGGACAACAAAGGAGAATAGACTCGATTGGGATCGGAGACCCCATGAAGAGGGAATTTTTAGTCTCCTCTCATTTGCAGATCTGAAAGGATGTGCAGGAGTGTAGCTTACTAATAGTGTGTTAATATAAAAGGGTTCACTTCAATTTACAGCCCTGTAGGCAGCATCAAGGATTTAAACTCAATGCAAAGAGAGAGGCGAGAAGAGGTGTGACATGGGTGTATTTCGACTGAAAATGAGGTGGGCTGCTGCATTTTGGACCATCTGGAGGGGTTTGGTGGTTTCTTGTGCATTTGGAGACATCGTGTAAAAGTTCCCATGTGAACATTTCCACAATGAGAACGTCTGTGCGCATTTCCGTAGGTGTCCACAGCGCTAACTTCATTAATTACTTATGATTATTAATTGTCCCAGACACAGATTCCGGATCGTTCACAGTGTGACAGTAAATAACTTTTCCACACGGTGAGCTCATGTGCTGCATCAGGAATATGTGCATATTTAAAATACAGTGAATTAAGGTTTGACGCACACCAACGCTGGAGAAACAGAATAGGGGCTAACTGAACCCGCGTCAGCCCAAGATCCAGCCCCACCTTCACCTTTATATATTTAATCATATTTATGAGCTGAGCCTGATAAAGATGTCGCTCCTCCTCCTCAGGGCTCCAGAACGGCTTCGACGCTGTCAGCCGCCACGCTCGCCTCTCTGGGCGGAGCTTCGTCTCGCAGAGGAAGCTGTGACACGTCGTTCTCAGTGGAAACTGAGGCGTCGATCAGAGAAATCAAGGTTCGCGTTCTAGTAATGATTCAGGTTCTGACCTGTTCATGTTCTCAGGCCTGTATAATAGAATCTTTATTTTCAGGACTCGCTGGCTGAGGCGGAGGAGAAGTACCGTAAAGCGATGGTCTCGAACGCGCAGCTCCACAATGAGAAGTCGACTCTGATCTATCAGGTGGAAACTCTGAGGGAGGAGCTGAGTGACCTGGAGGAGCTGCTGTGGGAGGCACGGCGGCAGTACGATGACAGGGGCAAGGTCAGGGGTCACATGGGGGTCTGCAGGGGTTACACTTTGAAATATTCCAACTATTTCTTTAATAATGACTTTATTTTCAGAATTGAATTCCTCACTTCAGTAGAACATGTTCAGAGGTTCTGTAATGTGTTCTAACTTTTGTAGACGTATGTTTTAATAAATAATCACTGTTCCTGTTCCGTTTTAAGGAGCTGGAGCGTGAACGTCAGGCTCACTCTGTTCTCCAGTTCCAGTTTAAAGAGATGAGAGAAAGTCTGAGACAGACTGAGGAGTTGCTGACGGTTAGTTCCTCCACTGTTCTTTAGGAACATTCTCACGTGTGAAACACGAGTAGAGTGATGAACTAAACACTCACGCCTTCACTGCACCTCGAGTTTTATTCAAAGATTTTAAAAACTAATGCAGCTCGTACTAACTCCTAATGCTGTCCTTCCTTTCCTTCTGTCCTTGTTTCCTTTCCTCCCCCCTGTTCCGGTGGACAGGAGGTGTCTGATCTGCGGGTGAAGAGCAGCAGTTACTGTCAGGAGATTTGTGACCTGCAGGAAGCTCTGCAGTGGAAGGAGAAGAAGATCTCGGTACGACGGTGCAGAGTTCCTATTTTAGCTTGATTAAATTCTACTGTGCTACATTCAGACATCATGATAGAACATGATGATCATCCTAAACAGCTCCTTCAAACAAAAACAACAAAAACAGGAAGTTACCAGATCAGATTAAAGCTGCTGTTCTTTCTCAGAGAAACATAAACACTAATAGTTTTTATATTTCTGTTTAACTTCTGTCTCCATCTAACTTCACTTCCTTCCTTCCTTCTCTCCTTGCCTCACCCCCTCAACCCTCTCTGCCACCTCGGCCAGGCATTAGAGAGGCAGAGGGAAATCTCTGACATCGTTCGGATCGAGCGAGACCGACTCAGAGGCGATGTGGTGCAGCTCAGAGATCTCCTGAAGGTACCCAGAGGGGAACAACTGTACCTGTGTGATGTCATCAAGCAGCCATTACCTGAGAAAAACGGGGTCTTTAGCAACAACAATGTGAAACTGACGAATAAATCACAGTGAAGAATTATAACTTTATTCTGTACTAAACCAAGTTATTTCTCATTAGATAAACTAAATTAAAACTAAACTAAATTAGTTTATTTAGTAAATTATTATTAATTAATTAACACTTAATAAATACTCAGTGGGATGACGGTGGGAGCTCGGTGAACGTCTCCAGATCATTGACTGACTCTGAGGATTTTTTTCCTGAACAGAATCACGGAGTCGTCATCTCACCTGAAATCTCCACCAATGGGGACACAGGACGGGACGGGGCTGAGGATGACATCACTGCAGATTCTGCCTCCCAATTGGCTCAGGAATCATCTCACAACGGCAGAGAAAGCATCCTGGGTATGAACCAATTAAAAATGTGAACCTGTGATTTAATGGTTTTAAGAAGAAAATTTTATGTTTGGAATGAAAATATTAACAAAAAGTTATAATATTGAGACATTAAGAGTCAAAGTGACTCATTATTCTTTAAAATCATTTAAAAAAATTCATACATTTTAAAAGTGTTAAAATAGTTTGTTCATTTTAAGTTTAAACACAGAAAGTAAATCAACTTCATTTATGTATTGATTAACTTCTGACATTTCAGAATAAAAACCTTTGTGTCTCATGTTGGAACAAACGATGCATGATGAGCATGTTCGACTGTGTCTGTAACAAACGCATGAACGTCTCCTTCAGCTCCTACCTTCCAACAGCGTCATCCTGTGATCAACACCTTAAACCCTCTCTTGTCCAGTCGCCTTGGGTTAATTCCCAACATCTTTACACTTTCTTTCTCCGTGCTTTTGCGTCTCTAGCCAGTCTTTGCTTCGTCCTCCAACGTGTTTTTCATGATCTTTCAGGGCACGTTCGAGAGCAGCAGCCACCAGAGGATGATCGCAGTGGGTTTTATAAACGCTATTCGCTGTGTTTTGTCTTCAACCCGAAACAAACCAGACCCGACACTTTAAAACAAGATGAACAAGCCAAAGATCTTCAAGGTGGAATAGAAGAACAGACGGTCAGAAACGAGGACCGTGACAAGGATTCAGCCAAGACACTTCACACCAGACAAGTCGAGAATCTTATGATCCAAACACATTCGCTGGAAGCTTCTGCTCAAATGTACGAGCCAAAGTCTGGTGTCTCTGAAGAGCATAAAGACCAGAGATTTTATGATGTAGAACCAGTTAGAGACACTGTTCAGGTTCAGGAAAAGACCCAGGACAATTCCTCTGAACATCCTGACTATAACGACCAGACTAAAACACCAAAGTCTTTAATGATGCTACCGTTTGTCCCCAGTGATGTGTTGTTTCACCCCCTGTTGTGTCACCTGGGGCAAAGTATGCTCAGAGGTTTTGTTGAATATCAGGATATTGTGACAAAGATCTCAAGAATTGCTCCGTTAATTCCAGGTCCCCTCAGTCGGTGGATTTTGGAATTGGAAGATAAACTAAAGAATGTTGCGGGAAATGTGTCGAATCAGCCTGAGAACACAGACAGAGGATCTACGAGGCCTTTTAAAGACTCACCAGAAGGAGGTCAAACCACTGTGGATCAGAGCGCCACTGGACCTTCAACAAAAACAAAAATCCACCTCAGTGTCTTAGGGGCAAAGAAACCTGAAGAAAAGCAAAGTACAAACGACGCAAAATCAACGAACTACCGTGAGTCTGAACCTTTGAAAACCACAGTAGTGGACTCTGGCTTGGATCAGAGTTTGTTGATCAGTATCGTCGAGGATCAGGCAGCTGGACTTGTCACTGCTACAAGTCAACAAGGAGTTCGTACTCAAAGCTTTGTTGTTCCTCTCAGAGAGACTCAATTCAAACAGTTTCAAACGTTATCAAAAAACCCTGAAGTGGATCAGACTTCAAACTTCCAGAGGTTCATAGAAATAACTGCAGGAGACTTTGAGGTGCTGATTGTTCCAGAAACGGTGAGTCTGCAAGAAGCAATGATCGCTGAGGACAAGCAGACTGAGCAGCCAGCAGGACCAGATCCCGAGTCTGTGGAGGTGTTGGTCAAAAACGACTGCAAGGAGGTTGGTGGAGGCGTCCCGGCACTGCAACGAGCAACCCAACAAAACCATCAACCAGCAACGGAGGTTGTCAGAGAAGAAGTGAAAGTCAGTTCGGTGATGTGCGGCGGGAAACGTGTGAAAGGATTCACTCTGAACAACAAGAAACACAAACATAGGTCTGACTGCAAGACTTCGTAGATTCAATGGAGGCAAACAAAGTCTGATGTAATCGAGAGTGATCGCGAGTGTAACGAGAAAATTTAACAAAACGTTTAATGTCTTTAAATCTCTACTGATATATCTTAAAAATTAATTACTGAAAATCAGATTTATTGAATAAAATGATGAATTTAAATTTAACTGGTTTATTTAATGTCTGTGTTTTTATACGTCGACTCTTTAACTCTGAAGTCAAAGGTACATTTTCTTCACTCAGAAATTATTTCTTCATTTTCATCATATGACCTGTTTATACATTTATTTTTTTCACTGATGTATTGGTGTTACATTTCGTAACAATTTGGGGAATATTTGTCAAATATATTACTGTGAATATTTTTTAATTAACATCTCATGTATTATAATTTTTATAAATATAACATTCTTCATAATAAATTTGGATAAATAATCAGAGATCATATTGATGCTCAAATGTTTCAAATATCTGAAATTTAATCTCTAATATTCAGTGAAGACCTAGAATTAACTAAACCAGGATTCAGGTTCTCAGTAGTTTCTGTAGTGGAGCTGTGTGCGGTCCTGGTGTCTGTATATAACCGTCAAATCTCAGGAGCGAAAATATGTTGTAGAATATAATAAATTGTTTACAACATGGTATAAAATCAATATTAATGTAAAAACAGACTTAGTGAAACAGTAAAAGTGTGTAATAATAATAATTTAAATTATTTTAACTGCTGATTATCGTCTCCATGTGAAGCTCTGACTTATCAGATGGTTAAATCCGAACACGTCACTACTGAGACACTAAAGTCAGAAAAGTCCGATCTAAGGAAATACTGGACTTTATAGACGTCCATCTTCTAAAGCTGCAGTTCAGTGAAAGTGGACAATGATAAATGAAATCTCAGGATCAAAAACTTCAACCTGAACCTTTTGGTTCTGATGTTCTGATAAATTAAATGCTCTTGTGTTTCCCCAGAGGTGTTGTTCAGTGGCAGCTGGACCTCCTTTAAGTTGTTTAAGTCACTGAGCAGCACCTTAGGGGCAACAAAGACCTGGATGAAAGGATCCTGACAGAGGTTCTGGTCTCGTTTCAGAGCTGCGGCTGAAGAAGCTGTTTGATGAAAGGGAGAGTTTACAGGATCAGGTGAGAACAGGAACCATTCTGTTCGCTCTGATTGGACCTTTATTTTTATTAAAACTCATCAGTGCTTCTGTTGGTGAGCAGGTGAGACTGTTGAAGTCTGAGCTGGATCAGAGACAGAACGGGACAGATGGAGTCCAGAATCCAGAGGGGGGAGCTCTCGAGAATGGGGTGGACTCTAATCTTGTGGATATGCAGAGTGAGTTTGTTTCTTAACAACTTTTCTTCTACTTGTTTCTACCGTGTGTTCTGTTGTAACGTCTCATTTCTTCTTCCTCAATGTCACTGTGATTTAAACATTTTCTTTGTTTTCTTCAAATGTATTTCTTCGAAATATTTTCCGTGTATCTTTAATGTCTTTATCTCCTTTGTTTCCACTCACGTCTTGTTCTTCGTTCTTTTTTGCCTTCAGCATCTTTGTTGTAGCTTTGACTTTTTGTTTCCGTCTGTTTTTATGTCTCCATGTGAACTTCTCTTCATGTTGATTTTCATCACTTTATCACATGATCTTTTACGCTGAATAAAAACACTCTCATGATAATGTGTTTTAACATCTGAAGCTTGTTTCTGATGTTCTGATTGTTCAGGAGACGCCAACAGACAAATCAGCGAGCTCAAGTTCAAACTGGTGAAATCTGAACAGGAAGTGACTGCTCTGGAACAAAACGTACGTACACACGTCTTCATGTTGTAATGACATTAACGAGGATAAAGAAGAATTAAAGATATTTTTTAATTAAGCAGAGATTAAACTTTTATTAATTAATCTCAGAGTTAACAACATTTTATCTGTCTCTGTTTATCATCACAATCTATATTTTAAACTACTGGTCCTTCAGTACTTTCAATTTCGTCTGGGCCAACAATAAGTAAAAGGTTAAAATAAAACAAACAAGAGTGGTTCTTCACTCTGTTTGTTACCTGTCGAAGGTGATCCGTCTGGAGGCTCAGGTGACACGCTGTAAGTCTGCACTGGAGAACACAGAACAGATCGAAGACAAACTAAAGGTCGACAACAGAAAACTGCAGAGAGAGGTGAGAACAGAGTTTTTTTTTATTTACAATGTCCTCAGTTTTATTAATTAATGAGTAATTCAATTAATTTATCCAGGTAAAATCTCCTTATCAAGAACAACCTGACGACAAAACAAACACACATTAATAAGAAAAAACTGTAGAAAACGAATAAGTCAGCTTTTAATATTTATTGGTCTATATTTTTGCTTTTACATTTGTATTTCTTTTTCAATATTTTTTTATATTTAACTTATCTTTTATTTTAAATTAACTTTATTTAAACATTTTTTGCACACAGATAATTTTCTGAGTTTTTTTCCCTTTCATCAAAAAACCGCAGTTTTAAAGAGTTTACAATAAAAGATTCATCATTATTATTATTAGTGGTAGTAGTAGTAGTTTTACTGTACAAAGTCCAGAGATCTTGTTACTGTTTGAGTTTCTGTTTCATCCATGTTCTGAATCTGATCTGTTTGTTGTTTTAATTTAATTTGTTTGATTTTATAAACATTTTTTATTATTTTCTTTAATCCATTTTAATCTGTCGTCTCATTTCCTGACCTCCTTTCCTTCTTTTGTTGTTTTACTCTTGATCAGTTATGTTGATGTTCATCTCTGTCTGTGCAGCTCCGCTCGGCTCTGGACCGGATCGAGGAACTGGAGACCAGTAACAACCACCTCTCCAAACGTCTGGAAAAGATGAAGGCCAACAGGAGCGCCCTGCTGGCTCAGCAGTGACGCTCACGCAATGTTTTTTCTGACCAGAACCACTGTGGGAGCGCTTCTTTTTACTCTGCAAGCAGCACCGGATGGGTAGAGTTAACAGAGGCAGGAGGAGTTAGTTGAAAACAAAGTGTGACGTATGAAGGCAGCAGGAGGATGAAGCACAAACACATCATGTAGCTCTGATCCCTGTGACATAAACACCCACAGCAGCTTTTAACAGCTGATTGTCCAGGCCGTTAAAACAAACACTACATCTCCTCCATCTGTGTGGCTCTACCTCTTCTCCGACATAGGGGGGCACTGTTTCCTTCAAAGACTGGACTTGAGCAGAGAGACCAGACCGATCTGGGTCAGACCAGGCCAGACCGGACTAGCCTGGACTGGGTCTGCAGCAGTTCTTTGTTTAGTTGGGTTGTGGTTTTCCTATTTTTCCTCATTTGTTGGAGCCAAACATCTTCATCATGTTTGTTGGTTTTAATCTGTAGTTTTATGTTGGGGCGGGGTCTGGGTCCGGGTCCAGCTTCCAGGTTTGGTTCTAGATCTACATCACGTATCATCTCAGTTACATCAGTGTAAAACATTTAGAGGCTGAAAACTGATTCTGGTTATGTTTATTAGAACAGAACCGGTTTGGTTAATTCAGGGGTACCAGGCCCAAATGGGACATTTACATGACCCTGTTCAGGTGACACCAGAGGGAGGGGCCACCTGTCACCTCATGTTTGTTTTTAGGGTGTTTCATGGCACCTGCACATGTAAAATCACCTGCTTGTAAATGTCTAATAGTCGTTTGTGATCAACCATCACTGAATGAACCAGTGAAGAGTTTGGTTACGGAGCCTCAGAGGTGTATACTATAGTGATTCTGTTTTCAAAGAGAAACACACTGAACCAGACGTCAATAAATCCAGAGCATGAAATAAATAATGCTTACACACAGATTACTTTATTAAATTCATGAGAAAATAAATTATCTGTGCACCTGGTTTAGTTTCCCCCCTTTTTACCTTCCAGGTTCCGTAACATAAAAACTGGTCCCAGCTGTGGCAGCATGAAGATTTAGAATCAAACTCTTCATATTTAAACAGTGATGATCATAATTAATGTTCTGCAATGAGACTATTGTTTGAATGTACGACTCGCTGTTTATTTTCGTCCACGTTGTTTAAATTGTTGTTTACAAGGCTTCACCCAGCTACTCTTATTTTGGCGAGGTGTGTGCAGTGTGTGAGGAGCAGTGTGGGATCCTTCCTCCAATGTAATCTTTGATTAAGTCCTATTGATTAGGATGTGGGTAATCAATAAATCTATTACTGATCAGTGGGTCGTTTAGAGGCACGAATTAAACTCATGCAACATCTGTGTTTTTATGTCAGTGTTTGTGTGTTAGTGATTGTGTGTCTGTGTTTGTGTGTCTGTGTTTGTGTCTCTGTCGCCCTCGGAGACACAGAAGGAATAAGTTCTGTGGTTCCACCAAACACACGAGAACATTTCTACACTTGGCTACAAGAACTGACATAAATATTGACGATGTTTCACAGTAAATGTTCAGAAATCAGGTTGTTGAGGTTTTTCTGTGTTCATGAATTAAACTGTTTGATTTCTACAGAAACTTTATAAGACATGTGAACTAATCTAGACCAGACTCAGACCTTCATGTTATCAACAGTTATTCGGTTTACCTGGTCATTTTGACCAATTGGCCAATTTTTTTCCTTTATATATCACCAACTTTCCATTCTGTTATCTGGTTGAATAGAGAGTTGTGCGATACCACAAAATTTTGTATTGATCCGATACCATGTAAATACTGGGCCAGTGTCAGCGATACCGATCTGAAACTATTGCCTTATAAGGGCAGCTTGCTGGAAAATGCACCACAATTGTATAAAAGCACTTTAAAAATGTTTAAGTTGCTTTGTAAACGCTACAATCAATGTAAAAACAAAACCAAACCCACAAATCACGAACAAACAAAACCACCAGTGTTAAATTAACATCCAGATCTCTTACAGATTACATTCACATACAACTAAACCATCATGTTTAGGACATAATTGTTATGTTGTGCTGAAACGTATTTTTGTGAATGAATGACTTACTACTATTATTTGCATAGATGCAACTCTGTCCACCATTGTAAATGATGAACCCTTGTGCTCCTGGGAGACCTGAACCTCGACCTCCTCAAAACACAAACAGCTGAATTCCACAGTTTCATCTCGGCATCTGACCTTACATTTCTCAGCACGTCAGCGACCCACAGAGCTGGTAAGCAATTAGATCTTGTTCTTACACGCAACTGCTCCACAGCTGACGTATCCGTCACCCCTCTTCATGTATTGGATCACTCTTTCGTCCAATTTAGACTGTCCCCTCATGCACGTGCCACAGCCCCGTTGCATTTTACCCATTTCCTCCGCAATCTCCGCTCCCTCTCCCCCACTCGTCTGTCTTCTGCTGTTTCCTCTGCGCTCCCACCCCTGGATATTCTCTCCATCCAGGACCTTAACTGTGTTATAGATACCCTCTGTTCTGCACTAACCTCCTGTCTTGATAGACTCTGCCCTCTCACATCTAAACCGACACGTGCAGCTCCGCCCTCCCCGTGGATCTCTGATGAGGT
>JAUYWH010000012.1:48848-82011 GCA_034779795.1 Ctenopoma multispine | reverse complement strand
CGACGACACGCCACACAGCGAGGAGACGCAACGACACAGCGACGACACGCCACACAGCGAGGAGACGCAACGACACACCGACGACACGCCACACAGCGAGGAGACGCAACGACACACCGACAACACGTTACATGAGGAAGACATGAACACAGACAGAACTACCACGCCAACTTCTGACATTCTCAGTAACCTGGAGGAGGAGGATAATGAAGATCAATTACAAACTCCATCTCCCACAATTCAGTGGGGCACCCTTCTATCACATGACCTCCACTGGGAGGAGGAGAAGTTTACAGGTGACGAGTGTCTCTGTTATCCAATAGAAAAAGATGAGCCAAAGGAGGCGGAGCTTCAGGGAGAAGACATCTGTCTGTCTGATGAAGAAGACGAGGAGGTTTGTGGGATGTGTAGGCCACAGAAGGTTCTGCAAGAAACTGTAGACAGTCTGAGGACTGTTATGGAGACAAGCAGGCGTAGAGAGAGACAGACGGGTGAGCCACAGAAAGGTGGAGACACCTGATTTGTCAGACCTGTAATATCTCAGGTGGACAAACACCTGTCTCTCTGAAACCTGCCTCACGCGTTAAGTAAAGTGATTTCTGAAACCAAACTAACTCTATACAATGAAATAGAATTTAATTTAGATATTCTTAATTTCCTGTCTCCAGGTGAGAGGGAGAGGGCGGAGCTTCTGGAGGCTGCAGAGCAGGTGGGAGACTCAATTCACCACCTTGTGGACGCTGTGAGAACATACATACTCTGACCAGGTGAGTTGTATTCAGGTGCAGAGTGACATAAAGCACTCCACTGCACACATATAAATGCTCACTGCAGTGTAGGGCAGTGTCCCCCACATGATGGACTCCCAAAGAGGTGTCTGTCCAAACCACTTAGATGTACGTTAGAAGTATTTTTGTTATTTTAACAGCCTGCTCATCTTGGCAGACATGCTACATTAAATGTAAGATCCCAAGTTTTTTGCAGCAGGTAGAGGTAAATGGTTAAAGGGACGTAAATCGGTGTCAAGATCGGGGCCGGCTCTAAGCAGGGGCAAGAGGGGGCAACACCCCCTTAAACAAACGTCCTGCCCCCCTGCCTTTGTTTCACTTAACAAGCCTATTCAAGGCAAATGTGAGGTGAAACCAACCTGGAGGATAAATTGTGCTCACTAGGCAACTCAACTCAACTTTCATTATCCAAAATTAAACGTCTCCAACTTAAAGAAAGAAGTCCAGTTGACATGACTCAACCTTTAGACATCCTGCCCCCTTAAATCAAACTTGATGTGTAGTAGGTGTGCAGTAGACCAAATGAGATTAGGTTTCATCTTTTGTTTCCCTTTCCCTCCGTGCTCTGTTTGTGCGCAAGATCACACAGCACCCAGCAGAGATCCCCCACTCCCCCTCCCCCCAGCTAAACACACACAATCACTGTTAGTATGCAAATGAGGCTTTGAGGAAGCAGCAAATCTCGTCATAATCATAGCGACTTGCGAGATAAATAACAACAACTAAAAAATACATCTATATTTGTACAGTGAATGGGGAACTACTCCATTGTTCTTCTCAGAGTTTCAGCCTGGTACAGAAGAGTATTTTTCAATACTTGGTGAATTGATTTTTTTTTATAACTTAGTCTTTTTAGTTTTGTTAATATTGGCAATAGTGAGAAGTGTTATTGTTGGGTTTAAATATATTTGATATAGGCCGTCCAATTAAAGTAAATATCATGTTTTTAGTTGTTATAATCTGATGAAGAATATTTCATTTAATCTTTTGGCGTTTTATTTTTCAGTTTTTCCCCTAAGGGATTGCCACCTATTCGTAGTCAGGGGGTTTGCCTGCCTCAGTGACACTACAAGCTACACCAGCAGAAGCTTAGCCTTTAGGTGAGGCCTAACAAATGACAAAAACAGTTATCCAGAGCACCCTCACCCGTTTCCCGCCATCGTTGTCATTCTGTGCCCCCTTCACATTTCTGTCTGCCCCCTCATATATGTCTGTCTAGAACCGGCCATCTAACTTTGGATGTACAGAGAGACAGTAACATGAGCAAAATGTTAATGGAGCAACAGCAACAGCTTCTGCTGTGTCTGAATGTGTGACAAAAACAGAAAGCTCATTAAATATTTTAGTGAAACACAATCATGTTTCTTAAACCAACAATAAACAGAACCAAACTTGTTCTGATGTTTGCTGCAAAAACTTAAATCACATCTCTGCACAAAAAAAAAAATATTGATTTGACTGCAGCCTAAAAATATGCCTTAATTTATTTAGTGTTTTTCCCTGTTCAATCTGTATTTATTAATTTATTTATTAGTTAAGTGTCATTTCAGAAATAAAACACAAACATCATACACCCTGTTATTCCCAGGTTTTAGTAAGAATTTGAACTTTGAGAATATTAAGTTTTTGTCAAAATATAAATATTCAAACTTCTGTAAGTCATGAAGAAAACACAAAATTCAAATCAATTTCATGTTTGAATCTTATTTATTTAAAACATTTAAGTAAAAATTACAAATTCTTTTTTCATGTTAGCGAATGTGTAAATATCAGAAAAAAACTTCTCATAAACCATGAAAATAAAAATAATTTCTGAATTTCAGGTTTTAAATTTGTAATAATAAAAAATATCAGAATTTTGAAAAAATAGTTTTATTTGTACATAAAAAAATGAAACACACAAATGTAAAAATTACATTTCATTTTAACATTGGCACCAGTGAACCTCCATAAACAGCAGCACCCACATTTCAGGATCAAGTTTAATGAGACTATGTCTGAGGATCATTTAACTGGACCTGTCTTTTATTCTGAAAGTCTATTAACGAGGCTGCTATCTGTGTTGCTACCTTCGCCCCCTCTCACTCCTCCTCCTCCTGCGGCCCCTCCCCCTGCGTGGGGTGGAGGACAGAGGGTTGGGGCCTGTGGAGCCTGGGACTTTCCTACTGGATCCTGCCTGTCGCAGGCCCTGCCTCCTGGGCTGAGGGGGGGTGGTCTGAGCCCTGGTTCTTCTTGTGGAGGATACGGGGCGTTTCCTTTCCCTTCTGCCCCCCCGCCTGACTGTGTCCTGTGTCCTACTGACTGTGCTCAGGAGAAAGGAAAAGGGTGGGTCAGCCGATCTGTGACCTTTGACCCTGGAGACCCCTGCAGCTCCCTCGTCTGGCAGTCTGTCAGCATTCAGGTCTGGACTTAGACTCCGGAACAGCTGACGGACACAGGGTGGGGGTGGGCCAGCATGGGCAGGGCCTCTGTGCCACAAGGAGCCTTTTGGGGGGGTCTTGATGATGCGGTTGGTGCCAGGGTTGTAGAACCTCACAGGAAGTGGTCTGTATTTGACCTTTAACCTCTGCATGTCCAGTGGACGTCGCTTCCTCCTGCAGCGCCTGGAGGAGGGGCCTGCAACAGGTGAACCTGTGGGGGCAGGGACTGAGGGGGAGCACAGGAGGTAGACCAGGGAGGTGCGAGGCTGCACAGGTGTGATGATGCTGGAATATGACGGAGGGAGGCAGCGCCATGTCTCAGGTGTCCTCTCTGCTACGACCTCATTTACTGCAGAGACACTAGGGGGCGGGGGTTCTGGAGCGGGATGACAGACAGCTGGGACGACCAGTTGGACAGTCTGAGTGCTGTGACTGACTTTAACCACCTGGGGAAAACAAACAAGTGAAGATAATGTCTTCACATGAAGACAGAAACTGTGAAACCATCAGACTCACCTGACACCTGGATGCCAACCTGAAGCCCTGCCTCTTCCTCCTGAGGTAGACAGAGTCATCATTATGGTCCAACAGGGGCAGAACACCTGGGTCTGACTCCACCTTTTTGTTGATACTACATCCTTTCTTGCTGTGGATCCGCCTACCATGCCTGACAGCGATATCATCATTAGAAAAACAAAATAAAAGCCCGTGAAATAAAGTGAAATGTTTTATTTCAGTAAGTTTAGACTAATGTTTAATCTTTGTTAGATCATAGATCACATGTTAATTATGTACCATGGTAATTCAGTATATTTGACTAAATAATGGATTTTGTACTTCTTTTAGTGTATATAACATTTAAATGTGTTTTACTTTATCTAATATATCAGTATATTCAAGTATTTATAGACTATGAATTACAGTACATTTCAGTCTATCAATCACAGCATATACAGGATTAAATGGTGTAACCCATGTCAGTGTTTCTGGTTGTAACACCTCCCCAATCACAAGTTCTTATTATTATCTATTTATTTAAAGGGTAGGGTGGGGTGGGGTAGGGTGCGGGTGGGCTGACAATGCTTCTCTGTCTTGGCTTTGAACCGTGTTCTCTCTAATCCTGGTTGGATGTTTCTTCTATAAGATGGAATCTTGACTGTCTGACTTCTTCTATCTTGAACCACCAATGTTAAGATGCAGATTTAATGTGACGTGATCAAATATAAACCTGAGTCTGGTTTCACTTGTCTCGTCTACCTGCAGACTCTCATGAAGTCATTTAAACGGTGATGCTAAGCTAAAGACAAACCCAGAAATCTTTAGGCAACAACTCTTGTTCTGTTTGATAGTAGTATTGCTTTCGTCAACACACCTTTATCACGTGACAGAAATGAGACGAGACGCAACGTAAATGCTGCTCATGTGACGATAACTATAACTAAATATATAATGTAATATTGTTGACGAATAAAAACGAGACTAAATGTAGTTTACAAAATAAAAACTATGCTAAAATGTCTGTGTCCTGTGTCTTCTGCAATATCCGAGGCAACCTTGAACTCGACGTCTATGGGCGCACACTTGATGACATCATCAAACCGCGTCATCACCCCACATGTATTGGCATCAGTTTATATCGGTATTGGAAATTAAGAGTTAGACTATATTGGTATATTGGTAAAAAAGCCAATATCTAATCCCTAGTTACTTCCTAAGGGAAAAATGGTCACGGATAATTCTGACTCTGAATTCAAAATTATAATGCTCAGACTGTCATTCAACTGAAACTTGACTAAACTAAAAAGAGTATGGATGTGACTAAGACTAATCAAAACTAAACGGACAGCTAAACGCAAAGACGAAACAAAAACGAAAATTAAGACAGGTTGCCAAAACCAGCACTATTTGATAGGAGCTGGAATCTGGACGGTACCATCTGTGTCAGAGCTGTGATGATAATGTGCAACACGTCACAGGTGTGCCATAAGGTCCTAGTTCTTCTGAGTACTATGACTACTATGAATACTCCATGTATATATACACGTTACCTGGCCAGAGACTCAGAATCGAAGTAGCAGATGAACCTCCCCCGTCTGAACTGGTGGACCAGTTTCTCCACCCTCTCCTCATCCTCCTGTTCGATCTGGGTCCAGGTCTTACCCCTGAAGGATTCTGGGATATATTTGGGGACCGGCATGACCTGCTCTATAGGCAGAGTCCAGAAACCTTGGTCATGCCTGACCCCCCCTCCTTCTTTCCTGTGGAGGGCAGAGTCCAGCTGGCATGAGTACATTTGGTCGTCCAGGTGCACCTGCACATCCATGAGCTGGCTCAGGTCCTCGGTGTGACTCAACTGGACTAGTGAATTCAGGGGCTGAAAAACCACCTGTAGAGAAAACAGGTTTATTAAGAAACACCTCAAAGGGTGACCTCTGCAGCTGACCAACAGCTACCTGTGCAGGTGAGTCCCAGTCTTCGCTCTGTGTTTCCATGGAGACGGGCAGGCTGAAGTGGAAGCTGTCTGTCTCCTCCTGGTGGTGTGGGGTGGAACTGATGCCAAAACAGCTCATCTGGATTACCTGGATCAGACAGAGACGCCAGACTTTATTCTATTTATTTATTATTGCCAAAGATTAAAGACTACAGCTGATGAAACTTCGAATTTGTTTTTTCTTCCAGATAAATGTTCATGTCCACAACTTAAACTGGGAACAAAATTGGAACAAGACAACGTGATGACGCGTGTGAGTGGAATAAAACTACACGATGTGACTAAGATCCTCTATGTCACAAAACGAGCTCTGACAGACACAAACCTCCTCGATGGTCTGGTCCAGGTCATCACTGTGGTCCAAAGAGAATGGCTCCTCCTTCTGAGCCTCCCTTCGCTGCTTCTGCCAGCTGTCCCAGGCCCTCTGATCTGACAGGGGCTTGAGACTACAACTGACATCAGGACCCCTGGGGGGTGAGGAGGAGTCACTGGTTTTTCTCCTGTTGGACTTCCTGTGAGCTTTCCTGTGAACAGGTGGTGGAGCCTGAGTCTGTGGGGGTGAGGTTTGGGTTTGAGGTGAATGTGTGTGGTCTGTGGCCCCTGGTTCCTGTGCTCTGATTGGTGCAGACAGCCTCTCTGTGATTACCTCTGCTAAATTGCTGCAGTTGCTGCCACCTTGCTCCTGATTGGTTGGCTGATATGACACATCATCAGAGCTGGGCAGGTGTTCTCGAGTACCTAGCGACCGGCTGTCATCATTCGAGAAACACACTTCATCAAGCTCTGCCCTCGGTATTGGAAGGGTGGAGACTGTCGGCAGGTCAGCGTGGGATGGTCTGACGAAGACAAGGACAACAGGTAAGCAGGTTACACCTACACAGGTGAGTTTGTTTTGTTACCTGGGGTCGTTGTAGTGTTTGTTTTGTTACCTGGGGTCGCTGTAGTGGTGCGGGTGATGCTGCAGGACGTCCTGCAGGAAGCGCTCCAGCAGGGTGAGTTTGGTTCTGCTGGTGCTGGAGGAAGAGATGGTGCTGGAACCCCTGGAGGATGCACGGACTGAGTCCAGGTGTCGGAGACTGGACAGATGCTGTGACACATGTGATTAGGTGATGAATTCTGATTGGACAACTTGGGTCACAAGTGGTTTCAGGTGTGGGGCGTTTACCTGATCCAGGCTGTTGTAGAGGACCCTGCAGTACCCGCAGTAACCCTGTCTGCTAGGCTGACACCTGGACGGACCAGGCTGAGGTTCTGCCCACACCCTGTCAGTCAGAGAACATCTTAACATCCACAGTACAGGTGTGCTACAGGTGCAGTAGTGAGTCATACACACTTACATGTCTAAAATGGTCCCACCTGGTTTCTGCAAAAACCAGGATTTAAAATCAGTTTTATGTCTGGAATTATTTCCCTCCAGACCAGCAGATGGCAGTGACACAGGTGTGATCAGGTGGCCTACACTGTGACATAAAGGTGATGGAGCAGGAGAAAATCCATGAACCTTAGGGACAAACTTCAACAGGTCAACTACAGACCTCATCTGCCTACAGAATGCAGCTGTCCCAGGTTAGTGTTTATCACACATCTGCTAAGTTTATCACACAAGTTACAGATCATTACTGAGCCCAATCTCTAACTCAGCAGCCAGACATCTGGCTGTTTATCACTTTAAAATCAGGGGGTCAGAGATTATGATTCAACATTTTAAATTTTTTATAGAGACCAAATATGTTATATTCAATCTTCTCCGACAGACACACCTGACCAACATGACAATGATGCAATAACGTTACACAAAAAAACATAACAGAGTGTGATCTTATTTCCTTTAAAATGGGTATGAGTATGGTTTAATGAGGAATCTAGATTGACTGTTCGGTTCAGGTAGACTCACCTGCCGGTGGACTCCGCCTTCCTCTGGTCATCTGACACACACACACACACACAGTACAGTCAGTGAAAAAAATTTAACTGTAAATGTTGTTTTGTGTTTTCGACTGTTTACCTTTATCAGATGAATCTGACATCCTGCTGCTGGCTCGACGTCTTAAACACAGAAACACAACAGTAATTAATCAATCACCTGTTTGCTAATGATAAACTTCAGATCACTTAAAACAATCTGAATGCTGTTATTTAACATCACCTTGTCATCATCAATTTTTAATTATACCTAGAATCATTTAATCTGGGTTGCAGACAAGCTTTAAACTAAAGTTTGAGTTGAATAAAAACAGAATAACTCTGTGTAAAGTAGAGTAGAGTAGAGACAAGTTTATGTCCATACTTTATGTCACAAACTGATTAAGGTTAAACTCCATTTTAAAAACAACAGAAATAAAAAGTGTTTTTTGTTTCCGTGGAAGACACATATTTCAGATATTACAAAAAGAGCTGTAACAAAACATTTATTTTAACTAATCTACTGATTATTTTCTATATTAATCAGTTTATTGTTTCATCAGTGTTTTATCCTAAAAGGTTTGTGATAAAAAAATTATTTTCAAAATAAAATTATTGGAAAATGTGATTAAACCTGACAAGAACTTACCTAGAATATTTATGGTAAATATTATCCCAACCAACTAACATCAATACTGAATCCCGAGAATCTCACCTGGAGACAGTGAGGTCAGCACATCCTCTGTCCAATCACAGCACTCCATGCTGTAACCAGTGGTAACCAGGTGAGCAACACAGGTAGAGATTCCATGAGCCTAAAGAAAAATCTGCAATCTGTAAGTAAACTCTTACAGTCCCTGATAGTCACATGGCTCCATTAGTTTAAATGGGAAAAATACAAGAAATTTCATGTGTCGGCCTACAATGTGAAAATTGAGAAAAAAAATAATAAATCCCAGACCATCAGAGGTTCTGAAAACCTCATTAATATTAAATTATTATCATAATTAATTAATTAATTACTGATGTTTCTCTCAACTGTCTCTGGTTAGTTACTGGTAATGTAATGATTCCTAAACTAGGTGTGAAATACAATCAGTTCCGTAACAAACTGCTGCTGATTTTCTGTATTTATTGTTTTTGTCAAAAACCAGTAAATCTGGGTTTTAAGTGATTTGGTCCAGTGAGTAAAAAAGTGAATGTTAACACACTTCATGTCAGAGAAACTGGAAACTGAACATTTTGTGTTTTATTTAAATATAATCTCTTACTTATGTGACATTAACTGGTGGCTTTTTCTCACACAGTTTGACAAATGACAAACATGAATATCTGTTATCTAAATAAAATGTGTAATGAGTTTTCATGTGTCCATGGTAACTGAGAAAAAAATGTGTTATATAAATAAGTTATTTTCAGACACTTTTAATGAAAAACGTGATTATGTGTTTAATTAAATAATTTAATAATCTGTTAAATGCTCCTTAAATTACAACTGTTTTTATTTTTGTACTTATTATAATACATCTACATTAATTATATTATTTACAGCTCTGCCTGCGCTCTGATTGGCCGCCGCTGATCTGCTCAGCTGCCACTGCTTTGCTCTGCGCTCTGATTGGCTACCAGTTACAGGCTAACTAGAAGCATGTAACCTGTTCAAACCCGGTTCATTAACCCGGGTTAAATCCAGGTTACTGGGTAACCATGGTGACACCGCTGGTGACGTGGCTCCGCCGCGGCTGTTAGCGTTTCAGCCTGAGAACTGTTAGCATACTATTAGCCTGTTAGCTTTTCGGCGGTCGCAGAGCCGCTGATTGGCAGATTCAGGTTACTGACTTAAAATAATCAATCGATAGTTGATTCGTTTTATTACCTGCTGCGGTCGATTGGAGTTTATTTTTACACGTTAAAAGCTGCTTCTTCCGTCGCGCGCTGTTCCACCACTCTGTTTAGTTTCCGGTCTCACTCTTCTTCTGCTACAATTGCAGTGAAACGGGAACCAGGAGCGGGGGCGTGCTGCCGCCCGCAGGTCGCAGCGGGAACTGCACTCGCTCTCAATTTAATTAGAAATTGAGTCTTTACTTTTAGGTAACAACGCCAGCCAAGCTTTGTTTTAAAGTATCTACAATCTGGTCACAATGTCAAAATAATTGTTAACTGAAATCACACAAAATATTTTTACAGGAAATTTGGATTACCCATAATCACTAAAATATACACAAAATATCTTAAAGCTTTAGTTTGATATTTAATAATGTCAACAGTTTTATTTAAAAAATCTAAATGTGACATGAAATTAAAATCTTTAGTCAGGGTTAAACACGAAAAAAAAAAAAGAAAAGAAAAGAAAACTCAAGTGCATTTTTGTCAAGTGCTTTTTATTAACATGATTTGACTGGTTTCAGATTTTGTTGAACGCTGCGACATCCATTGACTGAACGTAGTCCTCGAACGCTGTGATCTTCTCCTCCAAGATGTCTGTGCCCACCTGGAAAAACGGGTTCACAGGTAAATGTACAGGTAACAGTGGTAGGCAGGAAGGGAGAACTGAACAGATAAGGAAAATAAACATTAAAACTTGATAAAACCTTGTCGTCTTCTACCACACAGCCGATCTGCAGCTTCTTGATGCCGTATCCCACTGGTACCAGTTTGGCTACAGAATGAAAAAACAATGTTATTGACGAGCTGTGAGCAATAATGTGAAAATCAAACTGCTTTTAGGTCAGAGATTTTAATCAGTTTGTAAAGTTTCCATCACAACTTCAGCCGAAAGATGGTGAGAGAAATCATCATCCACTCTGCAGATGAATAACAAGAAGTTACACTGTGTGTATTACTGCAGTACTCACACTGTCCCCAGACCAGCCCGTCCATCTGGATACTGCGTACACACTCCTCCAGTTTGGCCATGTCCGTCTCATCGTCCCACGGCTTCACGTCCAACAGGATTGAAGATTTGGCAATGAGGGCGGGCTCTGTGGAAGGGGGAGTGGTCAGTTACCATGGAAAAAGGCTCGTACAACTGCAGCTGTGATTGGTCGAGACTCTCATCAGGTAAGTAAAGGTATCCATCAGACATTCAGCCGAAAGATGGTGATTCAATAATCATAGAGTCAGCCAGTCACAGAACTCTAGTTTCTCTCAGAGCTTTCAACCACATTCCCTGGTCTTCATAAAGACCGAAACCAACTCTCTGACCAGATCCCAAAGTCGAGAGTGAATGAATGACATAATTTAATTAATTTAAAAAAAATTAAAAAAAACACACTGACAGGAACTAAAGACACAAACAAGAAAACTGCAGTTAAACCTTAGTTGGACATTTTTATCCAATCACTGGACGCCAATGAGCTCCAGGTCCGGTACTCTTCTCTACCTCTAATATTGTCAGACAACTCATGCTTGTAAGGCAGACTGAGGTAACGGACCAATACGGTAACCTGTAAATTGACAGGTGATTGGTTCTGATCAGTGTCAGTTAACGTACTCTTGGCCTTCTTGGCTGCGTACGCGGCCAGACGCTCCTCCTTCAGCTTGGCTGCCTCTGCATCTTCCTAGAAGACAAAAACTAAAAATATTAACAACTTGACTGAGTACAGGCTGTGACATCACTGAGCTCAACATTCATGTCATAGACCTCACCTCTTCATCTGAGCCAAACAGGTCAATGTCATCGTCGTCATCATCCTTGGAGGCGGGGGCAGGGGTCGAGGTAGAGGTGGTGTCAGCCACACCTGCAGGGCCATACTGACCCAGTGGTTTCTTCACACCTGGAAGACTGACAGGAGACGGTGTTTACCTCACTGGTATCGAACCTGTTGATCCCGACCCTTAAATAATCACCATCCTCACCTGCTCTTCTGGGCCTGGTAGGACTTGATATGGTTGTACCAGCGGAGAGCGTGACACAGGTTAGCTGAGGGGGGAGTCGAGATCGCCTCGAAGACTGCTACATCCGCCTGGGAGGGGACATACCTGGGGGGGACACATCGTTAACTGTGTTTTTGCTGGCTAATAATGAGACTCACTGGTTTCAGTCTGAACAATAATCTTGTTTCTGCAAAACATCAACCCCTGCAGGAACCTTTAAACCAGCACCAATGCTACAACACCACCAGCAGCTACTCTGGAGAAATAAACACCTGGATCTCAAAACCTGCTCAATTCACCACCAGCTCTCAGCACTGAAGAGCAGCAGCCCAGGTACCTGTGCAGACAAGTCTTGAAAAAAGTGGTTTCAGCTGTGGAGGAGAACTAAATTTTACTCCGCAGAGGAAACATGTTTTTGTTGTAACTAAAAACTCATCTGCTTTATCTTACAGATTAATTCATGATGTATTCCTAATGAGTGCGCTCGTTATCTCTTTAAATTCTACACAAATAGAAACGTGGAGCAGAAAGGAGTCAGATTAGAGTTTTATTATTCTGATTAAAGACTGGAGTCCGTATTCCTGCAGATGTTACACGTATGGACCCGGTTAGCATGTTAGCACCATGTGGCCCCATCATGCTAACTAATGACAGCATGGAGCTAACTCACGTGAAACTGGAACAAAAATAAATTAAACCTAAACGTCAGCTCCTCCGTCTTCTATTCAGCTGCTCTCCCACTGAAACACGGATATTTTACAGCTTCACGTGTGTCTTCTGTCACATTTAAACTCTATGTTCGGCTAACTATTAGCAACATTAACTCAGACCGGAGCCAAGATGGCTGCGGTAGCTAAAGCGCCACTGAGTTTCTAATGTTTTCTACCGTTAATTTGGTGTTTCTACCGGTTTCTACTGTACACTGACCCCTCGATGTAGCTGCGGTCCGACAGAAACTCGTTCAGCACTGTGAGGCCAGAGGCAGATTTCAGGTCACCGAAGCCCATGATGAAGATGAACCTGGAACGAGGGAGGAGACGAAGGAGCCGCCGGAGGAGCAAGAAGGAAGAGAAGGCGGGGAGAGCGGGTTTTATAACCGGAGACAGACCCCTCCTCAGCGGACACCGCTCCTCCTCCGTCCCGCCGGACCTGGAGGTGGTGTAGGGGAGTCTCAGAAACTTTAATAATAAATAAATGAAAACTAACGAATAGATTTTATGAACCATTATTTATCTTTAAAGTTTGATAGTTTATTGTTAATTGTTATTGTTAGTGAAATTAGACACAAAACAGCATCAAACTCTACATGATCTGAGATAATCAAAGGTTCAGGTGAATTAATAAATCACAGATTTTCGTTTTTATTGTATTTTAGAAAAAGGTTTGTACATATAAAGTTACACTGTGGAAACAAAAAGCATCTATATCACATATTTAGCTTTCCTTTTAAATTATAAATTATCAGTAACATCTATAACAAATCAATAAATTGTCCAGTATGGTTCAAATAAAAAAATTCTTATTTTATAATGTAACACATCAGGTCTGAAGGAAGACACTGTAAGTCCAGGTGGTTTTAATGCTGTGACTCATTAGTGGACGATGATTTACTCAGAACCTCTTTTTAGTTTTTCTGGATCCAGTTCACCTGCCTCTCATTCACGGCCACACCCATCATGAAGATGTCACACAGCCAGGTGAGTAAAGTCAAGTTTTATTTATTGAAGATTAAAAAAACTTTAATAATCATAGAGGGAAATAACATAAGTGTGACATAAATAATAATTATGATTGTTGTTGAGCTGGGGGTGTTCTGTTCTGTGGGTGTACCACATCCAGAACAGAACAGAACCAGCCCTCCTCATTAATTTGTCCATTAAGTTTATACAGAAAAGTGCTTCACGTGCACATCTCTATATCAGAAATATTTGACCATCAATTTCCCTGCTACAGTGCATTGTTTGTTCTTTGATATTACACTGTTTGTATTTTATTTATTTACTTATTTTATGTCAGGATAAAGTAAATAGAAAAATCTTGATGAATCGTGCACAGTACAACTGTGTATCCATTATTATCATATAACATATTAGTTTATTATAACTTTAAAGAAAGAAATTTTATTAACAAACGTTTCAGACTAATTACATTTTCATTTATATAATTTAGTCTTTCTGTCCCTCCAGGTATGTCACAGTTTGGGTTAAAACCAGACTCTATCCGCATCAGAGACAAAAATGCTGTCAGACTTGTACAGTCACATGACTGTGCTCTGCTCTCCTATTGGCTGACAGCCTGATCACACCTGATAGAGAGGTGAGTTTCAGTCAGACAGAGCTCAGATCAGTCTGGGGGGTTCACATTAAACTAGGTTTAACCAATGAAAAAGAAGATTGATGGGTCAGGCTCACTCCTCCTACTCTCCCCAGGTAAACTCACCTGTGCTTTTTTAATACTCTTTATTTATAACATGCGGTACAAACAAAGTAGTAGAAAAATTAATGATAATAATAAATATGTTGAGAATGTATATGTATACATTATCTGTGTGCAACAGTCCTCCTTTTTGCAATATGTTTCCATGCAATATTTTTAAAATTTTTCCCCCATGTTTCATATATTTACAATAGCTTCAATTCAATTTCAATTTCAATGCTTTAAATCAGCAGCAGTATCTGTTTGTACATGTAACATACGTGTAACGTGTTTGGGAGCAATTGAATTTAAGATGTTGTGTCAATGTGTTGTTGCTGTATAAAAATAAAAACTGAAATGAAGGTACATGAAAACTGTGAAGACATCTGAATGTTATGCTAAGTATGTCAGATTATTGATTTAAGCTGGTTTAAAAATTTTGTGTAAAAACAGCCTCAGCACCATACCATAACAATACAAACATATCAGGCACAACTCTGTTTAAAAAACACTGGGATGTAGACTGTAAATCCTCAGTTTTACGTCCAGACATTTGTGTTTTCTGCTAATTGTGGTTGTCGTGTGATGATGAAAAACATTTGTTTGTCTTTAACTTTTTAAACTTTTGTAGAAAGAGGTGTTTGTTTCTGGAACCTGCAGGAACGGCATCAGATGATCATTACTAACTGATCTGTGAGAACAGTTCTCGCTGAAAGAACTGGAACAGCAGAACCAATTTGTTCTATCATCTGTTTAGTTTAACAAACCAGCAGCATCTGATAAAAACTAAAATCAGTATCCAGCTTTTTATCTTAAAGCTAAAACAAACTAATGATCCTTTTTGTTCCTGTACTTTCAGATCCCGGAGTTCTGTTCTTTACCTTCCCATAGCTTTTAAGATTTCCACTGAGGATTTAGAGTAAATTATAGTACAGAAACAGCACTGGCCGTAGTTACCAATGATCTTCTCTTAGCTTCAGACCTTAGCTCTGTACTGGTATTGTTAAATCATAGTGCTGCATTTGACACTACAGATCATAACATTATATTACATAGACTAGAACATGTCATTAGAATTAAAGGAACAGCACTAAGCTGGTTTAACTCATATCTATCAGATAGAATTTTTTTATGATGATGAGTCCTCAATGCACACAAAAGTAAGTTATGGAGTTCCACAGGGTTCTGTGCTTGGACCAATTTTTTTGTTTATACATGTCTCCGCTGGGCAATATAATAAGGAAACACTCAATACATTTCCATTGTTATGCAGATGACAATCAGCCTATACTTATCTATGAAACCAGATGAAACTGATCAATTAGTCAAACTTCAAGCTTGTTTAAAAGACATAAAGGCCTGGATGTCCTGTAATTTTCTACTTCTTAATTTAGACAAGACTATATTATTCCAAAAACCTTAGAGACATGTTATCTAGTCAGACTGCCACCATAGAAGATATAGATCTGGCGTCAAGTGCTACCTCCTACATAAAAGAAATATCTTCTTCCACCTTAGGAATATAGCTAAAATTAGAAATATCCTGTCTCAAAGTGATGCTGACAAATTAGTCCATGCATTTGTTACTTCTTGTCAGGCCTGTAGAGATACAAAGTGTGTGTTCGGAACACCCTTGTTGCGCGTGGGATTGACCCAGCTGCGGAGTGAGCCACAAAGGGCTAGAAGACACATGCCGTTTGCTGTCGTAATGCCCGCGGTGCTAGAAGCAGGCTTCCACAGGGAGCCAGCGTTACAATTAACCAGCCAACAATGACAACAAAGGAACAGATGAATAAAGGCTCTATACTCACGGTACCGGAGGAGCAGATAGAGGGTAACGATCTGAGACGAAATGACGAAGAGCGAAAAGCACAAGGCAGGAACTCATGACATGAGAAAACACAATGTCTGAACAAGGAGCAGGTGAGTGGACTTCCTGTTTATACCTTGTCCTAACCAATCCTAGCTCTTTCTCGCGGTCACCTGACTAGCTCACCTGACAGGACCCCAGGACCGGCTCCTGACCGTCCAGGGAGGTTGGGCAGCGACGTTGGAAGTCCGTGAGGAGCGACGGATCCAGAATGAAGGGAGATGGTACCCAAGAGCGCTCCTCGGGACCGTAGCCCTCCTAGTCCACGAGGTACTGGAAGCCACGGCCCCAAGGGTGGGAGTCCAGGATCTCCCGTCAGCGGTGATCTCGCTCCTCCTGCCGCTGCTGTCTGAGCTGCATGGGCTCCTTGGCTGCGGGGCTAGCAGCCAAGATGCGGAGCCGGATGTGGCCTGCTCAGGGTCTTTTGGTTGATGCGGAGGGCTAGGTCCACGGCATCATCGAAGGACTGGGGGGCTTCCTTACGGTCATTTGATCCCTGACATACTCGGCTAGCCCCTCGATTAACACAGAGCGAAAAGCATCGCTCCCCCAGCTCAGCTTCGCGGCAAGCGTTCTAAACTCAGAGGCATGCTGGCAAACTGAGAGGGATCCTTGCCGCAGGCGGAGCAGCTGAAATTCTGCAGCTTTAGGAACAAAGGTCTTACGCATCTCCTTACGCAGAAGGAGGTCTTACGCAGTCGTTACTGGCCGGGGACTTACCATTGTAAAGCACCGCTACCCACTCCTGGGCTAATCCAGACAGAAGGGATGTTAGATATTTCTCCTATAGTAGCTTCTAATCAGTGGCTCCCTGTAAAATCTAGAATAGAGCTTAAAATCCTTCTCCTCACTTATAAAGCCTTAAATGATCAGGCCCCATCATATCTTAAAGACCTCATAGAACCTTATTATCCCAGCAGAGCACTTCACTCTCAGAATGCAGGTCTACTTGTGGTTCCTAGAGTTTCCAAATGTAGACTGGGAGGCAGAGCCTTTAGCTATCAAGCTCCTCTCCTGTGGAACCAGCTTCTAATCCTGGTTCGGGAGGCAGACACCCTCTCTACCTTTAAGACTAGGCTTAAAACTTTCCTTTTTGATAAAGCTTATAGTTAGAGATGGATCAGGTGACTCTGAACCATCTGTTAGTTATGCTGCTATAGATTCAGTCTGCTGGGGGACCTCCCACATTACACTGAGCTCCTCTCCTCCTTTCTCTCTCTCTGTCCACTCTTATGCCATCATTGTATGTTATTAACCTTGATTCTTCTCTCTCCCCTAGTTGTGCTTCCTCCTCTCTCTCTCTCTATCTTTCTGCGGATATCCTTGGCCTTAGAGCTGTAGTTACTGGTGGAGATGAAACAGATGTGTAACAGTGACAACATAAATACTGATGACGTGAGAAGCTGTGATGATGTAATAACAGTGATGACATAATTACTGATGACATCAGAAGCTGTGATCGTGTACAGTAACAACAGTGAGAAAAAGAGTTTTAAACTAAAATGTTCCAGCAGTCACAACGTGGACAAAACACAACTGTCCAGTTCCTAGTGTTCACCAAACAAGTTGTTATCAGTGATAACTCTGGAATAGCAGACAGCACTGAGCAGCTCCTTCAGTGGCAGGCTGCTGCACCCACGATGTGGGAAGGAGAGATTCAGAAGGTCTTTCCTTCCAACTGCTGTCAGACTCTACAACAAAGACCTTGCAGTTGACCACACACACATGGACTAACAAACACACACATCCAATACACAGTGGTAGTTTATGTGCAATATTCATGAGTGTAATTATTCTGATGCAACATGTGCAATATCTCTGTACATATATACATACATATACTCTCTGTGTACATACATATTTTTTTATCCAAGTTTACACATATAGACATTTATATTTTTCAACACAAACATACATGTTTATATTTTTAGACTGTTTGTATAGTGTACTGTTTGTATAGTTTTTATTCTATTGTTTTAAAATTTTTGCTGCTTTCTTATTTTATACTGTCCACTTTCTGCCATGACAATGCAAAATTAATAAAGGATTATCTTATCTTATCTTATCTTATCTTATCTTATCTTATCTTATCTTATCTTATCATGTGTTCAGGTGATCCTCATGGGTTTGGACTTGTCAGGAAAGACAACTATGTTGGCTCGACTGCTGACAGGCCAGGTGAGAAACCTGCAGACAGGTACGTAATTTTAACCCTGTATCAGAGAGTCCAGGTGACACTGGTTACCTGTGGTCCTGCAGGTGGTGGACACGTCTCCGACCATTGGCTTCAACGTAGGCACTCTAGACCTGGACAAGAACTCATCTCTGACTGTGTGGGATGTGGGAGGACAGAAGAGCATGAGACCCAACTGGAGGTAGGATCATCAACTATTACCACTAAACACTAACAATAAACTAACACCTGGTTCATCCGGTTCAGGTTTTATCTGGACGATTGTAAGGCTCTGGTCTTTGTGGTGGACAGCAGTGACCCAGGTCGACTCCCTGAGGCCAAGAAGGCTCTAAAGAAGGTCATTAGTGACAAGAGGCTTCAAGAAGTTCCTCTGATGGTTCTGGCCAATAAGAACGACCTGACAAATGCTCTTAGCATAAAAGAGGTATGAAACCCAGACCCTGACCTAACTAGACCTGGTACAGTTTATTGATTGTTAACTAAAACCCAGGAAAATAGAAAGGTATACTGGGGTTTACTTTGTCCCCTGAACAACAGGCAGAGTGCTGGACTTTAATTACCACATTAACATGGACACATCCACATGTGAGGATTCATTCTTCACTCTGACAAATACACCTTTGAACCATAGACACACAAAGCTCTAAAAAACATCCTGTTTGGATCAGCTAATTGTTAAGAAGGACTTAACCTGAAAAACAAGTTTGAACCAGATGTTTTTTGAGGTTTTGTCTGAAACTCAAACTCAAAAATAAAAGTAAGTCATATGTAAGAGATATTGTGGCCTGGTGGCCTGGTAGCTCAATGGGTTAAGCATCAGACTGGGATGCAGAATGTCGCAGGTTATGACCCTGATGTGATCTTCCAGCTCGGGTTTCTGAGTTCCCAGGATTCACATGACTTTTATACAGTTGCTGGGTGAGTTGCTGAGATTTTGTTGCTGCAGCTAGGGCTGGGCGATATGAGCAAAAATCCATGTCCCGGTCTGTCTGTAAATTTTGGCTCTGTCATGATATACCTGTTATATCCCGGTATTTTCTTGTACAAAACATTTCAGGTTCAATTTAGAGAGATTATAAAAATTATATTATAAGAATGTTATGACAACAGACAGTAACTGAATCTATAACCGAGACATGTTTTTTTTTGTTTTCAAACAATGACTGAAGTAAAGAAAGTCAATATTATGTACATGTAAACATTTTAATTAAAATGTCCTGATACTGAGGGAAATAGCTTGTTTGGAGACAAATTGTTTTTTCATCTGCTATATAATGTTTATTCTCATGTAAGACTCACACAGACTTGACCATATGTCTGTGATCAGTCTGAAATGTTTCACATTAGTGAGTCAGTCACTAAGAATCCAGACATTAATATCCATTTCTGACAGCACCTGTCCTGTAAACTACTGGCGAGTGAACAACAGGAACCGATCAAGTGTTTTTAGCAGCTTTTTAAAACATCTTTTGTCGTGTTTGTATCTCTGTGGGGACCAGGTCTTTAACAGTGTTAAAGATAGCTTACTATGTTATCTAGTTATCACTTTCTTTTTTTCTAAGACACACCACAGGTAAACGGTGCAGGTTTGTGTCTGACACGTTAGCAACAGACTGAAGTTTAACTCACTCTACAGAACAGAGTTTGTGGCGCTGTTGTAAACAGAGATAAAGTTTTGACGAGATACAGTATTAAATTTTGACGCATACTGTAATACGTATGTTTTTCTGCTAGAAATCCAAACCACCTCAAACTATTGAACCGCTGGTTTTCTATTTACCAACCAGATCATCGTTCTCATTACTGAGTCTATTTCTACGCTGCTGACTGAACGATAGTTGCCCTGAGATGACCTGTGTTGTGAAATGGCGCTATATAAATTAAGTTGAATAGTAGAGCCGCGACTGGCTGTGGCCGCATGCGCAGTGGCCGCATGCGCAGTGGGAGAGGGGCGCGGCTGTAGGTGTGTGAGAGAGACAGAGAGAGCCAGAGAGAGCCCGATGAAAGACTCTGCTCTCTCTTATAAAGATGTGAGCACAGTATAAATGGTATTAAAAAAATCTATACCCCGTGTATAAATATATATCGGTATAAACAGGTATACCTTTGTACAGCCCAGCCCTAGCTGGACCTTATTAAAGTGATTATAAGCCTTAATTATAAGCTTTAATTTCCCTGGATCTAATTTCCTCCTGACGTTAGTGAAACACAGAATCCTCCTTTAAATACAAACACCTCCACCTTGTTTGCACCTCTTGTCAATAAAAAATTAGTTTTTATATTAGAGCCTCAGGAACAGCAAAAGTTCAGGGAATCAGGGAACCACTTTAAATAAATTAAAAACATGAGTTTTCTCAACATCTTCTCTTCTCTCCCCTCCTCTGTCCTCCCCTTTCTACAACATCAGATCTCCACTCAGCTGGACCTTCCCAGCTACACAGACCGGTCGTGGGAGATTCAGTCCTGCAGCGCCTTGAAAGGACTCGGCCTCCAACAGGCCTTCCTGTCTGTCTACCAACTGATCAAGAAGGGCTGATGGATGGGGGTGGGGGGTGGGGGGTGGTGGGAGCTGGATCTGGTCTGTAATATTATAATATTTACAATAAAAATCTGCATTTTTTAACATTTCCAAGATTTTTAGATTTTAATAAATTTTCACGTTTTCACTTTGTCATGACGGTTAAAGTCAGTTTGTGTTGGTACTGAGTGATGGAGAAAGTAAATGTATGATATATTAAAATAAAAATGAAACCAATGAGGGGCGGCACAGTGGTGTAGTGGTTAGGCCGGGTCATTACTGAACTGAATCAGAGTCTCTCTGCCGTCTGCTTCACCTGCTTGTCTAAGCTATTACCTGTGCTCACCTGTACTATGTTGAATTTAATGTTTTACTTCTTTACTTCTCACAAATGAAAACCCAGCGAGGCACAAAGCGAGGACTCTGATCCAACAGACAGTCCACTTCACATCTAATAACAGGTAAAGAACTTCCAGGACTATTTAAACCTTTGTGGAAAAAACTTCAAAGGTAGAACTACTTTGTCAGTACTTTTATTGTGAAATAACAACTGAGTGTAAACATCCTGTTGTAGAATTAGACTAATTAGATTTAGTTAATTATAATCACTGACTAGTGAAGATGAAGAGGATCAGAAATGTTATTGACTCCGTAAATGTCAGAAAATTAATAATCAATCCCATTAAATGTTAAATTTATCCTTCACATGTAAATACTACTAGCCATCGAGTGATTTTGATTCTTATTGTTGATTGATTGATTATCAGTTAATATTTGGTCCATTTGAAGAAGACTTTAGTCCCTCCGTATAAAAACATCGTAGTTGTTTCTATGTAATTTTCTTGTTTTTGTCTTTGTCTGTTCTGAGCGTGTGCAGACTCTGCAGACAGAACCAGGACTGGACCAGCAGCAGGAATGGGACCAGGACCCAGACCCCGTTAAAGAAGACCAGATAGACCCATAGGTAGAGCCCATTGGACGTGTCAAGGTGGGGACTGCCAATTAGCCAATCAGGACAGAAGGTCATCCAGCCGCCGTACAGCTCGCACACGCTCAGAGTAATCTGAACAAAGTGTCTGCAACAAATATTTGAATGAAGGATAGAAACTGCTAGTAAACATATCTGTGTATGATAATACTGCATTTGTATTGTATATACATCAGTATAAATATATATGCGCATATTTATATTTATCAATCTTTGGACAAACTGTACCAGAGATAAAATCCTCCTAAATCTGGATAATAATCTGGTGTACTACCTGTAGTACTTGTCCTTCAGTACTGCGTGTATGAGCAGTACTGCGAGCAAAGAGTCGAGGACAACGGTCAGAATTTCTATAGAAACAATTGTTGGGTCAGAAATCAACCAGCGACTGTCGGCTTTACCGTACTCCCTCCCTGCGGACAGACAGGTCGAGGACAGAGAGGTGGAGAGGCAGATGGGTGGAGAGGGAGAGACACTTGAGCTGTGCCAGTAAGGTAATTGTACTGCAGTGAAACACAAAATTCCCTCTGAAAAATGCTGTGGAGGAATTATGTAACATAAAATCAAAAAATACAATTGATAAAATCAATTTATATAATATGTTAATAAAAACTGACATAAATTTAAATGGAATTTGTTAAAGTTAAACTCACAGAGTTCAGCAAGTGGCCCCTCAGAGGTCTTCACAGTCCCAACCAGGGACATGTAAACAAAGGGCCCCTCCTGTAAACACAAACAATCACACACATGTAAACAAAGGTCCCCTCCAATAAACATATAAATATACCTAAATACAATAAACCCCGATAAGAAACAAAGTAAAAACTGAAGCAGTACTAACTATTCCTGTTTGGCCATACCAGTGTCAGGTGGACAATGACATCATAGAACAGCCACAGCAGGATCCACCTGTCCTCCATAGAGCTCTGCCCACTGTACCTGCTTGTTAGCATGAAAGCAGCCAACACCTGAACACTACATGCTAACAGAGACAAGACTGACACCAGAGACAGACTGGAAGGTGCCACTGAGTCCATCCCCGGAAGTAGTATTACATGCAGTAAAGGTAGTACTCTGCTGTAATACTGTGTGGTACTGTGCTCACGTAGTAACTAAGTCCTGTGAGGAATCTGCACTGAACTGTGGGACTGTGAACTTACACCTAAGGTCCCTCCCCCTCCCTTTCTCTTTGACCAGTCGGTGGAAGTCCATGACCCTGAGTGTTTTCATTGGCTGCTGAGGGGACCACCCCACTGACACTCACACCCTCCCACAGAGGTCAAAGGTCAACAGCTGAAACCAGACTTCACAGTACAAACAACAGATTTTATTTGAGGCTCCTTACAGAACCTTTGTTTGTTGTCAGAACGCAGAAAAAGTTAAATGTTTTTAATAATGATAAGAATTTAAACAGGGTTAATATTACACAAACCTTATACAATCTCATGGCCGCTTGACATACACACGAAAAAACATTTAACAGGGAAATAAGTAGAAAAGTGATCAGTAAAAAGAAAAGTTTTTAATTCAATAAATGGCTTTAAAAGTGAGGATTTATTTTAAGTATATATTCAATATGGGATTGAACCAGTAACCAGTGAAGTTGAAAAAAGATGGGGGTAGTTTGAGCTGAGTGCTTAGTATGAGTGATCCGAAGATTGAGTCATGGCAACTGGACTTCTTTCTTAAAGGTAGAAACTGTATAGATAGATAAAAGTGGGAGAACAGTTTCTACCTTTAAGAAAGAAGTCCAGTTGCCATGATTTAATCTTCAGAGAACTTCACCTGGATGACTGAGAATCTTCACAGACTTAGTATGAGTGAGAATTCTGGCTGCAGAGTTCTGAACATACCGAAGCCTTTGTAAGGACTTTAGAGCAAGGCCTGCAAAAAAATAATTGCAGTAGTCTATACAGTGTCAGGCATGTAGAGACACAGACAGAGCGTGTGTATGTCGGAACGCCTTTGTAGCGTGCGGGATTGACCCCACTGCGGAGTGAGCCGCAGCGAGCTAGAAGATGCACGCGGTTTGCTGTCGTAACGCCACGATGTCTGAGCGAGGAGCAGGTGAGTGTACTTCCTGTTTATGCCTTGTCCTTACCAATCCTACCTCTTCCTCGCGGTCACCTGACTCGCTCACCTGACAGGATACCCCAAGCTCTGGGGCTGCTTGAGACTCGTGGGTTGGGGCCATTGGGTCACTGCCTCCACCTTCTGGGGATCCATGGCCACGCCCTGGGAAAAAGATGACATAGCCCAGAAACGCGGTGGAGCACTGGTGGAAGGCGCACTTCTCCAGTTTGCAGTTAGCCAGTGGGCTAGCAGCTTGCGCAGCACAGCTCTCACATGCAGAATGTGCTCCTCTTCCGTTGGGGAGTACACTAGGATGTCGTCCAGGTAAACGAACACCCACCGTCCAGCATATCCCGAAACATGTCATGATTCTTCACCGTGACCTTGTTCAGCCCCCGATTATCAATGCAGGGGCGGAGGCCCCCATCTTTCTTCTTCACAAAGAAGAAGCCGGCCGCAGCTGGCGACGTGGATGGCCGGATGAAGCCTTGTTGGAGGGCCTCCGCGATGTACTCCTCCATGGCCCTGTTCTCCGCGGGGGACAGAGAGAATAGTCATCCTCGAGGCGGGACCGCGCTGGGCAGCAGGTCGATGGCCATGTTGTAAAAGCGGTGGGGAGGCAAGGTGGCGGCATGCTGCTTGCTGAAAGCAAGGAATCTGTTCGATGTCGACGGGCCCGGGGACTGAGGACTACCTGGAGCACGTGCCGGTTCCAGTGGTGGTTCCGAGCAGCAGACAGCGTTGGTGGCATCGGGGCCCCCAGTCCAGGATGCGGCCTTCAGACCACAGGATGTGGGGGTCATGCTGCTGCAGCCACTGGAACCCAAGGATGAGAGGAGAGGATGGGGCTGAGATGATCGACGTGGAGGTCGACGGACATCTGAAGTGGGTTGGACTGGAACCAGACCGGATATGGCTGAAGAGGATGTCTGTCGACTAAAGTGATGGGAATGAACCGGGTGACTGCCTCCAGGGATACTCCAAGCCGGGATGCTGACTCTTGGTCAAGGAAATTGTCAGCAGCTCCTGATTCCAGGAGCGCATTCAATTTGACCCGCTTGTGTCCCAGCTGGAAGGTTACACTGAGTGAGAAACGAGATGATCTGATGTTACTAGACAAGCCAGGTGAAGCTCCCCCGACGCTAACCTGGCTCTGTCGTTTTCCGGACGAAGAGGGCACTGGGACCGGTGATGGTGGGCCAAGCCGCAGTATGCACACAGGCCACCCCGCCAGCGGATCTCGCTCCTCCTGTGGCAGCCGACCGAGCTGCATGGGCTCCTCGGCTGCAGGGCTGACGGCGCCACTGGAGGTGGGAGCAGGCGCCGGTGGTTGGGCGAAAGGCTGGGTAGTTGGTGGTTGTGGTCTGGTGAGGGTTTTCTGGTCTATGCGAAGAGCAAGGTCCAGAGCGTCGACGAAAGACTGGGGGGCCCTCAATGAAAACGGAGCGGTAGGCGTCGCTCCCCCAGCTCAGCTTGGCGGAGTGACTTGGTGAGTGACTTAAAATGGGAGTCAAAGTCAAGGAATGGGTTGAACAATACACCAAGATTTCTAATAACGAGAGACATGGTTTAGGTTTAGAGGTTTAAGACATACACCTTCAATGCATATGGAGAAATCATAAGCTTTGTGTAGGAGTGACATCCACCCAACTAGAAGAATTTCAGTTTACTATTATTAAACTTCAAGAAGTTAGCCTGCAACCAACATTTTAAATCTGAAATGCATATGTGTAAGCATACTGTGAAAGGAGACTGAAAAATTTATACTGAAATTTAACTGAATATCATGCAATGAGAACAAATAATCTGGCCAAGTGGTGGGATGTAGATTAAGAGAAAAGGGTATAAAATTGGTAGAACATTTTCCATTTGCCTAATTAATAATAATAATTGTTAACGCTTCTCTTCTCCCACTCCATCACACCAACACACATGTAGGGCCTTGAGGTGCAGATGTGTCGCTGGGGTGCAGGGGAGGTATTCCTTTTTTGTTCCCTAGTGGCCACCTGTATCTCAATTTTAAATTCCCAACTTAGACACTTTCATCACCTACCCTTTCATGACGCATACATTTAGGGCCTTGGGGGTGGGCACACTGAATGGCGTCCAGAGGGTGGTCTGTTCATTCAGCCTTACCTCTGGTGCCAGTGTCCACTTCTCAATTTAAAATCGCACCTAGACAGTGAGGATTCTTGGGAGGGGCTAAGCTGACACCAGCTGTCTTCTGGCAGAAGATGGTTAGTGCCATACCCCTCCCCTGTTTTAAAAGCACTTTAGAACAGCACGCACCAAGACCATATTAGAGCAGGAGAAGCGAGGCGTGGGGTCTTCTCACCCCCCCGCTCCATTTGCACGCCGTCTGGGGCTGGGGGCTGAGAGGATGAGCTGGCCGTCGAGCCAGGTTCTGGGCTGGTGGGCCTCCTGGCTGCTGTGGGGACTGGGGCGGTCCTCCTGGTCTCTTTAGCTGAGATCGGCTGTGACATGGCAAAATCATTTCCCTCTGGGATAATAAAGTTTTTGAATATTGAATCTGAATCTAGAAAATGTTTTAATTAATAAAGGTTTAGTTTAAAATCATAAACACAAACACAGTTACTGTGGTTTCATCCATTTATTGATTAATACACAGGTGAACTCACCTGTTCAATATGTTGGACAGGTGACAAACAGGAAGTGATCTTTGGCAGCAGGACGTTTTTATTTGTGTTCAAATAAAAGACATTTTATCAGAAGAACATTACACATGGAACATCAGGAACATATCAGCAGAATGTTTAAATGTAGTAACACATATCACCAGTGATTCAAGCATCAGAGGAACCTTAGATAATATTTGGGTGAACTTTACAGGGAGATTCTTAGGACAACCTTAGGAGCCAAACCTTAGTTTCGGGAACCTCAGTAATATCCTAGCAGAACCTTAAGGGAACCATTGAACAATCTTACACAAAGTTCCGAGGAACCATTCTTGGAACGTCAGAGTAATGTTGCTGGAATGTTTTAGGGAAAAGCGTCTGTTTAGCACCATATTCTGCATGTTAGAAAGGGGTCAGGATGATCCACAGGTGGTGGTTCCACTGATTATGATGTTACTGATCACTGGTTATTACATCAGTCATTTTTTGAAAAAAACAAAAATAAACCTTTTTTGGACATTGAATGTGAAAATAATATCCGTCCTGTAAAACCCACGGATCTCCATGAGTTCTTTAGGTTTCCAGGTCAGTAGTCAGGTCTACGTCAAACTTTAACCTAAAGATCTGACGATTCGTGGTTTTCAGTTTCTCTTGTAAATATCAGCTCAGACGATTGATTTCTGAACTTTATCAATATAGGTATTTATCAATCACAAATCTGAACTCTGAGCTTTAAAGGAATACTTTTTTTTGGTCTTATAGACAGTTATTCATATTGATGTACTCATGTTTGTAAGTGAGCAGCTAACTTAGCTTAGCATAAATGCTGTAAAACTGGGAAGCAGCTTATTAAAAACTGTGGGAATATTTCTTAAATTAGAGGGAATGTTAATTGAATATTGTATTTGGAGTTTGCAGTAACATGAGGGGAATGTAAGAGGCCTTTAGTGGAACTTTAGCAGAATGAGAAGATGTTTGGAATTCTGACTTCTTTCTGGAATTCTTCTTGGAATTCTAAATTGGAACTCCAGATCTAGATGTAGAACCTCATATTGGGTGTTGGACAGGTCACAGCTCAGATTTGTTATTAATTTAAAGGGTGTTTAAGGTTCCTCATCCTCCTCTGCCTGAGGCAGGGTGGAGGACAGAGCATACTCCTGACTGACTCCCTCTGAAACCACTGACAGATTCACCTCTGCCACACCTGAAACCTCTTCTTGGTCTTGGTCCACCTTCTCCTCCTGTTTATCCTCCTGTTTCTCCTCCTGTTTCTCCTCCTGTTCTGTTGGTGCCAGCTGGGCATGGACTTCAGTGAAGGGAACCTCCAGCTCGGTGCTGCTCAGCGGGGAGACCTGGACATCCGCCTCAGTGGTGACCAACTCCCCGGTCTGAGCCAAAGTCTCGATAGGCTGAGAGTCAGAGCTGCTGCGAGGCTGAAAACACAAACAGGAGAACTTCAGTGGAACTATAATAGACTGTAAGGTCTAGAAACTTAGGCGAAACTAGAGGAACTTTGTTGGTACTTGAGAGAATGTTAGGGGAATCGTGGAGGAACATCAGTAAACAATAAGGGTATATTGGAGGAATTGTACGGGAATGTTGAGAATTATATTTAATCATGGAAATCTAAGGGGAACCATAGAAGTCATTTGGGATCTGTAGGGGAACCTTGGAGTGACCTTACAGAAAGCTTGGCCTAACTTTAGAAAAATGTGAGAGCAACAGTAGTGGAACCTGTTGAGAAAGCCTTTAGATAGTCTTAGGTTACATAAAGTGGAGTGATAGTGGACCCTCAGTAGAACCTCAATAGAACCTTAGCAGAAATTAGAGATTACAGAACCTTCCGAATGCTGAAGGTCAAAGGTGAAACTTTCAGGCTGGAGGTTTTCTGTTTGATTTTCTCTCGTTGTTCCACAGAAACAATCTTTGTTCCAATCTTTGTCATCTTCTTCTCAATGTTCTGTCTTGAGAACGCCTTCTTCAGACTGTCAACCTGCAGCAAGAACAACAGTTACACCCATCAGTCCGAATAAGCACCTGTCTGTCTGAACACATGTCTAACTGAGCCTCTGTATTTACCTTCCTCAAACTAGATCGCTTTAGTTTTTCAGCTCTGGATTTCTCCATATTTTCCAGATCGTGAGGCCATGGTTCCTCATCATCAAGTTCAGCCTCCAATCCAACGTCCTCATCAGATGATAGGTCGATCGTGTGGAGCCCCACCTCCTGAGAATGGTTTCCATCCTCACCTGGCACCAGTTCCTCATTTTCCTCCAAAATCTCGTCACGGGGGAATGGAGGAGGATCCTTCACAAAAACGCTAGTGGGGATCTCATTCTCCTCCTGGGGGAGGAAAAATGAGAACATTAAGAACAGGTTTAGTTCTGAGGGAAACCATGGGAAAACATTATAAAGACATTATTAACTTTAGTGGAACCTGAAGGGAACATTAGTTTGAGTGAATATGTAGGGAAAAGTTTGGGAAGATTTAGACCACACTGGTGGAGTTTTATAGGAATGTTGGGATTGATATTAGGATAAGAATATGGAAACTTAGAAGTCATTTGGTTCTGCTGGGTGAACACCAATGTTTAAATTATCAGTAAGTCGATTTATTATTGTTAATTTACAGGAACAATAGAACCTAAACAAGTAAAAATAAGGAGTGAAGCAGTTAAAAAAAACAGAGCTGCCAGAGAACATCACACACACACACACACACACACACACACACACACACACACACACACACACCACTAATATACACACACACATGCTAGAATACACACGTCTACACTAACTCACAGTAACACACAGACTGAGGAATGCTGAGTATTTTAGGAGGACAGAACTGTTTAGTGTCAGTGAGAACAAAGAAAACACACCAGATACAGTACTACACAGTACACAGTACTCACTGATACTGTAATACTGATACACTGAAGTTTTACTACTGTTATTATAGTTACCAGTTACTGTGAGGTTACTACAGTAGCTGCATTATCACATGGTGTAATTGACAAATGTAATCACAGTAAAATCACAGTAAACAACATCAAGCTGTCTGACCTGACTCCACCTACACCTGCAGTTACCTGTAGTAACCTAATATTACCTGATCTCATCTGTACTCATTACCGTTAACTGTCAAGTTACTTCTAGTTAGGTTTTACATGTAGTTATGTTTTATCACCTTTAATTGGTGGTAGTTACCTGTGAGTATCAGCAACCACCCGTTGTGACTTGTCTGTAACTGTATTGCAGTTACTTGTCGTAATTTAGGATAATCCGTAGTGATACTCAGTAGTAATATCTAATTACCTGTAGAGATTATGTTTAGTTACCTGTGTTTACCTGTACTGTATATGTACTAACCTGCAGTTTCCTCTGTCTGAAGACTTGTTTAGAATCAGATTTAGGTTTACCAGGAGTACCACTACTTCATGATCACTGTGTGCTTCTATGGTCTGCTGAATGTTACCATGACAACCAGACTACATCACATCTGTTTGTGTTTTTGATCAAGTTTTTCCATTTGACTTCCTGCAGCAGCTGACGGCCAAATAAGGTCAGAGACTGAAAAGCACCGTCAGAGACGGAGACAAGGCTTCAACTAAAAATAGAAAACTGAGTGAAGGTGAAAAGTTCTTTTAGATCAGAGGCAGTTTGACAGGCCTCTGGTCAGATACAGGGAAAACTACAGGGAAGTTAGAGTAGTAATCAGTAGCTATGGTAATTATTATAGTACTACTACTACTACTACTGCTACTGCTACTACATTAAGCTCTTGGGAGATTCAATTCAGTTCAATTCATCTTTATTTGTGTAGCGCCAAATCAAAACAAGGGTAATGTTAAGGCACTTTACATAGCAAGATTTAGGACCTTGCAAAATATAAGATGATGAAGTTCCTATTTTTCTGACTCATCCGTTGGCTACAAGGTCAAAGTTCGTCATTTAGACACCAACAGAAAAAAAAAAGTCCTTTTAGTAGCTTTTCTGGATCTTTTGACCATAAGGTGTGGATTTGTAAGTGAGTGACCTCTGACCTTTAACCTCAGTGATCTCACCTGGAAGATCAGGACCTTGAAGTTGTTCCTGTTGACCAGGTGGGCATGGTTTGCCTCCAGTTTCTTCACCTGTGCACCCTGACGCTCCATTTTCTCACGCACCTGTAACATAACAAGATGTTAAAAACCCGGACAGGTGAAAGGTGTGATAACAACCAGGACCGTTAAAATTGACAGGTGACATTTTTACAGACAAGTAATGTGCCTGCTTACAGGAGATATGTTTACTAACAGGTAATGCATTCACTGACAAGTGACAGATGATGAGTTTACTTACAGGTGATGTATTTACTTACAGGTGATGTGTTCACTGACAGGTGACTTACCTCCTTCATGGTGACAGACAGTTTGCGGCTCTTGTCCAGCAGTTTGCTGACCGTGTTTGAGGTGTGACTGTGACTCTTAGACAGTTTGGTCATATCAGCCTGGATCCCTCTGACCACGCCCTCCATCTGCATCTGGTGCACCTGGAAAATAACCAGTAACTAACCAGTCACTAATGAGTTAATAACCACCATAAGCTATAATATATTGTAGATTGTAAATTATATAGAATATAGATTATAGATTTTGTGACACGCTTTGTTGATTATGTAATGCACCCGTTAAACTGTTTCTGTTTTAACTTGCTGTGACAGAAACAACATGTTCTGACATGTTAAACACCCAGCATTTAAACGTACAGCTGAGCTTTTACTTTGAAGTTTCATTAGAACACGAACAGGAAACAGTTTTTGTTTCAAATGTCAAATTGAAGAATTTCTCTTTGTTTTCAGGAAACATTTAAATCAGCTTTGTGACCTGGTGTTGTAAAGTTTAAATTTAACCTGGAGCAGATGTCAGAGTTGTAAGCATTCATATGAGTGTTTTACTAAAGATCAAACACAGTTTGTGGATGAGGTCAGACCAGCACAGATTTACTGTGAGACAAGATATACCATCTGTCAGGGTTTGATCTGCTTCAGGTTTTATCTGAAGCAGAAAACTAATATAATCAACATGTGAAGAATTCACCCTCACAGCTGTGAAAAAACAACCATGACCTTCTTATTCAAAACTTCCATAAGAAAAAGCAGAGTAAAGATGATACTAAGAGAAAAGAGAAAAATCTGTAAATGCAAATTAAATGTTTTTAGCTAACTTTTGGATGAAGAGTAGATGAAGTATTTGCTTTTTTAATAGTCAAAGTTACTGTTGACCAAACAGATAAAATGTTTGAGTCAGAAGTTACCTTTACAGCTAAATCACCAGTTTTTGAGGTGGAGTTTGGTTTTCACAGACTGTGTATTTCCTCTAAAGCCATCAGGACAAAAACAGGTTTGTGCTGTTTCTTAATTCATCTAACAATAAAGATCAGAATAAAGAGGAAGTGTTTTTAAATCAACAGTTTTAGTATAAAAAGTCTTTGTGGACAGTTTAAATCTCTGAAGCCGTGTCATCAGGATTGTCCTGTTTCTTTACTTATGGTTTGGACTGACTTTCTGCTCCAGTCTGGGCTGGACTCTGTGCTGGACTTGCACACTCCGAGCTGTTCTCCAGGTGTGGTCCCAGCCCCGACTCACCTCCATCTTGTGCTGGTTCTCCTGTACGGTGTCCAACATATTGACCAGTTTATCCAGCAGAGTTAGGACCGTAATGGCGTTAACAGGTCCCTGACTAATCTTCTCTGGATCAAATCCATCCAGAGGAAACGAGGGGGAAGCCTGGTCCTCATCTTGCTGGTCCTGCAGGTCCTGCTGATCATGTAGGCCCTGGTTTTGGGTGGGAACAAGCAGATCCTGGGTCTGGTGGGTCTCGGTCGTCACCATGATGAAGCTGTCGAACTAAAACTTTCCTGGAGCAGAAAAACACTGAGACTCTGCCTCGCCCTGTCTCTGGGCTGCTGCACTCTGATTGGTTGGCTCAGAAACTTTCCAAATAACTTTCTGACTGTGCACACCTTTAACCCCTTCACCACCACCTACACCTTTAACCCCTGAGCCTCACATGCAGTACAAACAGACACGCCCGGGGGGACTAATTGCTCTTTTGTGCTGTATGCTACAGTTGTGTGTCTTGTTTGTTTTTAGATGTGTGTATCACTATCACTGTGTTTTTTACTTTCTAACGAGGTTCTTTATAGAGGTTCTACATTCTGTTATCTATGGTCTGAGGAGGTATGACTTCTGCACCTCCCCCTGTGTGTGGTTTGAAAAAACAATTAAAGCTAACTTTACTACATATAGATATACTGCATCTTTACATTTTCCTGTATGAGAAACCTTTCATATCAAATAAAACATAAAAACACAAACTCTGGTTCTGCGACGAACAAAGAATTTAGAGTAAATCTCCTCTGGACCCCCAGATTCTCCCTCTGTGGGGCCCTTTGCCTCAGGTTGACAACATGTGGTTGTGAAGGGGTTAACCGTGTATTTCTCTACCACACCCAGAGGAGGGGGGTGGGGGGTTGTGTCCATGACAACGGGGGCAGGACTGTGTTTGTCAGTGGAGAGAGAGGAAGACGCTGTCAGTGAGCCTCATTCCACCGCTCTGTGCATGTTTTCCTCTGCTGACTCCCCTCCCCACACACCCTCACCCTCATGTCACTGCAAAATTATTTGTGCCATGAAGACTGTTTACTCCACACAGGAGAAAACATTCACCACCAGACTTCATTGACAAAACAGTGAATTTACTGTTGGTCTGTGCTGCTGAACATAAAACAGTGACTAGTTTGTCAGTGTTGTTCTGTCAATGTTCAGATTTGTAATGGAGTTTGGTGAGAACAGTTTGGTTATAACATTTCACAAAACTCCATCTGAGGAGAACAAGAGACTCAGTCACCAGAGGAACCGCAGTGGAACATAAGATAAGATAAGATAAGATAGAACTTTATTGATCCCACAGCGGGGAAATTTGTGTGTTACCACAGCTCAGGAC
>JAUYWH010000012.1:29108-48748 GCA_034779795.1 Ctenopoma multispine | reverse complement strand
CCACCTGACAGAGCTGGTCTGCACAGTCCCTGAGCAGTCTGGAGCAGATTCTGTCTGGACCTGCTGATTTCCTTGCCATCAAGGCAATATTATAAGAGCACAGGGAAATTTTAGAGAACCTTTATGAGAATATGAGGAACATCGAGAGAAACAGAGATAAACGTCAGTCAGACAGTTCTTATAATATACACCAATGTTCTCCTCTGGTGAGATGTGGTTATAACGACCTCCTCGTCCAGTTTTTAACAGATCTGTGGAGTCTCAGGTACACTTTAAATGTCTGGTGAGAACTCAGAACTGTTCTGTAGGATTTCAGACCATTGAGGAGGAAACAGGAAGACACGCTCAGATTATGGAATTCCAACACAATACAGTCTGTGTGTATATGTGTGTGTGTCGGGGGGGCATCCTGTAAATGTGAAGGAAACGACAGGGATCAACCCACAGTCTGACAGAATGTGTGTTTTTCCTGTAGGAGTTTAAAATGTTCTTTAGACCTTAAAAGGTTTTCGTTAAAAAACACTGGATCGGCCCGTACATGATGTTATATTTATGTTTAATTGTGGTTCACTTGACACAGATTCTAGTGAATAAAGTTTGTTTGTGCTGAAACACACATTAATCAATCAATTACGTTTCTAATGTTTACTGTATCTCTGAAGTTAAAATAAATAAAATTCAGACGATAAACTGACGTAAAAGTGTAGTGACTCAGTTTGTCTCCAAGGGGCGAACTGAGAAAAGCAGCAGTTACTCGGCGGACCGTAGAAGAAGAAGAAGTTGAATCTATACGTAGAAGAAGAATCAGCAGTTATTGGGAAGCGATCAGCTGACTGCGCTAATGCTAAAGCTGACTGAGAAGATTCAAGAGTCAAATCTTAAATCGACGTTTTTAAAATTGTAATTATAAAATTTAAATTGTTCTCCGTAACAACATGGCGTTCATCACGGCCAACTGGAACCCGCTGGGAGAAGCCTTTTATCGGTCAGTTTATCTGAGGTTTATCGGTCAGGCAGCAGCTAAGTTAACGTTAGCTACAAACTGCAGCAGGAATCAGGCGAAATATTGCCTTTTTTAATAAAATGAAAGACTGGTCAGTTATTATATTCAGCCTGGTTTAAAACGTAAACATGATGTTACGGTGTCTGCTGGTGATGTGACACTGCAGGTTAAATGTTTGTTGTTAGCTTTAGCTTCAGACATTACAAAGGAGAGAGATCGACTTTATTTAAAGAGGTTTCCTGAAACCAGGCTTCCTGGTTTGTGACTGGATCAGGAAGAAGAATCAGGTTGTAGATGATGACTCTGGCTTTTAGTGGGAAAACTAACTAGTCAATGAAGTAAAAGGAGCTGGGAGGAGATCAGTTCAGATGAAGGTGTTAGTAGGAAGGTTGCAAGGCCAGTGAAGAGGTGTTTAATATTTCAGTAAGAATCATAGGGGCGTTAAAATGATAACATTTTAAATAGAGTCTGGTAAAGATGTTTAAACTGAAATGCACATTTATCCTGATTGATTATGAGCTGTGTTTATTTTAACATGTGTCGCTATTAGAGGTGGGAATCACCAGAGACCCCACAATACATTATCACAATACTTAACTCACGATACAATATTATTGCGATTTTGAATGTTCTGTGATATGCTAAGTATTGCGATATGATATATTGCGATTATTTTTTTAATCACAATATATGTGTGTGTTTTTTTTTTTCAACGGCAAATTGTCCATAAAGGTAAACTTTGTTAAAATACATTTAAATTAATAAAAAATTATTTCACTTCAATCATTTTTATTCCTGACAAACTGTCTGTATTACACCACGCAAAAATATTGCGATACTATACTATATCGATTTTTCCCCCCACCCGTAGTTGTTATTTTGACATGTTATCTTGTGCAGGAAAACAGAGTTGTATGACATGTGCTGGAGCATCCGTGATGGACTCAGAGACAGTTTGGTGGCTGCAGCTCCATACGGAGGACCCATAGGTACATTCACACTTTATTATTATAACTATGGGATGTTATGAAAGCTGAAACCTTTAGGAGCCCTGTCCAGACTCCATTCTCATTTCAACATCTTTACAATCTAAAGTTGGTTAAAATACGGAACCCAGGTTTAAAATGTTGAAGATGCTGGAAACATTAATTTATTTAAACATTAATATCAGTTTATTTTTGTAGTCACAGTTGGGTTAGCAGCTGTGTAGATACAGCGGGGGAAATAAGTATTTGACACATCAGCATTTTTATCAGTATGGGGATTTCTAAGTGGGCTATTGATGCAAAATTTCCACCAGATGTTGCCATCAAGCCAAATATTGAAATCTGGTTCTGAACTTGATCAACATTTACAGGTATTGAGAAAAGTTCAATAACATGAGGCGTACTCGATTATTTAAGTTATTTTAAATGCTTTAATGTTTGGCTGGAATGAAAATTTAAAGCTGTCTGATCTTTCCCATACTTAACATGTCTGTCTGAACCTGTCTGTGTCTCAGCTCTCCTCAGGGAACCTCATAGACGTTCTCCAAGTTCTCGTCCTCAGTTGGAGATTTATTCTGCATCTGGAGTTGCTATTGCCAGTTTTCCAGTGAGTATAAACATACCTGTGGTTTGTGGTTCATGCATTTCTGTCATACAAACACCTGCAGATGAGATGGAGCTAAGCCTTATGGGAAATGTAGTTACTGAACAAGTTTCAGATCTTTATTTATGGGTTAGAAAATCAGTCTACGCCCACTAATGCAGAAAGACAAAATGTAAAATGTCATCAAAGTTCAAAACCTTGTTCTGTGTAGTTTGAACGTTCTTAGGGGGAACCAGCTTCCCCTCATCCACCTTCAGCCTCTTCTAGCAGACCAACTTTAGTTAATGTTCAGTCTACTGATCTTTGTTTTTCTGTAACCTGATGTCCAAAACCTCTTCTGCTTCTTGCATTGGTCGAGGCAGATGACCGTCCACCCTGAGCCTGGTTCTACTGGGGGTTTCTTCCATTAAATGGAGTTTTTCCTCTCCACTGTTGCCTAGTGCTTGCTTTAGTGGGATTGTTTTTTTTTTGTTTTTTTACAAATGTTCTGTATATATATATTCTGTTTAAGGTTCTAAACCTTGCACTGTAAAGTGCCTTGTGATGACTTCTGCTGTGATTTGGCGCTATACAAATAAAGTAATAACAAAAAATAAAAAGTAATAAATAATGTAAAAAAACCTGCTTTCAGTCTTGCTTTAGGTCACCACTGGGTTAGGGGTAGGGTCTTCCAGGAAGACAGTTACCTGAAAAATACATTGAAGTTAATCCAAAACTTTTTGAAGGACAGAAAAATCAAGGTCCTGGAAAGGCCTTCTCAGAGCCCACATCTGAGAATCCGTGATGGGAGTCCATGCTTGACAACCACACACTTTGGATGAGCTGCAAAAAATTGCTATGAAAAAATGTACTAAGATCCCTTAAGAGATAAATGCCAACCTAAGTTAGAACGCCCCATAAAAGGCTGTGAATCAGCAAGATCACATTATTGACTATTCATTTTCAGAGCGTTTTAATTCAGCACATCAGTCAAATATCTTAATATCTTAATAGGAAGCAGTTAAACTATAAACTCTTTGGATTTGGACCATTTCCGTGTAAATGTTAGGGTTTTTTTTATTTCATCAAAGGGGCTGATATTTTTGGGTTTTAGCGTAACCTGTCTGCATCCCTACCTGACTGTCTCACTTTGACCTGTCTGTCTATCAGTGGAAGAGTGGTCCTGTGGTCCAGTTGGGTTGGACGGTCAGTGACGAGTTGTTATGTGTTCAAGAAGATGGAACAGTTCTGATCTATGATCTCTTCGGGTCCTTCAAGAGACACTTTAGTATGGGTCAGGTCAGTCTGTTAATTAACTAATGACTACATTCGTTCAGGTCAGTCTGTTAACTAATCTGTTGTGGTAAACAGGAAGTGGTCCAGTCTCAGGTGCTGGAGGCCAAAGTGTTTCACTCTCCATATGGAACAGGTGTTGCCATAGTAACAGGGTCTTCACGCTTCACCTTGGCAACAAATATCGATGACTTGAAGCTGCGCAGGTTACCTGAGGTGCCAGGTAACACCTGTGTGTGTGAGTGTGTGTGTGTGTGTCTCTCTGTCTGGCTCTCTCTTTCTGTCTCTAACTCTCTCATACCTGTATTTAGTTCTCTCCCAAATGTGTCTCTTTCTCTCTGTCACACACACCTGTCTTTCTGTCAGGTCTGCAGGGGAAGCCAGTTTGTTGGGTCGTACTGACTCAGGATCGCCAGACTAAAGTCCTTCTGTCTACTGGACCAGAACTCTACATCCTGGACAACACGTCCTGCACCGCTGTGGTGAGGTGGTTAAACGGCCAGCCAGGTAGACAGACGTGGTAGTAAGACAGCTAACTAACCTCACCTCTCTGTTCTCAGTGTCCTCCAGGTCTCACTCCTCAGACTGGCAGTTTTGTCCACATGTCTGTGTCTTTCAGCTATAGATACCTGGCTCTTTTCACAGACACTGGACACCTGTGGACAGGTTTCTCCCACCTGCAGGTGAGCAGTTTCTTTGCCCAATCAGCTTTCTGATGTCTCACCTGAAGAGGTACAGAATTTACAGAAACCAAATGGTAATTGCTTGTGTCTTCTCCTTGTAAGTTGCTTTGGATAAAAGTGTCTGCCAAGTAAAGTAAAGTAAAGGTATGGTGTTTTTGGATGATTGACAGATGACTGTTTGTCTGCAGGAAAAACTGAGTGAAGTCGACACCAAAAAGACGACAGTGCCCAAACACATGGTCTGGTACGTTTACCTGTCTGTGTGTTCACCTTGTCTGTTTGTCTACCTGTTTACCTGTCTCACCTGTCTCTCTGCGTATCCAGGTGTCGCAGACCACAGAGTCAGCAGCCATCTGTGGTATTAATGTGGGACAGACTGCTCATGGTGGTTGGACATTGTAACGACACTATCCAGTATCCTTGTACTCATTAAGGTTCTCATTAAGCTCATAAAGGTTCATCAGTTTTTTTAAGGATCTCTTGGGGCCCTTTAAGGTTTTCCTAAATCTCATTAAGACTTTAGGAGCTCTTTGGGTTCTTTTGTGGTGTTTCTGGTGAACTCGCTTGAATCGTTTGTTGTTCAGGTGATGTTCCACGTGTTTTTACCTTGACCCTTGACCTCAGGTTTCCTGTGGAGGATCACTGTGTTTTGGTGGGAGAACTAGACGGAGTTCGAATCATCAGTTCAACCAATCAGGAGCTGCTTCAGGAGGTTCCTCTGGTCTGTCAAGACATCTTCAAGATCGCATCCATGGCTCCTGGAGCCCTGCTGCTGGAGGCCCACCGGGAGTACGAGGTAACTACTTGTCTGTCTTTCTGTGTGTGTCTGTGTGTGTGTCAGGATCATTGTGGGTTTATTTCTGTGTTTATAGAAATCGAGTCAGAAGGCTGATGAGTACTTGAGGGAGATCAAGGAACAAAGCATGCTGGCAGAAGCAGTCCAACAGTGTGTGGAGGCAGCAGGTCATGAGTACGACTCCAACACCCAGAAGTCACTGCTAAGGGTGAGACACTGTTTCATCTAAACTGTGCTCACTGTATAAACTGATCTGGGATCAGAGTATAACCTTCCAGATCCATGCTGTGTCTAACAGGCGGCGTCCTTTGGAAAGTGTTTCCTGACAGACTTCAGTCCAGATCAGTTTGTTCAGACATGCAGAGAACTACGAGTCCTGAACGCTGTCAGAGAGAGCAGCATGGGTCTGCCACTCACCCATACTCAGTATCCTCTCACTGCTCAGGGGTATCATGGGGCATGTAGTATACAGTATTTAAGCAGTAGACTCCTGTTAGTCAAAACATATTTCGTAGAATAACAATATAAACAGGCTTCTGTTATATAAAACCCTTCTGGCATGGAGACAAACTCCTTGACGTCTGACCTCAGATTCAAACAGATGACTCTACAGGTGCTGATAGACAGGTGAGTCAGAACATGCAGCCTGTCTCTCTCACACGTCTCTTCCTTCATTTGTCTCTTACACCTCTCTCACCTTTGTCTCTCAGGTTGGTGTATCGACAGTTTTATCCATTGGCCATAGAAATCTGTCGTTATCTGAAGATTCCTGATTATCAGGGGGTCAGCAGAGTCCTCAAACACTGGGCATCCTGCAAGGTAATCCTCACCTGTCTCCACTCTCCTCATCTGAACCCGTCTGATATATAGCTGTTATTTTTAGAATTAGCTTGATTTACCTTAGTTTAATACTAATAACTTCACATCTCACCTGTTTCCAGGTGCAGCAGAAGGACCTGTCAGACGAGGCCATAGCTCGAGCGGTGTGTGTGAAAGTGGGAGACTCACCTGGAGTTTCTTACTCTGACATTGCAGCTAAAGCTTATGAATGTGGACGGACCGAGCTTGCCATCAAGGTAGACTTTCCTGAAAAAGATCAGAACTTGTGGTTCTCCTAAGAGTGCAAACACGGTGAAATGTGAACACATACAGTATTTTGATATGATTCATTATCTCTGGTGTCAGACTGTAGAAATATGTTATCTAATATTAGGAACTATAGAGCATTAATAACGATGACTAAGTAGAATATAAATACATGTTTTCATTTGCTTAATATCAGCTTGTTGTCTGTAGAGTGGAAATATTAAACAAACTAATGTTTGAGAAAAAATGTGTGTGCGTTGGTCTTTAGAGACATCACACACTAGTCCCATCCATAAGTCATTTGAATTCTTTCAAAGGAAACTTGTGGAACACCGACACACGGTCCATCGCCAGTCTCTAGAAATTACCATCTATCTGCTGCAGTACCATCTATCTGCAGCCAGGCGTAATGTGGGAGTCCCCTTGGCCTGCTCCAGCTGCTCGGATCCCCAGCAATGACGAGGGAGTCCAGTTTTCATCTCAGGTCACTGGATAGTGTCCATGTCTTGCAACCATTTGGCAAGATGAGAAGCACTAGAACCCTAAAGACTTGGACCTTTGTCCTTTTGCAAATGTATCTCCCTTGAACAGGGAACAGGTCTTATCATTTCTCATAGCCAGCCCTGTGCTTAATCCTATAATACACTCGTTGAAAGGACTGACATCGGACACTATCAGAAGGAGATGATCTACCACAGCAACAGCTACTCCTTGAGTATGACAGCCATCAGAGTGACCAGACCAAAAAGAAGTGTACCCACCTACAGAAATCTGTCCAGTTCCAGGTCTTCACACCTATGAAAGATTTGCTACTGAAATGTGTTTCATTCAAACTGAAATGTGTTTCATCAAAAGTTTACGGAGCTCCAACAGCAGATGAAGATGATCATCATGCTGGAGAGACAAGACGTTCTACGTGCCGCCTCAAATTGGGACCCGAGTGCTGCCGTGCTGTAAAGTTTGTTTTATGGTGGCTGGAGCGACAGACCATCTGTACACTACCGCACCGCACGATTGCATGTCCAGGCGTGACCTGTTCCCTCATTACTTCATGACTAATCTAGAAGATAAAAGGTCTGGAGATGGTTCTGAGTGTTACATTTGCATTTTGTATCTGTTCAATGGAACTCTCAACAAAAGTTCCAAAGAGGTGGTGAAGAAGAACCCTTTCACAACATGAAGTCAAATCAAGAACTCTTTACAGTCAAGAGACACTATATGAATGTAAATACAGATGCTTCACAACAAGGTGCAAAGCATGAGCTAAAGAACACTAGACATAAAACACATACTCACTGGTGTTTGTTGATGATGTGACTGCTGACAGAAGTATCAGGATGAATTCTGAGGTGTGTAGAGCTTTAATCTCTGCTCACATTTAGTAAAATGTTAGAAAACTGTTAGGAAGCAGCTTCACAGTGCACATGGAGAATGACCCTAAACATACTTCAACTGCAACACAAGACTTTGGCAAAGAAATAGAATATTCTTCAATGGCTGAGCCAGTTGCCTGATCTCATCCAAACAGAGCAGATTCTCAGTTATTGAAGAACATACTGAAGGCAGAAAGACCTGTAAACCCTAGTACAGCACCTTCAGGGAAGAAACTCTGAATTTGGAAATGTCCATGGACTCTGGACTTAAGACAGTGACTGACTGCAAAGGATTTTAAGTATTAAAGATAATGCTAATGTTTGCAATTAGGGTAGTTTTTAATTTAGTTGTACTTACGACATGACATCATGTGATTTTGAGTTTACCTGTTGCCTTAAGTATTTTAAATGCTATTGTTATGTATTTATTTTGCTCTCTTTCCATGTCTCAGCTGTTGGACTTTGAGGCACGGTCCGGGGAGCAGGTTCCTCTGCTGCTGAAAATGAAGAGGAGTCAGCTGGCACTTAGCAAAGCCGTGGAGAGTGGAGATACTGACCTGGGTGAGTCTGTTAGCCCCACCCCCGACCTTTCTCTCCTGTACGACATCACGCTGATGAACTCACCTGTGTGTTCTGTGCTCAGTGTACACGGTGGTGAGTTACCTGAAGAACGAGATGAACAGAGGAGATTTCTTCATGACTCTAAGGAACCAGCCGGTCGCTTTGAGCCTCTACAGACAGGTATTCACCCCCACCTTCATTGATCTTTATCCTCATCTTCATCGTCTGCATCAGCCTCATCCTCCTGTTTTTACCTTTCAGCTGATAGTAGGATTCTCTCAGTGATCAATCTATAGTTTATTGATCAGTTCTCAGTGATTGATTGATTGATTGTTCACAGTAATTATTGTGTGTGTGTGTGTGTGTGTGCGCGTCTGTTTTCAGTTCTGTAAGCTGCAGGAACAGGACACTCTGAAAGATCTTTATAACCAGGACGATGATCACCAGGAGCTCGCTAACTACTACGTCTCTGCCAGTTACAGAGAAAAGGTGAAAATGTCAAAACAAAACTTTTTGTTTTAATCCAACTGAACATACATCAGATTTGACTTTGTACATGTGTTTTTTTAATTGGCCATAAACACAAGAATGAGTCAGTTGTTTGTAAAAATGACGTAGAAAGTAAACCTGATAAACTTGAACATTGTTAACATCACAAATGTCATTTTAACAGTCTGAGAGTCTCTGATCCAGTCTCTGTGTAACAGTTTTTATTATCTATCTCTCTCTCTGCTCGTCTGTCTCAACAGAGGTTAGACACCCGCCTGTCCCTCCTGCAGAGCGCTGTAGATGAATACAATAAGGCCAAGAACGAGTTTGCTGCAAAGGTAATGAACACTAATGTATTCATTTTATATCTGTATCTATCAGTAAACTACTTTTAGTTTAATAAATATTGTACATAGTGTTAAAAAAAGCTCAGTAAAAGTAATTTTCAGTTATTTCGTAAGATGGGACTTAACTTTTTACAGCAACACAATGATAAGAAAAGAGAAGAACAGTCAAAACACACAGGCTAAAGTTAGTTAATGTTAATTATCTAAACTAATAAATAAACTCTTATTTTGATTTCAGGCCACAGAGGACGAGATGCGTCTCCTTCGATTTCAGAGAAAACTGGATGATGAGAAGGGAGCTGGACTTCTGGGTCTGTCTGTACAGGTAGATACAGGAAGGCTCCATTAACTTTATTTACGGGGATTAAAAAAAGTTGAATTGAATTCTTGACTTCCTGTCCCAGGCGACAATGGAGGCTCTGCTGGTGTTGGGACTTCACAAACAGGCAGAACAACTTTACAGAGATTTCAGAGTACCTGACAAAAGGTGAGACAAACAGATCTCTGCTCTGATTGACTAGTGGAAGCAGGAGACCCAACGTGGTATTTTATTAGTCCCTGCACGTATCTAAGACAGGGTCTTATCTTTACAATTATAGCTTAAGTCTCTCTGTCCCTCAACTCTCTCTCCTGTTTACCTGTGCAGGTATTGGTGGTTAAAATTGAAGTCTCTGGCAGAGAAGGAGGAGTGGGAGGAATTAGAGAAGTTCTCAAAGAGCAAGAAGTCACCTATTGGCTACCTGGTAAGAAGCTCCACCCCTTGGGAATCTTCACAAACATTACCAATCAACTTTCACTGCTTGCTGTGGCCAGGTTGTCCTGACTGCTTTTTTCTTTTAGTCACAAACAGAACTGGATGGACATAGTTTAGAAAGACACAGACCACTGTATGTAAAGTCTCACTATTCACACAAAAACCGGAACCTGAAGTCCTGTAGACCTCCACATTTATAGGTATATATCAGGGCAAGCGTAGAAGCTCAGAGCGTTCAAAGGAAACCAACAGGACTCTTTCTACATTTGGTCAGCGGAGTACAAACCAACTGAACTGAAGTAGGATCTGGATCAGGGAAGTGACTAAGATCTTAGTGATCGCTCTAACAAAACTTCACTAATCTACTGTAGAGATAAAAGATACCTGAACAGTGACCTGAAGCAAACACGTCCTAAAACCTTCTGACTGATTTTGATTGGTCTCACAAAATTACCGATCATGTTTGTTTCATGTAGCATTAACTTAGTCTTAGCTTTTAGGAAAATGTTTACTTTTATTACACTTGCTGTTTGACTTGTCCCCCCGTGGCAATGCCTTTCAGGAGAAAGACAAGGGTCTGATCCTCATCCAGACATGGTTTACCTGTGGAACTCACCTTCATTAAAATCACAGACACAAGGCGTTCTCTTGCTTACAGGCATTTATTACACCTCAATGTGTTGAACGTGCCATAAGAACTACGTAAAAGAAAAATAAAATCCCCATACACACATCATAAATAAGTGATACTTAGTGTGAGTGTTCTCATAGGAAATAACACATTAAATGTTCACAGCACAAATATGGCTTCAACAGTCCTCTACTTCAAGCCATAAGATACTAAACTTACTAATAATTACACCTGAAATGCAGGTCTACATCGCATCACTTCTGAGTTAAGTCTGTTTTCATCCAGCAGCTTTAAGCAAACAGACAAATAAAATCACAAAACTCATTTGATGCTTTAACTTAAAGGGAGAAAGATAAACTTTACATCATTTAAGTCTTAAGAACACATCATTTAAATTATTATCCTGTGTTAAACACACAGTAAAACCCTGACTCCTCCGTGACCAACGAACATTGGTTCCACTATGAAAACATAAGTCTCAGTGTTCACACAATATGTTCAACAAAAATATTTTTATTAACACATTATTCACATCTTTAACTCAAATTAATAAATATCCAAAAATGGTACCATGAACAAAAGTTAAGTTGTTGTGTGTCTGAGGTGGTATTTAACATTAATGGTGAACAGTGATAAGAGGAGAGAGAAAAGAACGAAACTACAAACGGAATATTTTTTTGTTTCCCTGCGTAGAAATAATTGTCTCTTAAACCACATCTTCAGTTTGAGAAAGACAGACAGGTGAGATAACTTTTACCTGTGCGTCATTGTTTCATCCCTTCTTCAGGCATTTGTTGAAGTTTGTATGAAGCACAACAACAAGTATGAAGCTAAGAAGTACGTTACCAAGGTGACCCCTGAGCAGAAGGTCAAAGCTTATCTGGCCGTTAGGTAAGACCAGTCACCTGTGACACCATTAGGCGGGTGACCGTGATCGCTCAGATAACTCTTCTCTTCTTCTTGTCAGTGACCTGGAGGGGGCAGCGGAGGTAGCGATCGAGCGCCGTAGTGATGCTGAGATGGGGGCGGTGCTCACCAGGTGCTCTGCCGCCGACCAGTTGCTGATTGACAGGTTGACCCGAGCACGAACTGCTGCTGCTAAAAAGTGATTGTGTTGCGAGAACAGGTAAGTGGCCAGGAGACCAGAGTTTGTTCTCGTTCGCGTGTGATTTCAAACAGGTCAAAAAGGGTGTTTCTCAACATGAAGGACAAACTCAGACGTTTATTTACGATAACAATATGTTATGTTTTAGTAAAGGTGTGTTTATTGAAGCTGCCCCACCCCCCACCACTCCACGAGTGTCACTTCATAGAACCAGTGTGATACATGTACATTAGCATGACATGTTGTAGTGTTTCTCAGTCATCACTTTTACTCTTTGGCAACGTTGTTATGAAGTGATGAACAACAATGGCCTCACAAAAAAACCTATTAATTAAAATTTTAATTAGTGAAGGCTGAATGGCTATAAAAATTTTTTAACTGTGCAAGTCTACAAACATTTAACCCAGAATGACACTGTCGGTCTGTGTGTCTATTTCCAGGCTCCTGCTTACAGTCAGAGTGAATCCACTAAAACTTTTATGGTTTCAGCTATAAATGATTCAGTTCTTTTTTTCAGCTACGCACACAGTTTAAATTTCTGACGTGAATTAATGAGTCGACTGATGGTTTCTTCTGTATGAAGTCTGTTTTCAGCCATGAAATTTACATGTATATGAGCGGAAATTTAGGCTTAGGGTGGTTCTTCAAGACAATGTTATGAAGCCTGATCAGGGTTCTTCACTGGTTTGTTTCCTAATGTTGTTAATTTAAAGTCTGAGTAAAAAATTATTGAGGAAAACACTGATCTTCTACTCTACTTCTCATTTTCACGTGTTTCTTTTTTATATATTCTGTTATACTTTGTGTACTAGTTGTAAATATTTACTTTTTACCATACTTGTGGTTTAACTCTCTGCTGCTCTTACCCTTGTACTGCCGTGACAGTGCAAATTTTACACTTGTGGGAATTAAAGGTTCATGTAGCTGCGACCTCCAGGTCCTAGAGGTTCACTCTCTATAACATTAAAAAAATTAGACGTTTTCTCTCACAACAGGCTGCACAGCTCCTTGTCAAGGCAATGTTCATCTCTAGACCCGACTATTGTAACCCTCTCCTGGCTGGAGCTTATGCAGTCACCATCAAACCCCTCCAGATTGTCCAAAATGCAGCGGCCCGCCTCATTTTCAACCACCCGAAATACACCATGTCACACCTCTTCTCACCTCTCTCCACTGGCTCCCAGTAGCTGCTCGCATTGAGTTTAAATCCTTGATGCTGCCTACAGGACTGTAAATGGGAGTGAACCCTCTTATATTAACACGCTATTAGTAAGCTACACTCCTGCACGCCCTCTCAGATCTGCAAATGAAAAATTTGCTCTACACAGGGTCTCCGATGCCAATCCAGTCTATTCTCCTTTGTTGTATCTGGCTGGTGGAACGACCTGTCCTGCTCTATTCGACTAGCTGAGACTATCACCACCTTTAAAAAACATTAAAAACTCACTTGTTTAAAAAGTATTTCAAATGAGTCTAACACACACACATTCACAAAAATGGTCTAGCACTTAACAATTACTAGCATGTTCATCTTGACAAGTTGGGCCTTATCAGGGCTCTTTGTAGTTTGTAGTAACTCAGAATTTACAGAAACTGAATGGTAATTGCTGGTGTCTTCTCCTTGTAAGTTGCTTTGGATAAAAGCGTCTGACAAGGAGTCTGAAGTAAAGTAAAGTAATCTTATCTTATGGACGCACGTCAACAGTTCTCAGTCTGAGGCTGAAGACGCTCCACCAGAACAGAGATGAATCAGATTCATGTTCCACCTTCCATATTTTCTACTTCTGTGTTTTCTCCACGCAACAGGTCCGGCTGAACTGGACTCATCCAGACCGTCAAGGCCTAGCCTCTGCGCTGCTCCCTCTTCCTGAGCTTTCTACCCTCCCACACAGCTTTTACATCTTCTTGTTGTCTGTGACCCTGCTCCCAGAGAGGGGTTTTCCAATCAGAGCACAGTAATGTTGACGGACATCTGGTGTGGTTCTGATTGAAGATCAGATTCTGGTCCAGGACATGGTTCCTGTCTCTGTGGTTGAATCACAGCTTTTGTTTTGTTGTTTATGTACAGTTAAAAAATTTGAATGTCACAAAGAGTTATTTCCACCTCTCTCTATGAGGGATTTGAATTTAAATTAAAATTTCAGTCTTTTCTGTCTGAATCCAAACTCAGATCTGGTTGCTTTCAGGTCTTTCAGGCTTCATGTGCTGATTCACATTTAAAATCCAGCTTCAGTCTGTTAATTAATAATAAAATGAATCAAACACTGATGCATTTTAATCTGTCTTAATAGAGTTTTAATCAAGGGAAAAAAGTTTAAACATTTGACATTTCAACAAACGGGACAATGTTTCACAAGCGTGAATATAATAATAAAAATACATCAGTTTATGTTTCACGTGTGTGTATATATATACACACACATACACACACACACACACACATTATATTTATATATATATATATATATATAAAATACTACATCAGTTTATGTTTCAGCCTATAGGAAAAACACTGGCAGGGGAAGCTCTTGTTTTCTCACGGTGTGTCCAACTCTTAGAAATGTAGAGCGCAAGAGCTCCATCTAGTGACAACATTTAAGACAAACCTTTTTCTTTTTTTCCCTTCAGTTTCAAGCCGGCAGAAAAACCGTGTTGACGAAGTTTAAGTTTTTTTGATCAAACTTATTTGTTTTTATTATCAGCTTTAATCAATAACTTCCAATATTTATTAATTAGAAAATTGAAATTAGATCTTTTTTCTGCCTTTAATCTTTCATTTATTATAAATTATTTATTAACCGCTGGGTGCGTTATGTTCGGGGTCGGCCGGTTCGGAGGGGCGGGGCTGTAAAGCTGGTCTACACTACACGTACTGAGTCAGCTGCCACTGACCGCAACAGGTAGGTTTTTTGTATTTGTACATAAAGTGCAGGCATGGTTAGTTTTGGGTAGAACTTGTTAAAAGTGCACGGGTAGTGGAACGTGTAGTACGGGTGGCCTGAAATACCCAGACTTCGTAAAAGAAATCAGTCAATTTACAGCGTTTGTAGCTTCACGGGTCAGTATGTTGTAAAATTCTGTAGTCGAAGTGTGTTTCTGACTAACTGAGAATCTTCCAACACATCGGTCTTTGACAAACAGACCATACTGCATTTGAAGTGTCTTAGATTTAACCTTTGTTCCGTTAAAACGCACCGCGGTGACATATTAGGAATCACGGACTTTTTTTTCCCCTAAATGTTGAGAATTTATAAAGTTTAGATTGAGCTACGTGGATCGTTTTGGGTCAAATGAAGCAGAAAAACGATATTGTTTTAAATGTTCTTGTGGACTTTTTAAATTTAAGAAACAAACATCCTTTACCTTGAATAAAAACCAGAGGTTTACATTTTATGTCGCAAAGCAGCAACAAAAGTGACGAATTTTTTAATGGAGTCTGGCGAGAGATGAAAGTGCTGAATCAGCGAGTTTAAACATTAACTGACCCAGTTCACACACGGAATACTGAGTACTGCAGTACACTTTAGTACTGCATCATGCGACGACCCTCTATCATGCAGTTTTAGCGTACTGCATTATAGAGGACGTAGCAATGCAACATGTAGTAACTGTTCTCTGTACATGTATTGTTATTGTGGTACTTTATAAACTGTTTAATATAGTTTGTAATTATATAGTACATAGTTGACTCTGTACTACTCTGTGGTAACATACTGTATAATACTAATACACTGCAATATGTAATATTTCATAGTGACAGTTTGGTACTATAATGTGTACTAATATGGTATCATGTAGTTTAATATTTACTCAGATGGAGTGTTGTATTATTTAACTGTATGCAGGACACTGTGCTGTGTAGTACTATGTTGTCATTGTGTAGAATTTTGTTTTTGACATTTCAGTACTGTCATTAATATATTAATAATTATTTATTATATTAATTCATATATGTATTAATATGTAGTAGTGTGGTACTTTGTTGCAGTACTTTGACACAATGTTGTTTCCATGAAAACAGGTGCTTGTGAGTGAGGTGAATCCTTCAATGTGATAGATCCAGATTGACTGATGATGATGTCATCAGTGAAGGTAGAGCCTGTGGTGAATATAAGCGCTCTAATTGGTGAAGGGCCTGTGTGGGAGGAGTCAGAGCAGAAGCTGCTGTTCGTTGACATAGCAGGCCAGAAAATCCACCGCTGGTGTCCAACAACCAATCGATTCGAGTCTTTGGAGACAGGTAAGCCATTTGGGACATGGAACACTTTCTAATGGGTTTATTCAGACCCATGATTTACCTGTAATTATCACAGTGTTCAGTCTCATCAGTGCATCGCTCTGGGCCTTTCAGGTGACACTGTGGGCTTTGCTGTTCCTCGGAAGAAAGGTGGTTATGTTGCAGGTGTGGGTCGCAGCATGGTGGCTATTGATTGGTCAACTCAGTCAATGATGTCACTGGTGGAAGTGGATGAGGACAAACCGAACAATCGGCTGAATGATGGGAAGGTCGATCCATTTGGGCGGTTACTGGCTGGTCAGTCTGCTCACCTGTTAACTTGAATACCTGCTCACCTGCCTGTGATGCCATGGTAACAATGTAATGTGTTGCAGGTACAATGGGGAAGGAACAGAGACCCGCAGAGGTTGAGAAACAACAAGGATCCCTGTTCTCTGTGAACTCTGACCTCATTGTGACCAAACACCTGAGCCAGGTAACCACACCTGTCTGTATCTTTCTTTGTACCCCTCTGTCTCTCTGTACCGGTCTCACTCTCAGGTCGACATATCTTACGGGTTAAGCTAGTCTATTATCTGTCTGTCTCTCTGTACCTGTCTCACTCTTAGGTGGACATATCTAACGGGTTGGACTGGTCTCTGGACATGAAGACATTTTTCTACATTGACAGTTTGTCTTTGACTGTTGACGCCTTCGACTATAACATAAACACAGGACAATTTGGTAATGGTGTATTTATACTATAGTGATGTGTATTTGCATTGCAGTACTACACATTTAGTCCCTACAACGACAAGCCTACACAAGATTAGAATATTACTCAACAAACGTGTGTTGTTGTTGCCAAGGTAACCGTCGCATTGTTTATCGTCTGAGGGAGGGAGAGGGACTTCCTGATGGTCTGACAGTTGATGCTCACGGTCGACTGTGGGTCGCCTGTTATAATGGAGGACAGGTCATCAACATTGACCCTGCCACTGGTTAGTTATACTGGTTTTACAGGTTCACTTTCCAGTGTTTGTGGTTGTAGTTTATGAACATCACTTGTTCTCCCAGGTGTGTGTCTACAGACAGTCTCGCTACCTGTGATGAAGACCACTTCCTGTTGTTTTGGTGGTCTGGATTACTCTGAACTCTACGTGACCTCAGCCAGTTTTGGCCTCAGCCAATCAGAGATCAGGCACCAGCCTCTGGCTGGACACACCTTCAGGGTGAGACTGTCTCCTATATCAGACTTGCCTGTGTTCAGTGTTCCTATACCTCTTGCTGTTGACAACCTGTGTATGTGTTTACATACAGGTGAGAGGCCTTGGGGTCAAAGGTCGTCCATCAAACTTGTTTTCGGGATGATCATTGGAAGCCTCAAACAGCCAGTCACAGTGCAGACCAACAGGCTGTTAGTTCACTGATTATTGGACCGGAGTAATACGGTTATTGATCAAGTATTGAGCTGTAACTCACACTTAATTCATTTATAACTTTTCAAATTCAAAATTCTAATTCAAATTCAAATTTTATTTGTCCCATACACAGTCATACACAGTACGATATGCAGTGAAATGCTTAAGCGACCGGTTGTGACCTTAAAATTGTAAAAGAAACATTAACAAGTTAAATAGAACAAAATAAAATAGAACAAAATATATAAACTATCTTAAAAGGAGAAATAAAATGAAATATATAAGAAATACATAAGTATGTAACAAATATTAACAAAACTTGTCTGTACAATAGATCTATACATGAGAAGAAGGACTATACAATATGAAAAATATGAGGATGAATCTAAATGGAAATGAGTGGAAATGTCATTGAAGTGTGCAAATGTGCATGTGTTAATGTACATATATCCTTGGTCCATAAATGTCTTTTCTTCAACTTCAGAGTGTTTGTGCAGGTTTTTAACCTGTAAGTAAATAAATGAATAATCATTCGACTGAGCCAATCAGACAAGTAATCTGTGACATGTTCACACAATGTTCATCAGCCAATCAGGATTTAGAAATAATATTAATGTGTAACTTTGTGTAATTGGTTAAAATAAAAGTAGAACCTCAACAACATCGGACCGGAAGGGTTGAAAACCTGCAGCTGGGGCCAGGCCCTGGGGATTATTATAATGTGGTTCATCATTTAATGTGACTGTGATGTATAAAACTGAGAGACAGCAGCATTATGTAGAAGGGTGCGTTTTATTTACACACCAAGTGCATAATCACCAGCAAGAATCAACAAACACTGAACAGTACGAGCTACACGGCTTCTAGAAAACATATTTACACGTAGAAAATGTTGTGCTGTTTTTTCTTTGATTTCAAATGAAAGTTTCAGGTGTGAAATAAATGGGGGAACAGGAAAAGGTAGAAAGGGGGAGGTCTGGGACGGAATGGGGTATAGTGTTGATGCAGAGCTTCTGGGATCTGACCCAACGCTGACTTCTTGTCTACTCCAGACCTCACACAGGCAAGCAGGGACACCGGAAAGCAGATCTAGGTCTTAGTGTAAGGATGGATCCTTCACATGCAAACAGGCACTCCGGAGTACAGAAACACTGCAGGTTCATCCCAAGTCTTTCCATCTCATTTGGAACCTGCAGGCTTATTTATTTTGTTCAGTATAGTCCATATTTAACCCGGTTAGTCTGCATCAGTCCATATTTTTACAGGTTGAAACATGTTTCTTTGTGTTATTAGGTTTGTCTCTGTTGGTCCAGAGTTGTCCAGGTTGAAACTGTTGTGTCTTGACCAGAGTCTCACCAGCAGACTGAAGACAGAACCCTCGTCCACAGTTTAATCAGTAAATCATGACTTAGTTCAGTGTGGTTCTGTCTGAAGGCTTTCAGTTTGTAAATGTGCTGAATTGCAGGTTCATCTTAGAAACAGTGTTCATGTTGGAGACGAAACTGCTGAGTTCCTGATTGTGCAATAGAGAGGAAGTGTGACAGCAATACAGTGTTTTGCTTTTGTCTGCTACAGCTCCCCCTCACTTCAACGCTGCAGCTGCAGCTCAGACCTCAGTCATGTACTTAAGTGGACATGGCAACACTCAGATATCAGAATTCAGTTTGAGGCAGTCCAGAGCTTTAGATGTTAACAAGTTCAAAATTTCTGTTGGTGCGGTTCTGGTGTTTTCATGCTTACAGCAGAAGAGGAGGGGTGGGGTCCAGGGAAGACGGAGAAAGTCAGAGTTACAGATAAAGAGTTTGACTCTAAAGTCCAGCCTGACACTTAGTGAACATGAACTCTGGTTCTACAATTAACACTGTTCCCTTTTCATAATGTTGAAACTTTTGAAAAACTGCCTGACTTTGAGTCTGCCCGGCTCCGGTAAGGGTAGAAAGTACAGTAGAGCACAGTAGAACACAATGAAAGGAGTAAAACCCTGTACAAGAACCAGTTAAAAGACACAAACCAAAGAAACCCAGAAAAGCCACCACAGACCTGCTGACCCAGAACCAGGACTTAAAGTCTGGTATGTAATATTTGTGAGACACCCTAAAGCTGCTGACCAAGAACTTTCCATGAGGTTTTAATTCTTAATTCGATCCAACAGACTTTGAGGGTTAGCCCTCATGTTATGTAAAAACGTAGATGTGCATCTATGTTGAACAAACACTACTGGGTCTTCAGAAGGCTGATCCACCGCGGGGGGGGGGGGGGGGGGGGGGGGGGGGGGGGGGGGGGGGGGGGGGGGGGGGGGGGGGGGGGGGGGGG
>JAUYWH010000012.1:3741-29098 GCA_034779795.1 Ctenopoma multispine | reverse complement strand
CCCCGGCCCCCCCCCCCCCCCCCCCCCCAACAAAAAAAAAATCCAGGAAGTAAAACCACAGTGTCTGAAGATCCTATATTAAGTTTGTTTTTCTCGTAATGCCTTTTAAAACGAGGTACATTTACCAAGCTACAGGTTCCTGTCAAGGTCCCTCCCTCCACCTCAGGAGCCCCCCAGCTCACCACCTGAGGTCAAAAACAAAAACACTTACTTTGGAACTACCTAACATTTGAACAACTTTAAGGAACTAAGCCAGACTTTCAGTCCTTTTTTTCTGGTCTTACAAAAGTTCAAATTGAAGTTCAAATTTTTGATTAAATAAATTACGTTTATCCCAAATGGAAACAAAGTTCATTAAACATTTAGCAGTACTCATCTGATCTGAGAACAGGAACCTGGCTGACACCAGATCACACCTGTGCTTTGTGGTATTCCACCAGACTTTGACTTATGTCAGTTAGCTTTTGTTTTATTTATCAGATATTTTGAATGGAGTTTGTGTGAAAGTGCAGATGCCAGAATATTAATTATCTGAGCAGGGGTGAGATGGTGTCTGGGTGCTGGTCTGTGAAAAACTGAGCAATAAAATAACATAAAAACATGATGCTGTCACATCGATTGATCAGAAATGTTCAAAGTGCTAATTGGTCCCATCGGTCGGGGGGGGGGGGCCCTTACTTTCTCTCTAACACCCCCCATCCCCAATCAGTAGTGCTCTTCGGTGTGGGTGGGGTCACAGAAGAAGCGAGAGCTGCGCTTGGCTGATCGAGCTGTGAAGGGGACGGTCTTCAGAGCTGCAGGACAAAGACAAACAGATGCTCAGACAACACACAAGGAAACACCTGGTCTGATGGTTCAATTCGTGATGACATGTTTACCTGTGATGATGTCCTCTATGGCTCCGTCCTTCCCTTCATAAACATGGCGACTGTCTTTTCCTTGTCTTCGTCTGAGTTCTGTGATCAGCTCCTGCTGCTGCCGCTTCCCCCTATGGGATGGAGACTGGGGGGTGGGGGTTTGGGAAAGGATTGGTAGCTTTAATCCCTAAAACAAAGGCTTTAAACTAGAACCAGCTACTCAGCTACTATTTATTTGGTAGAACTAGTCAAGCACTATCTTGGCTCCCAGTCTCTGCTAAATTTTGTAAATGTATCACTTTTCACTAGCATCGTCCTCACTAGCTTTAAAGCTGCTGTGGTTAAACCTTTGTTGAAGAAACCACACCAGTTGTAGAGCCAATGAATAATTATTGACCAGTCTCTAGTCAATAAAGCATTGGTGAGGGTTGTAGCTAAACAGCTTTCAGCTCACATATCTAACACTAATCTTTTTGAACATTTACAGTCTACTTTCAGGACTTGTCATTCCACAGAAATTACATTTACCATAGTGGTAAATTCCCAATTATTGCAAAATATAGTAATATCTAATTCTACATCTCTGCTTCTCCAACTGGACCTCAGTGCAGCTTTTGATGCCATAGATCGTCGTATATTCCTAGATAGACTTGAAAAGGAGGCAGTGAAGAAAGAAACTGCGGTCTGTCAGGATCAGAGAGGGACCATCACTGGCTATAGGACCAGCAGCCAGGTGACTGAGGGGATTAAGGGATCGGGCCAATGAATTTAATTATTTTTTTTAATAGATTCCAGGCCAGGCCTTCGAACCACCTGCACCTCCACCTCTCATCACCTGTGCAGGAGGTGAGAGGTGAGTCTCACCTTTGTCTCCTCTTCGTCTTGCTGCTCCTCCTGCTCCAGTTTCTCCAACAACATCTGCTCCTGACGTCTCCTCTGCTCGTTCTCGTCGTCAGCCAGCTGAATCCACACAAGAAGTAGATATTGATTACATTGTTTTAACATTGTTTGGTTCATGAAACTGATTTTACTAGATGATATTTTGTTGCTGACTCACCCTGTAGGCCTTGATGAAGCGAACAAAGATAGGAAAGAAGACAGATGGGGGCATTGTCTTTGAGCTCTCTCCAAAAAACTTAACCACATCTTCAAACGCGTCCTAGACACAATCCGATCAAAACCATCAGTGAAGTGTAATTGTATGAAGTCCAGACAAATTTATCACGAGCTTTACCTTGTAGTTCAGCGTTGACCTGCAGGAGAACATCAAGCGACTCTACGTATTCCAGTAGCCAAACCAGCTCAGAGATGTCTGAGTCTGAACTACAGGTTACTCCTGGCATGTGCCTTTGTTTTCTCTAATTGGATTTGTGGATACTACTACTTAATTCAGACAAAACTGAGGTTATTCTATTTGGTCCCGAAGGACTAAGCGACAAGCTATCCAATCAGATTGCCACCTTAGGTGACATTACATTGGCCTCAAACACTATTGTGAAAAATCTCTTTGCTATCTTTGATCAAGATATCTCTTTTACCTATTACATAAAAGAAATCTCAAAAACTGCCTTCTTCCACCTCCGGAATATTGTTCAAAATTAGGAGTATCAAAGTGATGCTGAAAAATTTGTCTATGCATTTGCCACTTCTAGACTTGACTACTGCAATTCTCTGTTAATAGGATGCACCAATAATACATTTAAAAGCCTTTAGTTAATCCAAAATGCTGCAGCCAGAGTTCTGACTGGAATTGGCAAGGGAAATCATATTTCTCCTAAATTAGCTTTTCTCCATTGGCTCCCTGTTAAATCTAGAATAGAGTTTGAGGTTCCCAAACACTTCTATAAGCAGCAGTGTTTTAGTTCTTCACTGAAACAAAACACTGAATCTGATATTAAAATTAATGCCTGTGTCTCTCCTGTGTGCATGTTCTCACCTGAGCGATGCGAGCATCTTCCTGTAGCTTGTTGAGTCGTGATTCGTTCCTGCTGATGAAGTCTTTGAGGGTGGCATTGTGTTGGACACTGAACTCTCTCCAGGTGAGCTCCATGCCTCGCTGCAGCTCCTTCACATCACACAGCACGTTTTCCAGACTCACTAAACACACAGGTTAGCACAGGTGAGTAACGTGACATTTGTTGAATGTGCAGTGTTCTAATTGGCTGACAGACTTACCTCCAGCTGCTTTGTCAACGTAGTGAAGCTCGTTATAAAACAGAGATACGGCAGCATATTTCTCTTTCACCACGTTGCTGATGTAATGAAGCAGAGTCTGTTTCCTGTCGGTCGACTTTGTCTCCAGGAGCTAAAAATGTGTCATAAAACAGCCCTTATATATATGTCTGTGAAGATTCTCAGTCATCCAGGTGATGTTGTCTGAAGGTTGAGTCATGGCAACTGGACTTATTTCTTTAGAAGTCTTATCTTTAGAAAGAAATCTCTATAAGAAAGAAGTCCAGTTGCCATGACTAAACCGTCAGACAATTTTACAATACTGATGGTAAAAAGATAGTCTTGTGAACCTCGCTTCAGGTGTTCGGGCTCAGCTGCAGCTCAAAATAACATTGCAACAGCATTACATCTGGTAGGTGTTTCAGAGTGGACGACATGTTGTTCTAAACATGTATTAGACATGATCTCATGACAAAAACAAATTGTTCACGGTGGCATTGGATTGACTGATAATTTACAGTTTTTAAACATCGGATGTGTATATTACCAAGTCTAAACTCTGCAGTTTGAATCCGTACACAGCTCCTCTCTTACTGCTGTTCATGTAGTTTCCCAGAGCCAAGATGATCTACAGCAACAACAAGATCGGTGTTAGCACATTGGGTTTTAGTTTGTCAAAAAATTCATCAAGTTTTTGTTTGGCAGGTGTTAGTTCATTTTAGACATGATACTTTAAACTGACCTCAAGAATCTTTTTGAGCTTCTGAGATGATTTTATAGAAACCGAGGCAGCGATGATTGCATGGAGTTGCTGAGAGGAAACACAATACAATGAGACAGGTCACAGCTACATGTGTCTCTCTACCACAGCAGCTCTACCTTTCTCTCTGTCTTACCGGAGTCAACATCTGAACGTTGTCTGAGAAGTTGCCCATGAACGTCATGATGGACATGCGCTGACTGAGTCTCTCAATGCGGCTAAACTGCATCATAAAGCGGTCTTCATCGCTGAGAGCCTCCAGAGGTTTTCTGTCCCTCTCGTATTGCCGTAGCAGCTTCACCTCAGCCTCAGTTGGCAGGAAACGCATGAGACATTCCACAAAGTCAACTCGGACTGTCCGCAGGTCAAACCTGGAAATGGGAACCAGAGCGTTTAGTTTGGATCTGACACAGGGTACAGGTATTCACCCAGGGGCCTGCACACACCTATCTGATGAACTCATCTGATGAATTTTGAAAAGTCTGGTAACAAACCCTACAGTACCAGCCCCTGTACATCATCTAAATCTGGATGTTGATACAGACCTGAATCTGCGCCAAACTCATCTAAACCTGGCAGCCTGATTTGATCCAAGTCTAACTTGGATCTGGATTTTTGGTGCTCTAACAGAAAAGTCCACATAGTCCAGTCCAATTCTGCTACTGGTTTTGATTCGATGGTATTTGTAGGGTTTTTACACAGTAAACACTAGAACCGGCACTAGTTCTGGTGAGTAACTCGTTACATGAACTCTGACCCCTGGCTGGCCATCCTCAGGTTCACAGTTCTGTCTCTTATATATGTTATTGGTGCATCTGATGAAACTAGAAGTGGTTCTACTGGTTGAACCTACGTTTGGATGGCCCGACAGATGACCTCTGGTCCTTGACCAGCCTTCCTCAGGGTGATGGCCAGGTTCTTGGCTCTGTTGGCCTCCAGCATAGAAACCTTGGATGGGGCTTTCTGAGGAAGTTTCTGTTTGGACAGAGTCAGGTCCACCGCTGGACCCTGAGCCTTCGTCTTGAACAGCTCCTCAAACTCCTCCATATTCAAGGCCTGAGAGACAGACCGTATAGGGCAACAGGCAGATAATCAGAAAGACAGACAGGTAGAGAAGTCCTTCATTTTGAAAGCAGAAACATCACACTGCTACAGTTAGGCCTGCAAGCACCTGGACAGTGAAAGTTTGCTAATTTTGCTTTACGCACAACCACAATATATTTAAAATGTGATAAAAGTGTAGAGTTTAAGCTTAATTTAAATAGATTTCACAAAAATATGACATTTACCATTTAGCAATTACAGTCATACCTCCATTTTTAGGGTTTAGGGTTTTTAGGGTTTGGACAACTGACTGACAAGAAGTTAATTGACATAGCATGGTCCACTCCCTTATACCTCAAGACAAATGAAGCAGATAACAGCTCTGGAGTTGATATCAGATACTAAATTGGCATTTGGCAGCTGTTTGACTGCATCTAATAATAGAGAGACCAAGAAGATTCAATGCAAGCTAAGGCCATCACTAGACTGAAAAAAATGAGTTTATAAGAGAGATAGTAAAACCTTAGGTTTGGCTAAATCAACAGCTGCATTATCAAAGCACTAGTGAGCTCAACAACATCAAAGGGTCTGAAAGACCACAGAAAAATACTGAAGTGGACGATCTCAAAATGTTGTCGTTGTTGAAGGAAAAACAACACTACACACCAACAACAACAGAATTTAAGAATACCCTAGGGAAGAAAGGTAGGCATATCATTGTCAAAATATTCAATCAAAAGACACCTTCATGAATGTAAATACAGGGTTTGCAACAAGGTGCAAACCACTAGTAACATTCAAGAATGGAAAAGCCAGATTAGACCAAAAACAAATAAAAAATGCTGTGGAAACACATTCTTTAGACTGATGAAAATAAGAATAACTTGTGCCAGAATGATGTATGGAGAAGGAAAGAGCTCATGATCCAAAGCTACCACATCATGTCTTAAAAATCCTTGTAAGTCACTTTGGATAAAAGTGCCTTCCAAGTAAGGTAAAGTAAAAATGGTCGAGGCAGTGTTATGGTGTGGTCATGTATGGCTGCCAGTGGAACAGACTCACTGGTGTTCACTGATTATGTGACTGCTGACAGACGTAGCAGAATGAATTCTGTGATGTAGTCTTATAGTCTTTGCTCACATTCACTCAAATGCTATAAAACTGGTAGGAAGCCCTTTCACAGTGCAGATGGATATGATCCTAAGGAGCAAATTAGACTTTTTAAAGGCAAAGAAATTAAATATTCTTCAATGGCCGAGTCGCCTTATTTCAACAAAAGAGCAGCTTCTCAGTTACTGAAGAAAAAACTGAAGCATAAAGACCTATAAGTAAGCAGGGGCTGCAGTGAAGCCCAGTAAGTCATCTAGCACTGGTTCTGGTAAAGTTTTTCTCACTTGTGCAGATACTGGTAGAGTTAAATCATGTTTTCAGGTGTTAGTTCTTTTGATCAAATCTTAGCTCCTTTGCTACTTTTGGTGAGATTCACATGTTGTATGTAAACAGTAACACTTTTCTGTCTGTTTACTGTCTGTCTTTTACTCATCTGTCTGTGTGGATAGCTTTACCTGCAGGATGCCCTCATCATCAATGTCATTGAACACGGTCCCATTGATCTGACTTGGTTTTAGGGCGACCCAGTTCAGAACTGGCATCCGGAACTTGGTCTGGATTGGCTTCTTTATCTTCACCGCTGCAGGGAGACAGGTAGAGAGACTGATGGGTGACCAGGGAGACAGAGAACTTTACATTGCACCAAGAATAAGTGGACAGGTTAGTTCAGACTGAAGGTGAAGAGAATTTTCAGTTTGTGCTGATTCACCTCAAACTTTGTGTCTGAGGTGACTATGTGTCCATGACACATTTGTGGTGTCACGTCAGCTGTAATTTCCTGCGTGAACGCAACTGAAATATGCATGTTTGCATTAACCTTAAATGTTTGTAAGTGTGCTTCAGCTTCAGTCTGACCTGTTAATGGAGACTGGTGAGTGGGGCCCAGTATATGTGGGAGGAGGTGGGGGATTTTTCAGGTGATTGAGGGATGACAAATTATGCAGAGAGCTAATGTATTAAATAACAGGACAGTGGCTGGAGATGTTTAAATATAATAATAAAAGCAGACGTACAGAATAACTTGAGAGGACCCTCTGGCAGCAAAATGAGAGAGACACAGATTAGAAAAAAATCCTGCTGACATTTGTAATGATGCTCACAGCTGAACTGAAACTTCTCCAACAGTCACATCTGTCACTTTTTCCAAAATGATCTGATATTGCTTTCAGTCAGTGGACAGTAGTTTTTAAAAAACATTTTCCATTAACCCTCAAAGTTTGCAAGCTTAACAGAAGAGAGTCCATGAATTAAAAATTAGGGACAGTTTTTTTTTTTCATTTTATCTGTAGCTGTAGTTCATCAGAACTAAAAATACATACTTAAAAAGGTTTCAGCTTCCAGTCAAGTCAAGAGATTTATTTTGTGTAATAAAGACAAGATTAAAACACTTAATCAGAGGTATTAACAGCACGTTACTGACATTAGTAACTACACAGAAAGAGATAACACTTCTCAGTTCTGATTGGCTGATACGTATGGCTCATCTTTTATGCACCAGGCTGTTTAACAGGGTCAGAGAATAAAAATAATCTGGATCATGTGCTTCTTATGTTGAGGACATCAAACATTGACGGTGAGAAAATTTTACGTGCAGCCTGTGATTATAGAACACATCATTATAAAGATTATAGAACACATCATTATAAACGGATCTTACCTGCAAGTCCGGAGTTAAAGATGACCGTGGGAGAACCCCCTGATCCTGGGAGTGGGGGCGCCACAGGGGGAGGAGGAGGTGGCATTGGAACAGAGGAAAGTTCGCTGGTTCGACAGGGAGGGGGAGGTGGAGGAGGGGGGGGTGGTGGAGCAGGAGGAGGAGGTGCAGGGTAAGGCCCGTTGGACACTTAAAAAAAAAAAAAGGCAACAAAGTTTTCAGTAAGGGTACCTATGGAACTGAGAATCAGAGCAGTGTTCTGATTGGTTAAACTGAAACTCACTATTGCCTGGCATTGGTGGGGGAGGAGGTGGAGGCGGTGGGACCGGCATTCCTGGAGCTCCACCCATTCCTGGTCCCATGCTGTGATAGGCTACGGTCTCAGGGCTGCATGAACAGGCAACCAATCACCATTAGCACTCCGCGTTTACTTCTATAAACCTCTGATCTTTGAGCGATTTTTGTTATCGGAGAAAAACAAAGCTTTGTTTTGATGTATGTAGATGTAGATGTAAAACTCAAACCCTAACCCTTAACAGAAGTGGAGGCTTGAGACATCACCTGTCTCCAGTTTATCATGTTGCCCTGTAATTCATTTCTAGAAAGATCAAGACCACTCCACACATCCACCAGCCTGTCTGCAAAACTAAATATTGGCCTCTAGGCCAAATGCTTCAGATTAAAATTTGTGTCACTACTGAATCTCTTTGCTTTGACTGTATGCTTCTGCTTCTGCTTCTTTAATCTCTGCTTACTTGTTTGTGTGGGGGAAAGCAACCCCCCCTCCTCATATCTGCTTTTTAGATGCTAAATGCTTCTATGTTTACCAGCTGGTCTCTATGTCTGCCTGCTGAGAAGGGACTGTGTCTCACCTGGGCGACAGGTTAGGGCAAGGTGGAGGAGAGGGGGAGGCAGACTCAGCCACGCCACCATCCCCCTCTCCTCTCTGGGGTTGAGGAGCTCCGGGTCCTCCAACTTGTTGGGCCTCCTGAGCCTGACGTTCCAGACGACTCTGACGCCGGATTGTCTGGTCCTTCTCCCGAACCATGCGCCGCAAGGTGTGGACCTGGGAGTTGGCACTCGCATACACGTCCTGTGGGTGTTAAAGGGGGCACCTAATGTGTTACTGCACAGCGGTCATAGCAATAGGTTAACATGTAAACAAAAAATTCCATACGAACAGCACTGACCCGGAGGTGGTCCAGCTCCTTGTTGGTTTGCATGAGCTGCTTCTCCAGTTCTACGATCTTCAGCATTGCTTCATTCTCCACGTCCAGCAGGCGCTCTGACATCTGAGAGAAACAGGTACAGGTCAGCATCACACCTGTCTGTCTCTCCATTTATTTGTCTAAAAACATACCTGTTATCCCTTCACTCTCTATCTCCTGCACATGTGCTTACGTAAGTAAGTACGGAGAGAGAAAGACAAGTACAGGTTGTCCCCACACCTGTCTGTCAATACACCTATCTATATCTCTGTCTGTCATTACTTCATATCCTACAGATGTTCTGATCATCTGTATATGGACAGACGGGTACAGGTCAGTACCACATCTGTCTGTCTGTACACTTGTGCAGTGCCTCGTACCGTGCTTAGGCTCTCCTCCAGCTCCTCCACTCGTTCCAGGGCAGCAGTTTTGGTCTCAGCATCCTCCAACAGTGTCCCAACGTCAAACACATTGTCGAGGTATGCCTGGATCTGAACCTGCAGCCTGTCGCTCTCTGTGTGCTTCAGTCTCTACGGAGGGTTAAGGAGAGACAGGTTATTGGTTGATGTTGCTGGCTGACTCTTTTGCACATGCTTGTTGTCACTGGCTGAGATCTGATCATGTGACTGTGTTACCTCCAGGTGTTCATCCAGATTGAGTTTGGTAAAGTCGTACTGCAGGTGGACTCTGAAGTTCATGTCCTCGACTGAATGAACCACGATGTTAATGAACTGCATACAGGCCACCTGACAACCACCATCACCATGGCAACAACACATTCATTTAGCAATCATGTTCAAACCTGCTGATGTAATCCAGTACTTACAGGTGAGTTTTATTCATGTACAGGTTTCACACACACAAAATGACCTTTACTGCTGTAAATAAGCTTTTTTTTACGGTGAAGTATGCAAAATAAATATTTCATTCTAAATTACAGGAAAATACACTTTTATTTAAGTTAAATAAATCACTTGAAACATTTTTCCACAGTAAAATAAATTGAATGTGGAAGAAAAAAAAGATCAGAAGAACTGTTTGTACCAAGAAATCGATGTTGTCGTCTTCATTCTTAAAATGTTCCATCAGCTTCTCAAAACGCATGGACTCTGAGCACACCTGCAACACACATACTGTATCAGTCAGTAAATTGATCAATTTATCGATCTGTTAATTTGTGTGTAAATCGGACGGTACAAATCAGCCAGTGCTGATATAACTTTACAGTTTTGAAGTTGTCAAAGGCTGACAGGATGATCTCGTGTCCTCCTCTGACCAAACATACAGCCGCCAACAGCTCCAACACCAGAGCCTTCGTCCTGATGAAGACAATCAGATAGAATTTAGAATGGGTGATGCATGGGTGAGCAGAGAGAGACATTAGGTTGACACAATGGGGTGAGAGATTTTGGTGAACATAGGTGACACATTTTAAAAAGATATATTATCTGCCTTTTAACCACAGGCAATAAACTGATCTCCAGATTTTATTGGACACTTTTAGATTTGACTTTACTAAGGTGTTCTGCAGCTTGGAAACTGCATTTCACTTAACTGTACTTTGTATTTTATCTCTGCCAGGAAAAAAAATGGAACTGGTGCAAGAGGTGCAGCTGTACCAGCTCGTTATTGATGGGCTCACTTCCACACACAGCACTGGCTCTGGAACCAACCTCCTGGTCTGGGGTTGTCCGGTTGTCCAGAGTGAGAGGTGCTGATGGAATACTAAAAAAAAAAAACACTACTACTTCCAGCTACTTCTTCTGTAAACAAGTGAGTCACATTCATGCAACTGAAAATCACAGACAGGAAGTCTGTTGTCTGGGCTTATGTGCCAAAATATCTGGGCTTCTTGAAGACTATTGATGGAGTCCTGGGAAGGGCACTGCCTTGAGACTCCATAGATCTAAAACCTGGCATGGGGTAATTGTGAGAATTACCAATTTCCAATCTGCCTTATTTGAAACAGAATAGCACTTTGTTATTGGACTTCTGTGCTAGTCATGGATTGGCCATAACAAGCACCATGGTCTAGCACAGGGTTGAGCATAATTGTACTTGGAACCAGAACATCTTAGGCTTCAGATTCATGACCGACATCAGATCTGTGTCTGTGTCTCGGACAAAGAGAGAAATAGAACTGTTAACTGATTGGCTCTCGATGGTGACTTAGATCAGATGATGGGAAACACAGCTACAAATTAACAGTAACTACTTTGTGTTTGTACTTCCTAAATTACTGCTATTACTTTCGTTAGACATCACTTGTAATTCCCTTTAGAAAAAAGCCAAATAGCTAACTATTAACATCATGTGTGAGTAGTAGTACCTGTAGTTGTACTGACCTGGGGTTTCTGTTGTTTAGGCTCAAAGCTATTTCATTGACAGCATGAGGATGAGACATGACCATGTTGAAACCATACTGATGAAGAAGAGGACAGAGAGAGGTAAAGATTAAACATATTTATTAGAATCCAATTTAGCATTTAAGAGTTAAATAATGTCACATTTATCTGACACACAAACATTATACATTATAAACATTAAAAACTCCAGTTTATCAAGTGTGATTTTCACTTATATATTTAACTTTAATTTCATGTGTAGAAATTTTGGAATGTAACTTCAATATTAAATAAGTCATCAACACATTAAATTTAAAACTCTATCAGAACTTGTCAGATAATAAGATGACTGAAGTTATTTATGGTAAATAACCAAGGTTTTTCTTTACCTTAGAACTGAAGGAAAATATGAGTTTTGTTTGTTTTGATTTGTTTTTTATCATAACTAATAAAAGAAGTGGACAGATATGTGAAGATCATTTTCATTTGAAATGTGACAACAGTTTTGGTTCAGTGATTAAACATTGGATCAGATAATGATGAAACAGAAAGTAATTCATTTTCTACATAAATGTCAGAGTTTACCTGGTAGTTCATGATGGCTCGAAGACACATGATACAAACATGGACGTCGTCTTTCTTACAGACAAGTCGTGAGTTCTTTAGAGTTCGACGACTTGGCAGCGTGTTGGAACGCGTCACCAGAGTTGAGCTACAAGAAAATTAAATCTCGTCAGAGACCAGATCATTCACCAAGATTTTTCTGTTTCTTTTAAAATTTGTTACCTGATTGAGTGTCGAGCTGTGCGAGGGGCAGACGATGATGGGGAGGGAAGGCTGCAGTCACCGTGAAGATCCTCTATGGACCGACTCCAGGGTGAGTCGATGGATGACACCTCAGCACCAGATTCAGACTGCTCTCCATCAAACCTGATCAAAAACAAACAGACCCAAATTTGTGTCATATTGTACAAAGTGTGACTGGTATTTATCTCAAACATGTTGAATAACTAAAAACATCAAATTGAACCAAAAATCTTTAAAATTAACCGTCTACGAAGTAGAAACTAAACTAGTACAAACTAAAAGCTTAAACTATAAAGTACCAACATGAGATCAATGAGACATCCTATAAAAACTTTGAAAAAATGTTTTTATGCCAAAATCTGTCATTTTACAATGATTTAAGGAGTTAGAACCTTGTTCCATTGAACAGCAAATTAAAATAGATAATGAATATGAAAGAACCAGAGACCCTCAAACATAAAACTCCCCACCAGAAATTTAAGTGCCCTAATTTGAAACATGCAGTGTTCTGTGTTGTTTTGCATATCAAGATGTAAATCTTGATCTATCTGTCTAGTTAGATTGCCATTCTAGATGATATAGCTCTGGCCTCAAGTACTGCTGTGAGGAATCTTGGAGTCATGTTTGACCAGGATATAATAATAACAATAACTCACTCAAAAACTTCCAGTTAATTCAGAATGCTGCAGCCAGAGTTCTCACTTGAATTAGCAAGAGAGATCATATTTCTCCTACATTAGCTTCTGTTCATTGGCTCCTTCAGAATTCAGACCAGAGTTTAAATCCTTCTCCCCTCTTATAAAGTACTAAATAATCAGGCTCCTTCATATCTTAAAGACCTCATAGAACCTTATTATCCCAGCAGAGCACTTCACTCTCAGAATGCAGGTCTACTTGTGGTTCCTAGAGTTTCCAAATATAGACTGGGAGGCAGAGCCTTTAGCTATCAAGCTCATCTCCTGTGGAACCAGCTTCCAATCCAGGATCGGGAGGCAGACACCCTCTCTACCTTTAAGACCAGACTTAAAACTTTCCTTTTCGATAAAACCTATAGTTAGAGATGGCTCAGGTGACTCTGAACCATCTCTTAGTTATGCTGCTCTTAAAACCTACACTGTAAAGTGCCTTGAGATGATTTATGATTTGGCGCTATACAAATAAAGGTGAATTGAATTTAATAAATACCAGGAAAGAAAAAACTAAATTCTGAATTTTCATCTCATGTCTGCAGTGTCTCTAGTGAACAGTAAAAACAAAAGAATAGTCGTTAAAGTACTTCTGTGAAACAGAAAAACTGCTGATGACTCACGTGACGGCATACTGAGCGAAGGAAAGATACTCAACGAGAACATCGAGACCACGATTCTCCTCGTTCAGAAACTCTCTGACCCACCTATACAGAGACAGACAGGTGGTTAGAGAGAGATATGAGGTCAGAAGACAGGTGTAGAAACAGACATCTACCCGATGTGGTTGGTGCGTAGAGAGATCTCGAGCTCTCTGAGCATCTGTGTTGACTCCTGAACTCTTCTTCTGAATTTCTGCAGACAGGTAAAAAGAGATGCAAGTTAGTGACAGCCAGACAAGAAGGGGAAAGAGACAGGTGAGCAGCAGATATACAGGGAGACAGACAAAGAAGTTCCCTGCCATATACTTCATTTCCCAGTGTACCTTGCGTGTAACAGCCGGGTCCAGGAAGCCTCTCAGTTTCTGGATGTAGGTGTGAGGAGGGTTCTTGACCTGAAAACGCTCCTGCATCAAACACAAAACTGTTAAACCCTACCCACCAACAATATCTGTGTAATGTTATCAGAAAAACTCAGGTTCCTCATGCAGACACGTTATACTTTACTTGTACAAATGTTTTAGTACTTTTAGTACTATCTTTATGAAAAACAACCAAGTCCATGTAAAAGAAATACAATCAGGAAAAATTACATGTCACAAGTCACAGCAAATTGTGAAATTTTATTCCTTACAAACATCCAATCTCAGCTGTCACTGGGTGAGAGGTGTGTTACATTGACATTGACTTTTCAACAAGCTCTGTATTAGAAACATTTCTAAGATTAGAAACATCCTGTGTCAAAGTGATGCTGAAAAACTAGTCCATGCATTTGTTACTTCTATTCATTACTGATAGGATGTCCCAGTAGCTCAGTAAAAACCATCCAGTTAATCCAGAATAAATTCTGACTAAAATTAACTAGAAATGACCTACATACACACATATGTCTACAAGGATCAACACATATGTTAAATTAATACTTATTACCCCATACTATGTCAGATTTGCACAAGTTACCACTTAGCTCTGTACTGTTCCTAGTCCTGTCATTTGTCCTGTTTTTTCACAATTTTGTTTTTAAGTTTATTACTTTACTTTACTTTAGTTCATTTGGCAGATGCTTTTATCCAAAGCGATTTACAAGGAGACACAAGCGATTACAATTCGGGTTCTGTAAATCATGAGTTACTTATTTAGTTATTAAGTTATGTCTAATATTGTAGTAGTAGTCTGGTGTTGTTATATGTAGCACATTGATCCTGGGGAGCATTGTTCAAATTTCAAATTTTATTTGTCTCATACACAGTACGATATGCAGTGAAATGCTTAAATATGCAGTGAAATGCTTAAAAAGACAAAAACAAGGTAAAAGAGGTCAAAGCAGTCGTGACGGCAGCCGACCTCACCGGCGCCATCTTGATAGATCATTGTTTGATTTTACGGTGTGCTGCACTGACTGTATATGGTTAAAATTAGTTTCCAAATCTAGAGAGGGAGGTAGAACCTTTAGCTATCAAGCTCCTCTCCTGTGGAACCAGCTCAGCCCAGTGTTTTGTCTGATGCATGTTCTTGCTCTTTTCTTTGTCCACCTTCCACTCACACTCAAGCCAAACCAACTGAAATTTACCTGATCACAGATTAGCTCCCACTTTTTCTCGTTGTCGTAGGATCGCAGCAGACGCACCTTATCTGGAGGAAGGTTCATTGAACTCTGAAACACAGAAAGAATGTTTTCATTTTTAACTTCTAAACTTCAGACATACTTTAGAAAGATAACTTAACTCTTCACACAATGTTTTTGTCCTGGTTGGATCCTAGTCTGAGGCCCAGTGCATTAACAGCAGTAGACAGCATGGCATTCATTTCGACCATGACCTTAACTGTGAGTCTGTACTGGACACAGAACATCCAGAACTTGATCAGTGAAGACCAGAGAGCATAGCCTGGATCGGAATTTCTTATGATACACTGAATATCAGGTCAGTTTTGGCATCACAACATGAATCTATGAACTAATTTGCTTTATTTTCACAGTCCTGTCACCAGTCTAGTCATCAGATCTGGGTCTACTAGAACCCCTTTGTGATCTCATAAAACAGGGAAGTCTAAACATCAGCTCATCTCCTGTACACATTAATTTGCTGCCATTTCATGTCATTAACTTTGTGTTTTCTTTTCCCTGCTTCTTCTTCTCTGTCTCCCTCATCCTGGTCGAGGCAGACGATCGCCCACCCAGAGCCTGGTTCTGCTGGAGGTTTTTCCTCTCCACTCCTGGTGCTGCTTAGTGGGACTTTTGGGTTTTCTGTAAGGTGCTGACTTTACTGTGAAAAGTGCCTTGAATATAAAATTGTTTATAAAATCTGAACTGTGCTGATTACAATTTCGCTGAAATTATGGGATGGAACACAGTGTCTTTTTCCTGAGAGGCAATGATGCAGATTCTTATCCTGATGTCTGATGATTTATTTTGTAGACACTGCAGAGTCCACATCAGACCTGTCATCTGTAAATCTCCAACATGTCTGAATCTTTGGTCTCTTTGTGCATCTGTTGTGTAGTGGACTCACCAGTGTGTTTTCTGTCTGCTGTGGTGCGCATATAATGTGCGTGTGTTGTGTATCTGTTGTGGACTCACCAGTGCAATTGAGAACCGCTCCTCCAGCTCTGCTGGGTCCGGCATTGGGAGCCGAACCGGGGCAGCTCTGGACCGGATTACGGCCAGCTGGCTCTCCATGCTCTCTGTGTTCCCCATCACGCACACACGAAACACACAAACACACCAAACGGCAACAGACAAACACACCCACCTACAGCTACACACACACAGGCACACACGGCAGTAGGAACATGTGGTCGGCCATGACGCTGGGAACAGGCCTGTCTGTTTCTCCCTCCTCTTGTCTCTCTCTCTCTGTCTCAGTCTTCTGGTCTCCCTCGTGCTGTCTCTGTCTCCCTCCTGTCTCCCTCTCCTCAGACGGTGCAGATCATCTCCCTCCACCTCCCGTTTCTCTCTCTTTGTCTCTGTGATGCTGCTGATGCTGAGGATGCTGCTGAATCTGATGCAGATGAAGCCTCTATGTTAGCTGCCGATTTGTGTGTCTGTGTTTGTGTGTGTGTTGATATGAGGTGTGTATGAGCGCGTGTGGCAGATCAGCCGGTTAATCCTCCCCCCTTCTCCCCCACACTAAGAAAGAAAGAGTGAGTCGTCCTCCCCCCCTTTGTCTCTCTCTCTCTCTCCCAGCTGCAGTCTTTGTCTACCTCGCTCCACCCTCCCTCTCTCTCTGCTAGACAATGAACCTTCTGCTGCTACAGGCTCCGCCCCCCCATGACAACCCCCCCTCACACACAGAGTCACATCTTTCTATCGCTGTGAGACCCTGCACTGCCATAATACATCCTTTACTTCCAATCCCAACTGGACTCCCCCTAGAAAAAAATATCAGATCCTGCCCTGATCTGAATCTGAAAGCTGGTTCTAACCTGGGCCCGGAAACCAGCTCTAAACCAAACAGACATTTAAATGTGTAAGGACATAGAGAGGATGGTCTAGAGACACAGACTGACGGAGAGAGAGAGTGGTGAAGCTGGGAGGATGTTATAATCTGATTCTGGATCAGCTGCTGTGAAACACATCAGTCTGAAAAAGACATGATTATTAAAAATCTGTTTACGTTCAGATGTGTAATTTATGAAGCCGACACGTTTAAATGTGTGTGAGCAAAACAGTAATGACCACGTGTCTCGGCAGGATAATACTAATACTAATACTAGCACTAGTACTGATACTAATTCTCACCTCTTATCTGACTTTTGTGGTCACTGTTTGTTGCTAGGGTTAAATCACACGCTTGTCCTCAAGCACCTGTTTTTATAACTTCTGCTAACTTTGTTAGTGACCGCTAGCTAGTACCTAGTCTCTCTGTTAGCTGTGGCTTTCCGGTCTTCCTCTTCTTCTCCGGCTGTGACCTGCTCGGTGTGTCAAATGTTCACTTAGTCCTCTGCCTCATCTACTGATAATGGTGTCTGTAATAAGTGTCAGTTATTTGCAGCCTTAGAGGCGAGATTTACTGAATTTGAAACTCAGTTCCACATCATGGAAAATAACCCAGCTAGCCAGGTATCCGCAGCTGGTGTGGAGCCAACTAGCTTAGCTTCTGTTAGCTTAGCTGCCCCCCAGCAATTCAATTCAATTCAATTTTCAATTCAACTTTATTTATATAGTGCTAATTCACAGCACAGGTCATCTCAGGGCACTTTACAGTGTAAGGTTTAAGACCTTCCCCAATATATAGATATATACAGAGTAATGTAGAAAGCAGTTCCCGAGCAGCCGGGAGACCAGGCTGGCTGGGTGACGGTCCGTAGGAATCATACTCAGAAGAAGCCCCCCAAGGTTCACCACCAGCCTGTTCACATTTCTAAAGTTTTCTCCGCTCAGTGACACACCCACTGAGAAACCCACTCTGGTCTTTGGCAGCTCCATAGTCAGGAACGTGAAGCTAGAGACTCCAGCGACACAGTGAAGTGTATTCCAGGGGCCAGAGTGGGCGACATCAAATGATTTTTGAAACTCCTGTTTAAGAATAAACGCAAATGTTGCATCGGTGTGATGCAAAAACGTTGTCGGACTCATCAAATAATTTTCTTAAATTTGGTGACAGCATTTTCAGATTAATATCTACTATAGTGGAATTTTTTTCCAATTGATATAGAGTCCAGTATAGTAAACTGGAATGTTATTAAGAAATGGTCAGAGGGTTTTGAGGAAAAACTATTAAATTTCTACTCCATAAGTCAGAACAAGACCGAGGGTGTGATCAAAACTGTGAGTTGGTTTATTTACATGCTGAGCGAATCCAATGGATTCTAACAGTGAATTAAATGCAGTGTTGAGACAGTTATTATCAACATCTACATGAATGTTAAAGTCACCCACTATAATCACTTTATCTGTACTAAGAACTAAATCAGATATAAAGTCTTAAATATTATCCTTAATAACAGGCTATGTACCACAGGCTTTTAAGGTAGCTGTAGTCAAACCTCTACTGAAGAAAAAACAGCACTTGATCCAGACGTTTTAGCCAATTATAGACCGATATCCAATCTGCCCTTTACTGCTAAAATCCTTGAAAAAGCTGTGGCGAAGCAATTATGTGACCACCTGTGCAGGAACAATTTATATGAGGATTTTCAGTCAGGATTTAGAGTAATTCATAGTACAGAAACAGCGTTGGTAAAAGTCACTAATGATCTTCTCAACAATGGACTTGTTTCTATACTCATCTTGTTAGACCTTAGTGCTGCGTTTGACTCTATTGATCACAACTTTTATTACACAGACTTGAACATCTCATTGGATTTAAAGGAACAGCACTAAACTGGTTTAAATCTTATCTTACAGATAGATTCCAGTTTGTTCATATTAATGATTAATCATCCAAAAGTTAATTATGGGGTCCCACAGGGTTCTGTGCTTGGACCAATTCTCTTTACTTTATACATATCTCTGCTGGGCACTATTATTAGAAAACACTCTTGCTATGCAGATGATACCCAGCTATATGTATCTATGAAATCAAATGAAACAAATCAATTAGTAAAGCATGTTTAAGCATGTTTAATAGACATAAAGGCTTGGATGTCATGCTTCTAACTTTCTACTCCTGAATTCAGACAAGACTGAAGTTATTCTATTTGGTCCCCAAGTCCTGAGAGACAAGCTATCCGATCTGATTGCCACCTCAGGTGACATTGCATTGGCCTCGAACACTACTGTGAGGAATCTTGGCGTTATTTTTGATCAAGATATCTCTTTTACCAATTACATAAAAGAAATCTCCAGAACTGCCTTCTTCCACCTTGGGAATATTTCAAAGATTAGGAGTATCCTGTCTGCTCTAAGAGTGCTGGTCTACTTATGGTTCCTAATGTAATGTTGTTTCCAATGTTTCAATAATGTTTCCAAATGTAGAATGGGAGGCAGAGCCTTTAACTATCAAGCTCCTCTCCTGTGGAACCAGCTCCCAGTCCAGGTTCAGGAGGCAGACACCCTCTCTACCTTTAGGACTTAAAACTTTTCTTTTTGATAAAGCTTATAGTTAGAGATGGGTCAGGTGATTCTGAACCATCTCTTAGTTATGCTGCTATAGGTTTAGTGTGCTGGGGGACCTTCCTGATACACTGAGCTCCTCTTGTCGTCTTCTTTCTCTTTCTCTCTGTTCACTCTCATGACATCATTACATGTTGTTAACATTGTCTTCTCTCTCCCCTAGTTGTGCTTCATCCTCTGTCTCTTTTTCTCTCTATACTTTCCTGCAGGTGTGCTCAACCACGGAGATGTGTGATTCCGCTTTGTAGCCGCTGGCCGCACCAACCTGCCCAGTGCCTCGTCTCCTGCTCCTTGTTGTTTTTTTGATCTCTGTTGCCTGCTGTTCTTTTCTCTCTCCTCTTTCCACTCACCCCAGCCGGTCGAAGCAGATGGCTGCCCACTATGAGCCTGGTTCTTCTGGATGTTTTTTCCATTAAAGGGAGTTTTTCCTCTCCACTGCCGTCTAGTGCTTGCTCAAGTGGGACTGTTGGATTTTCTCCATAGTTCTGTATATATCCACTTAAATTTTGCAAGGTCCTAAACCTTGCTATGTAAAGTGCTTTGAGATGACCTTCATCATGATTTGGCGCTATACAAATAAAGTACATAAATAAATAAATATATAAATCAACAATTAACACCAGAGGAGTGAATGATAAGAACTTAATAAAAATAAAAACTACTCCTCTTACAGAACAAAATAAAAACACAACAGTTAAATGTGGATTATTAAATATTAGATCTCTCTAAACCTAAGTCTAAATCCTTGTTAGTAAATGACTTGATAAGTGACCATCAGATAGATTTCTAGTCTCACTGAAACCTGACTGCAGCAGGAGGATTACATCACATTACGTTTGAATGAATCGACCCTCCCCAAGTCATATTAATTATCATTTAACCATGTGGAACTAAAAACAGTGCTTCCCAATTTCCACAGGTTCATAGACTTTGCAACCAGAGACAACAGCATACTGGATCAGGTCTACTGCAACATCCAGTGAGCGTACAAGGCCACAGTAGCACCACATCTAGGTATGTCAGACCACATCTCTGTGGAGCTAATTAAAACCTCACATCTGTAGGTCAAGACCATCCATTAAGACAGGACAGGTATGTACTGAGACAGGTATGTACTGAGACAGTTTCCTCAGCATTACAGGACTGTTTCGATCAGACTGACTGGGGGATGGCACAGATCCGGAGGGATACACGTCATCTGTGCTGTCCTATGTACAGTTCTCCACAAATGCTATCCTACCCACGAAGGCCATCAAGGTTTTCCCAAACCAGAAACCCTGGCTGGATAGCTCAGTGCACCCCCTGCTCAAAGCCCTCAATGCTGCCTACAGGTCAGGCGATGTGTTGGCATACAGCAGAGCCTGGAGAGACCTAAAAAAGCAATTCCAGTTGGCGCATTGAGGAACACTTCAACAACAACAACCCACAAAATATGTGGAGGGGCATCAGGACCATAACTGACTACAAGCATAGGGTCCAGCTGGCCAGCCACGACCCCACTCTACCCGACACCCTGTCTGTCTGGAGAGCAACAACAACCTCTCGTCTTGCAGCTGCACCAGGTCAGCTCTGCCACGAGGAGGATAAACACCAACAAAGGTGAAGGCCCTGATAAAGTGTCAGGTCAGACTCTGAGAGCATGTGCTGACCAGCTGGCTGGTGTTTTTTGGACATCTTTAACCTGTCCCTGCAGCCAAGGTTCCTGTGTGTCTTAAATCCTCAATTATTGTGCCTGTGCTGAAGTCTTCAGCCATCTCCTGCCTCAACGACTATCGTCCCGTGGCTCCTCCTCCTGAAACACATCAAGGATGTCATCCTAGCCGATCTGGATAGATATCAGTTCGCCTACACAGAGAACCGATCAGCAGAGAAGGCCGTTTCCATAGCACTTCACACAGCCCTGTACCACCTGCCACATCCCAACACTTACGTTAGGATGCTGTTTGTTGACTTCAGTTCGGCTTTTAACAAAGTAATTCCAGACAAGCTGCCACTGAAGCTGAACAACCTAGGACTGTGTACATCGCTGTGTCTTAGGAGTAGAGACATTCTCACCAACAGACCAACAGAATAGGGAACTGCACATCATCCACACTGGTCCTGAACTCTGGTACTCCGCAAGGCTGTGAGCTCATGCCCTGCCCTCTTCACCATCTTCACAAAGGAGTGCTCCGCCTGCCACTCCTCAAATACAATAATTAAGTTTGTGGATGATACCACTGTGGTGGGGCTCATTTCAGACAACGACGACGAAACCCACTACAGAGAACAGGTCAAGCACCTGACCCGATGGTGTTCAGCCGAACAACCTCGTCTTGAACACCAGGAAAACCAGGGAGGTCACTGTGGACTATAGAAGGTCCAAGAAGAGAGAGCACACGCCACTCCTCACACATGGGAAGGTGGTGGAGTGTGTAGACAACATCAAGTTCCTTGGCACCAACATCACATCCAACCTGACCTGGTTCTTGAACACCTCCCACATGATGAAGAAAGCCCAACAAAGGCTCTTCTTCCTCAGGAAGCTAAAATGGGCCGGACTCTTCTCTGTTGGTAAACTTCTATAGAGCGACTATAGAGAGCATTCTGTGTCTTAGTATGGTGAGAACAGCACAGGGGATTGAGGGCCAGATGTATTGCTACAGACCCCACCCACCCGGGAAGTGGACTGTTTGTACCGCTTCTCTCTGGGAAACGGTACAGGAACATAAAGACTCATACGGCCAGACTGAGGAACAGCTTTTTCCCTAGGGCTGTTAAATCCATCTCACCTCTGCAAACACTCTCCTACAAACACCCCCCCTGCAGTCACATTCACACAAACATGACAGACCTTTTGCACACGCTCTCTAGGACTGCTGCTGAACAATTTAGTGCTGCTAACCAGCCTGTACAAGCTGATAAAACGTTTTCTGTATAGTACTGATAAATATTGTCGCTTTAAACACTGATGGCACTTTATACTCGGACACTGATTGCTGTATTCTTTGCTGTAATATTTTCCTTAATTTGTCTTTACAAAGCAGAGAGTCACCGATCAAAATTTCGTTATGTGTAATGCACAGTGACAATAAAGACTTCTTAAATCTCGAATGATATAGATAACCCAACAGTCCTACTTGAGCACCACGAGATTCAAGATTCAAAAACTTTTATTAATCCCAGAGAGAAATTGCTTTGCCTTGTTACAGTCACTCTCAGTTCAAAAATAAAGAAAAGGAAAGAAAAGAACCACAACCAGAAATACAAAATATCAACACAAACACAAAATAATCAATATGTAAAACTAATACACCAAAGCACAGAATATATAGATCTTAAACAAGCTTGAAGTTTGACCAATTGATTGATTTCATAGATAAATTGTGGTTGGGTATCGTTTCCATTACATAACAATGGAACTTTTTTGAGTGTTCCTAATAATGTTGCCCAGCGAAGACATTTGTAAAGTGAAAAACCAAGTCCAAGCAGAGAACGCTGTGGAACTCCATAATTTACTTTTGTGTGCATGGAAGACCTATCATCAACATAAACAAATTGGGATTTATCTGATAGATCATCATCATCACTCTACACTGTCTGGAAGTTGAGTCATGGCAACTGGACTTCTTTCTTGTTAGGTTGAAATTTTTGTTGTTTAATTTTTTAGGCTGAATGTGCACCCTGCACAACGTCACTACATCACTTTGCTCATATTACATTATATTTGTATAAACTGATGTGATGGGCACCTGAAATAAAAGTTATACTTTAACTTTTATTCTGAAAATTTGCATCATTTCCTGTGTGTGTGGTGGGGTTCTAAATTGTATTATAGAAGTAGTATACTGTACAGATTAGTATATTTAGTACTGTAGTAATATGTAATATGTAGTGGAGCAGTGGGACTCTGATCCAGTTCTAGTTAATTCTGATGCAGACACAGTTTTTAAGCTGTCTGTCCCTTCCTGTCTGCCTCACAGAGCGACACGCAGGTGGGAAACCGCAGAAACAGGGACATGGATGGAGCACAGATGGAAACTGATGCAGGAGCAGACAGACTGATGTTTGTGTATTTTCTTGAGTAACGGTGGTTTTTCGGTTTAACGGACCCCACCCACCCCCACCCTCCCCGGTCCGCTGCGGCAGAGAGGCTCGCGCCGTTGGGTCCGGTTGTCGTCATGGGAACGGTGCTGTCTCTGTCTCCAGGCTCGCGGAAAGCCGCGGCCCGTAGATCGGAGAAGCTCCCGGTGCACCGACCAGCACAGGCCGACGGGGATGAGCGGGTGAAGGACGGGAAGAAAAAGAAGCGGCATCCAGTGCTGCTGCACGCGCTGAGCTGGAAGAAACGTGTGGTGGCCGCGCGAGCCAAGAGGAAGGGCGGGAAGAAGGTGAAGCCTGCGGTGTCGGAGCCTGAACACGTGCCCCGGCACGAAGGATCCACCGACGGCCGCAGCGGAGCGACGAAGACCGCTCACAGAAACGGAGCCTTCCCGGTCCTTGTACCCACCGCGCCGGAGCAGAAGCCGATCCTCTCCCCCCGGAGAGTAGTGGTGCAGGTTGGTGAGAGGTGGAGGGTTGATTCTGTAAGAATAACTCATTAAATAAATTAAATTTAAATAGAAACAATAAAATATAAAAATTAAGTTTTTAATTTGTTATTGATTATATCTAAAAAAAAAAAAAAAATTAAATCAGAATCCAGACTCAGTAACAATAAAATCAGTTAAATTGTAAACAATAAAACAGAAAATAAAGTCTCTAATTAGTTTATTATTTTTTGTTATATCCAAAAATTAATAATCTCTGCAAGACAAAAAAGGATCCAGACTGAGTAAGAATAAAATCATAGTTAATTATTTTATTCCGAGTTTTAATTGATTTTATTTTCAAGTTACAGTTAAGAGTTCTACACTCTAAAAAATAAAACATTGGTTTAACAAAAAAATATATGTTAACGTTTTCCACTAGAATTTTTAAGTTAAGCCAACTGCTGACAGAATTACATTAATTCAAAGCAATGTTTTTGAGTATGGTGAAGTAGCTTTTTGGCCACAACAAAACACATTTCTAAGTAACATAAAATTAATAATTGTCAACAAGAATGCAAGTATTTAAGTTGATCCAACATGATATTTATGCATGGTGAAGTAGCTTTTTGTTCATAATAAAATACATTTCTAATTAAAATGAACTAAATATTTGTCAACATACATGCAAGTATTTAAGTTGATCCAACATGATATTTTAGGTATGGTGTAGTAGCTTTTTGGTCACAATAAAACAAATTTCTAAATAAAATGAACTTAATTAGTATGATCCCTGCAAGAGATTCCTATAATAAGGGCATTTTCCTGTTTCCCAGAAAGCTACGTCTCTTAAAACTACAACCTTGGTTGTTTGGTTGTAATATAACCTCGATTACCTTGTGGGCAGGCTCCTCCATGGTGGTGTCCGCCCACAAAGAAGTCAAAGTTCTAAGACAGTTGGAGACTCGGAGGTTGCTCAGAGTATTTAGAGGCATGAGGGCCATGTCAAAACCTAGCACCTGGACAGCAGATATGGGACTCTTTCCTGGTGCTCAAAAAGATTAGAAATTCAGACAGTATTATTCAAATGAGTTAGACCCATTTATTGACAGTAAAAAACAGTAGGACAATTCTTAAACTTTCAAACCGCAAAAAGATTTGTAGCCTACATTTTCCTGAGACACAAAACAACATACCCTCAGAAACTTATGAGGAACAGTGTAATACAATTTGGCAAAACCCAGTACATGAATCACAATTCTTTGACTTAAACACATGAAAGTGAATCAAAACAAGAGACAAGAGACGACAGATTGCCATACATTAAATGCACTAATTTAAACATAAAATGAGAAAAAGCTTCTTTCATTCAACTTTGTCAGTACTCTTACATAATCATCATTATTCTTATCAATAATGTGCCCACATTACAGAACTGGCAACAGAAACTGAGTATTTCAGAGGTTCTCACTCTTGTTGATTGAGTTGAGTG
>JAUYWH010000011.1:18261326-18275625 GCA_034779795.1 Ctenopoma multispine | reverse complement strand
ACAAACAGGACTTTAATATCACCAACCATTCCCATTTTATTAAGGTGTATCCATATAAATGGCCCACCCTGTAGTTTGCAGCATAAATTAAAGCAGCTGGGAGAAAAGTCGGCCAAGCTCAACCCTCCACAGGGAGCTCAGAGAAGTGTCGCTGATTCTTCACTTAAAAAGGAACCAGATGAGGTGTTTCAGGCATGTCTTCAGTCTAACACGTGTCCTCCTAACACATTTAGGAGGACCTAACAATGGAGGTTTACTGGGCCCTTCCACCTACAAGAAGGCCCTTGGGCAGAGAAGCCATCAATCATTTGATTTATATAGTGCATTATAACACTAAAAGTGACCAAGATATAAAGGAGAAATGTTCTGGTCAAAGGAGATAACACAGAAGAGGTTAAATATCAGTGGAAACAAAGACAACAGCATACTGTGAGGTGTCCATGCAGAGATGATAGTTTAAATCTGAATGTGATTTTTAAGATACATAATAAAAGTGCTGTTTGTTTCTGTATATAGAGATGTTCTTGGCAGTATTTGGGGACACACATAAACACGTGTGGGTGTTTAGAAGTTGAGCTCAGACTGGCACTCTGCTTTCATTAGACTGTGTGGTCTATATATATGTGCTCAGTTGCTGTTTAACTTCAAAATCTTTGTCTCAGTTTCTGTGTTGAGCGTTCCTTGTGTGTTGAGCGAGTCTTACATTATAAAATAAATATAACCAACAACAACAAGTTGTACAATATGAAGAGTGCCCTCTAACTCTACTATTCACTGCAACTTTTCTCAGAAAATCTTTATGCTCAGAAATCTCAGATCAAATAGCAAATAAACTTCAGCTTTCACAACCAAGAAATACATCAGCATTTTTGTTCCAGTAAACAAATTGCAAACTTTGATGGCATAACAACATTTGAATCTCTTGAACATACCTGTGGAGGTATGGAAATGTCTAAGAGAGAGGGGCAGTGGACTTTTTGGCCAGATTGTTTAACACAGTCTTGGAGAGAGGATACATGGGGAATGGAGAAGAAGTGTACTGGTACTGATTTTCAAGAACAAGGGTGATGTGCAGAACTGTGGTAACTACAGAGGGATAAAGTTGATGAGCCATACAAGGAAGCTATGGGAAAGAGTTATTGAAGCTAGATTATGAAGAGAGGTGAAGATCAGTGAGCAGCAGTATGGTTTCATGCAGAGAAAGAGTTTGCTCTGAGAATGTTGGATGGTGAAAAATATAGAAGTTCAAGAATTGCACTGTGTCTTTGTGGACCTATTAAAGGCATATGATAGAGTAATGAGAGGAACTGTGGCACTGAGGAAGTCAGGAGTGGCAGAGAAGTATGTGAGGGTGGTGCAGGACATGTATGAGGACACCGAGACAGTGGTGTGGTGGGTGGTAGGTGTGACATATCGGTTCAAGGTGGGGGTAGGATTACAACCTATCAGCTGTGACCTCTAAAGGGAGCAGCCATAAGATAGAAAAGACAAAGTACAACAGTAATGCTTTGTTACAGTACAGCGTAAATACTGTTACAGTACAGCATGAATACTTTGTTAAATATTGTGTGAAACAGAGATTACAGTATTAATGTACGCCTTTATCTTGTATAAATTATTTGAGTTTTCATCAGTGTGAGCATAGATCATCCTATGATTTTCACCGTCTTTACACAGATTCTTTATTGTTGTTAGGATTCTGCTGCTGTGAACAGATCTAGGTCAGTATTTCCTAAAAAGAGCACAAACATGTGTAGGCGGAATGATCTGCTATCACACCTATTGCACTAACACTAACACACATTAACAGACACATAAGCACACAGTGAATTGTGCATCTTCTTTCCTATAAATATAATCTTTGTGGAGTTGTTTTGTTCATGTTCTGACCTGTTTTTATGTTTTTGTTCTAAACTTTCCTTCTTCATTGTTGAACCAGCATCAGAAGTTTTGAAAAAACTTTTTGGAAAAATAGAAAAAAAGCCTGTAGTACTGTCAGAATCACAGTGTGAAATTAAAATGATTAACTGAGATATGAACATGGAATTAATTTTAATTTCTGGTGCTAGAGGATACTCTTCAGAATCTGATCCAGTTTCTATCTGAAAATACAAAATATGGATGATCAATGTTTTAGCTATGAAGATTCTTAGTCATCCAGGTGAGGTTATCTGGATGTTGACTCATGGGAACTGGACTTCTTTCTTGTTAAGTTGAAATGTTTCAATATTCATCCAAGTAGCCATATCCTAAAGTATAACTGAGGCACTGATGAAGAGCCATTATGTTATTTTGTGTTCAGGTCATGTTCAAAGAGATGCTCCAAAGTCCAGAATGACCGAAGACTCCCCCTCCTCCTCCCTGCTGCACCTCTCTTCTGTCTCTTCTCTCCACTTGCCACTCCTCACTGCTTCTCCTCCAACAGCTGAACCCTGGATCCTCTCCTCCTCAGGTGACTTTTGCATCTAACATATGATCATTAAGGAATAAGGAACATTAACAGGCGATGAGGTGGCAAACCAAGACAAAAACAAAATCAAATTTTACACACTTGCAGCTTATTTACTCTGTGGAATGTTAATTTTGAGCTTGCACTGAATTTTACATTTATCTTCGTTAATAACCTGTAGATTTTGCTGTTCTTGGTTCACAGTGCGTTTGTGTAAAACCTGGTCTCTAGGAAACATTACCTCACTTGTTCTTCTTCTTATAGCTCAAGCTACATCCAGAACAGAGACGCTTAACTTGGTCATTAGATTACAGTCCACACTGAAGCAAATCCGTAAATTATTTCAGAAATATTAAAATTAGCAACTGCATACAATAACATGACACTTTAATGAGCTTAGCGTCCTCGCGAAGCTTTCTGGGTCTGCATTTCCTCTTTAGGCTGGTTAGTTGGTTCCATTCCATCTCTCTGGGTTTCTAGTCACTAAATCAGTCTGGTAATTTGTGCCTTTGTGTTTTTTCTCAAAAAATTTCTCCTTTCTTTGTTTAACATCAGTAATTCTATATTTAAAATATTCTGTGTTTTAGGCTACTGCTGACATTGCTAGCTTCACCATAGTAACAGTACTTTTACTTGGGTACATTAATGAGGTACTCTTTACAACTCTCTCCATACAGAATTAGTTTTAGCTCTGATTCTGGTTTAGATTTTTACTTTACATTCAATAACTGGTTTAACTAGTGTAAGTGGTGTAACAGGTTTACAGTTTCACACGTTGGGTGCAGGAATGTGTAATAAATTATCAGGATATTGATATCATGTAAACCACCACAGTCACTTGGATCAAAGATTGGTCAACTAACAATGATGCATAACACCACATTTTATCACTAGCCAAAATCTATGTCACTGCTGAAATTATGGGTCTTGTAGTCTTGCTGCAGACTCGTCCTTCTTTGTTCAGATGCTTCACTTCGTTGTTTATATTTAGTCTTTCCCAATTAAAATCAGCTTGATGTGATTTCATGCTGGAGCAGCAGCTTTAGTTCCTGCAGCAACGAGACAAATCTGCAGCTCAGTGCAACGTAACTGAAAATAATGTGATAAAATGAACCGAGCCGAAGGACAGACGGCAATGGTCAAACAGCAGAGAAAAAGAAACACGGAGCCCCTCCATCACTCCCACTCCCCCCCCACACACACACACACATACACAATGCAACAGATTAAAGCTATTTTACTGCTGTTGTGAAACAGAAAACATTTCTCTTGCTGATTAATAAATCAAAGAAAGAGCTGAATAAAACATGAATGAAAAGGTAAAACTGTTGTCGTTTAAATTTTTAAATCATTAAATACATTTATGAAGTTTGTGTTTAGTTGAGAAACTGAATAAAAGTAAACATTGAAATAAAAAACTAAATTTCTATTCAGTCTAAAAATTTATTTATAAATAGGAATTTTATAGCATATATTATGAGCACTTATTTACTATATTTTATTTTTGGCAAAGTTTTACACCAAGAAGATGTGTTGGTGTTGAAAATCCACAGCAATATAAATACAAAATCATAAATAGAGAAAGCTAAAAATAAAGGAAATTTTAAGATGAATGAAATAGGTCAATAACAATCAGAGGTGCAATTTACTGCAATGAACATTCATGATGTAGATGATGACATGAATAATGATCATGATGATGGTGTCATTACCCACCCCCCCACCCCAGCCCCATAGCCACTGGGAGAAAGGTCTGATCCTGATCTGATCTGGCACTGTAAATCCATTAGTCTTTGACTGTTTCAAGTTAAGTTAAATTAATAATTTAAAATTAAATTAATTAAATTACAGCTCTGAGGAAAATTGGACACAAACTGACTCAGTGAAATTATACACAGACTGAAAATGCAGGATGTTCAGCCCAGAGTTTGATTCCAGGACCGAACCCAGGACCAATTCACTTCAGCAGTAGCTTGTGTAGTGATATAGTGGATTCATTCAGGATTAGGTTCAGTCCAGACGGGGACAATAGGGCCCAGTTTTTTTTTTTGTTTGACAGTTACAGTCATGTGATCTACCTCAGGTTTAACTGTCACATCACTGAGGTGATGACTTGTCTGTGTTTCCATGGCAACCTTGGACCTATTTCTCTAGTCTGTGATTGGTTGGTTGGTTTCTAACATTTCATCTAGAAATTACTTTAATGGAGTTGGGGTGGTATATGCAGTGGGGGAGGAGGTGATAATGAAAAGGTAGAAAAATAGAGAAATAAAACGGATTAAAGGAGAAAGAGAGGAGAGGAAAACGGAAAATTAGATTGAGACACTTCAAACGAAGTAGCAACTCATACACACACAGACACCCTGACACACACACAGCTAATCTCCATTCAGATGTAGATGAATGGTCTGTTTTTATCCCAATTGAAAATGAGCAAGAGACATAAACTCAGCAGGCAAAAAAGAGAAAATGAGGATGAAAGGTGTTGTTGTTTTTCCCATAATGCAGTTCAGTCAACTCCAGTTACATATCAGGTGACTGTGGTAGTCGTGGTAAAAATATACCTGTCAATTACTTAGTAGTCACGAGATTTTAGAGACACTATACACATTATAGACACAAATCGTTAGTGGCACTTTAGGAGACATTATAGAGACATTCCTATAATAACAATATAGCAAACATTATAGGGACAAACCTATAGAAACACTACAGGAAACATTATAGAGAGACCTATAGCAACAATATAGGAAACATTATGGACACAGACCTAAAGAGACATATATAGACATTACAGATCCAAACATACAGAGACTAGAGAAAACAGTATGAACACAGTCAGACACACATAGACCTTTGCTCCATATTTAGCATATAGGTGTGACAGTGGAATCTGCCTCTTCTTTGATTTAAGTTGTTGTTGTCACAGTCTCCCCAACTGTTCTGTTCCCTGGTCCTTGCTGGTTGTCTAAGCACATGGGTAAACTTAAGGTGGTGCTATTCTGACTGCAATCAGTATGTAACAGAGTTTATTTTGCAGAGAGTGAAGGGTTAAAATATTTCAGTCATAACTGCAGATGCTGCAGATTCACTCTCTGCCTGTGGTGTGTGTTGCATTTTAATGTGACACTGATTAAATTTGTCAGCAGAGAAGAAGAAGAGCCTAAACTGTTTCTTTTTTTATCAAAAGAGAAAGATGAGAGACGTCATTGACCTAAATTTATCCAGGTAGTTCCACCTCTCTTCAATTTCACACCTGGCAGCTGCCCAGCAAATGGTATCTGAATTGTAACTTAATGTGTTGCTCATAGGCACCACAGCAAATATCAGTTAAGTGTCAGCAGGTAAAATACCAAAGGCAAGCAGGAAGCATTAATCACTAAAATTAAGATTTCATCACATAGGTGGAGCTTACTGTGAGCGGGCGGTGCTTCACGTGCCAATAAACAAGGGGGCATGGCCTAAATTTCTGACCAAACAGCAGTTCAGAGGAACAAGGCTGCAGCCAATCAACAGCCTGGAGAGAAGACTGTCTCCACTCCTGCAGGTAAATCACTTTTCAAATACACAAACTAAACTAACTCAAAAGTACTTACTCAAAAGTATTTTTTATTATCATCTCTGCTATATACTGTACATATATACAAAGTAATTAGACGACATCCCTCCACCTATATCACTACACAATGAGCTAAACATAGATAATAAGCAAGAAATATATATATAGAAATAGGATATAAAAAATTAAAATGTTCAACTATGGTACAATATAAAAATATACACTTTAAACTGGAAATAAACAAAAAAACAAACAGGAAACAAGTTTTACATGTGGTATTTCACCTTCCATGTAACTCATGAGATTGTCTTCGTACATTGGATGTGCATGAGGTCCATAACAGTTCAATATAAGATCTATGATGTAGGTGATAAATAATCTGTCTCAAAGTGATGCTGAGAAATTAGTCCATGCATTTGTTACTTCTAGTTTGGTCTACTGTAATTCATTACTCATAGGGTGTCCCAATAACTCCAAATAACACAAAAGCCTCCAGTTAATCTAGAATGCTGCAGCAGTTCTGACTGCCTCTTTAACAGCATAACTAAGAGACGGTTCAGAGTCACCTGAGTCATCTCTAAATATAAACATTATCAAAAAGGAAAGTTTTAAGTCTAGTCTTACAGGTAGAAAGGGTGTCTGCCTCCTGAACCTGGATTGGGAGCTGGTTCCACAGGAGCTAAAGCTAAAGGCTCTGCCTCCCAGTCTACATTTGGAAACCCAGAAACCATAAGTAGACCAGCACTCTGGGAATGAAGTGCTCTGCTGGGATAATACAGGTTCTATGAGGTCTTTAAGATATGTAGGGGCCTGATCATTTAGGGCTTTATATGTGAGGAGAAGGATTTTAAACTCTATTATAGATTTTACAGGGAGCCAATGGAGAGAAGCTAATGTAGGAGAAATATGATCTCTCTTGCTAATTCCAGTCAGAACTCTGGCTGCAGCATTCTGGATTAACTGGAGGCTTTCGAGTGAGTTATTGGGACATCCTATCAGTAATGAATTACAGTAGTCCAGTCTAGAAGTGACAAATGCATAGACTAATTTCTCAGCATCACTTTGAGACAGGATGCTCCTAATTTTAGGAAAATTCCTAAGGTGGAAGGAGGATGTTCTAGATATTTCTTTTATGTAGGAGGTTAATGACATATCTTGGTCAAAGATGACTCGAAGATTCCTCACAGTAGTACTTGAGGCCAATGTAGATTTTAGTGTAGCATGACTAGATACCATGTCTCTGAGATTTTTGGGTCCAATTATAATAACCTTAGTTTTGTCTGAATTAAGGAGTAGAACATTACAGGACATCCAGGCCTTTATGGCTTTTAAACATTTTAGGGTTTAAGTTTAGCTTGAAGTTTTACTAAATGATTGGTTTCATTTGGTTTTATAGATAAATATAATTGGATATCGTCTGCATAGCAGTGGAAATTAGTGAGAGAGTGTTTCCTTTAAATATTGCCTAAGGGAGTCATGTATAATGAAAAAAGAATTGGAAGCACAGACCCCTGTGGAACTCTGCATCTAACCTGCATGTGCATGGAAGATTCATCACTGACATGAACAAATTAGGATTTATCTGATAGATAAGATTTAAACCAGCTTAGTGCTGTTCCTTTAATCCTAATGGCATGTTCCAGTCTATGTAATAGAATGTTATGATCTATACTGTCAAATGCAGCACTAAGATCTAACAATACCAGTACACAGAGAAGCGCTTGGTCTGAAGAGAAGATCATTGGTCACTTTGAATCAAGTGCTGTTTCTGTACTATAATTTACTCTAAATCCTCACTGAAAGATGTCATACAGATTGTTCATGCACAGTTGGTCACAGAGCTGCTTCAAAACAACCTTTTTTTTTAAAGAATTTTAGAGATAAAGGGCAGATTTAATACCAGTATATAATTGGGTAAAACCCCTGGATCCAGAGTAGGTTCCTTTAGTAGAGGTTTTACTACAGCTACCTTAAAAGCCTGTGGTACATAGCCTGTTAGTAGAGATAGATTGATCTGCTCTAATATGGATGTGCTGATCAAAGGTAAAACATCCTTGAGCAGTCTAGTAGGGATGGGGTCTAAGAGACACATAGAAGATTTAGATGAGTTAATTATTGAAATTAACTCTGTATGATCTACAGGAAAGAAGCAGCCTAAGTTAGACTGAGATCTTATAAACAAATCTAGCTGTTGGGCAAGTGAGTCTGTCCATGCCAATTGCAGGGAGGATCTGATCAATTTTTCCTCTAATAGTTATCACTTTATTTGTAAAGAAATTCATAAAGTCATCGCTGCTGACAGATAACGGAATTGTAGGTTCAACAGAGCTATGACTCTTTGTCAGTTTGGCTACAGTGCTGAAAAGAAACCTGGGGTTATTCTTATTTGCCTCAAATAATGAGGAATAATATGTGGTTCTAGCTTTACAGAGGGCTTTTTTATATGTTAGTAAACTATCTTTCCAGGCTAAGCAAGATTCATCTGAATTTGTGGTGCGCCTCCTCCTTTCCAACATTCGTGATGTCTGCTTTAAGCTACGGATTTGTGAGTTGTACCATGGAGTTATGCTCTTCTGATTAACTACCTTCCTTTTCTGAGGGGCAACAGTATCAAGGATCACGTGCAGAGAAGCTGCAGCATTATCAACAATATAATCAACCTGTGCAGGAGTAAAGTTAGGAGAGAGCTTAAGAACAGAATCTTCTGAATACACCCAACAAAGCTGGAGAGCTGTGATCAGGTGGACAGAACAGACAATCTGGCAACTGGTAATGGTGAGGTGAGCAGCTTAAGAAGGCAGAGGCCCAGGTGAAACCAATCAAGTTATTTATCTGTCAAGCACATTGAAATAAGGGTAGGGGAGACCAGAAAAAAACAGACTAACAAAAAAGAACAGTAAGTGCAGATTGTGGCCACAACACTCTGAGAGCTAAGTGCTCTGCTGGTATAATAGCCTTCTATAGTCTTTAATCTCTTATATCTTTAAAATATGATAGGAATAAGAATTTTAACTCTTAATCTAGATTTTACAGAGAGCCAATGGAGAGAAACTAATATAGGAGAATTATGATCTCTCTTGCTAATTCCAGTCAGGACCTTAACTGAAGCATTCTGGATTAACTGAAGGCTTTTTAATGAGCTATTGGGACATCCTTTCAGTAATCAATTACAGTAGTCCAGTCTACAAGTGAGAAAAAAAATTGAGAGGCTTTTCAATCTGGTTTTAAGTCCTTACACAGCACCGAAACTGCCCCTTTAAACATTTTTAATGACATATTTTTAGCTGCTGACTCTAAAGACACTGTCATCCTCGTGCTTTTAGACTTATCTGCTGCATTTGACACGGTGGATCATGCTATTTTACTCTCCCGTTGGGAGCAGCATGTGGGCATCAGGGGCTTAGCTCTGGAGTGGTTCAAGTCCTATTTGGCAGAGTGTACTTTCTGTGTCAGCCTGGATGATCATGTGTCCTTCTCTTCTCCCCTCCTGTGTGGGGTTCCACAGGGCTCAGTTTTAGGTCCCCTGCTGTTTCTTTTATATTTGCTCCCACTTGGGTCCATATTTAGGAAGCATGACATAGCATTCCATTGCTACACAGATGACTGTCAGATTTATGTCCCTTTAAAAAAAAAGACACATTCAATATTGCCATTGTTGAAGTGTCTTGATGACATTAAGGCCTGGATATCCCATAATTTCTTAAAATTTAATGAAAACAAGACAGAGTTGATGATTTTTGGTAACTCCACTGAGACCCCCAACCTGGATTTAGGCTTTTTGGCACAATATATTAAGTCAATCGTAACAAATCTAGGGGTTAAAGTTGATGCAGATCTTAAGTTCGACAGCCAAATTAGGGCTATGGTCAAATCAAGCTTCTTTTAGTTGAGGCAGTTGGCTAAAATTCCTTAATCACTACTCGGCTGGATTACTGCAATGCACTTTTTGTAGGAGTGAGTGCTTCCTCTATTACTCAGCTTCAGAGGGTTCAAAATGCTGCTGTACGTCTTTCAACTGGCACACGGAAATACGAGCACGTCTTATCCTCACTCCATTGGTTGCCTGTACATTTTAGGATTCATTTTAAATTTATTTTATTTGCTTTTAAGGCTTTTAATGGTCTTGCTCCTCCCTACCTCTCTGAGCTGTTACAGCCTTATATACCCTCTCGGTCTCTCAGGTCAACTGGTCAGCTGCTCCTGAGTCTGCCTAAAACTAAGCGTAGACTTAGAGGCGACCGCGCTTTCGCTGTTGCAGCTCCTAAACTGTGGAATGATCTCCCAATGCATGTTAGACAGGCTTCTTCTCTGTCAACTTTTAAATCTCTTTTGAAAACCCATCTCTTCTCCTTGGCTTTCTACACCCTATGAGATGTTGATTTTTGTTGTTTTTATCTGATTGTATATCATTTTATCTTGCTCTTATTCTATTTTATTTCATTTTATGAATTGTTTTGTATTTGATTTTTTTTTTTTTTTACTCTGTGTACAGCACTTTGGTCCTGTGTTTTGTTTAAAGCGCTTTTCTAAATAAAGTTGGTTGGTTGGTTGGTAGAAGTGACAAATGCATGGACTAGTTTTTTTAGCATCACTATGAGACAGGATAATCCTAATTCTTTTTTGTGTAGGAGGTAAATTAAATATCTTGGTCAAAGATGACTCCACGTTTCCTCACAGTAGTACTTAGGGCCAATGCAAACTCATCTAAGGTGGCAGTCTGACTAGATACCATGTTTGGGCCCAAATATAAGAACTGAATTGTCTGAATTAAGTAGTAGACAATTATGAGACATCCGGGCCTATATGTCTTTTAAACAAGCTTGAAGTTTGAGTAATTGATTGGTTTCATAGATAAATATAGTTGGGTGTCATCTGCATAGCAATGGAAATTTTTTATTTTTTTTTAAAGCACAGAACCCTGTGGAACTCCGAATCTAACTTGTGTGTGCATGGAAGTTTCACCCTTAACATGAACACTTAAGGATCTGTCTGATAGATAAGATTTAAACCAGCTTAGTTCTGTTTCTTTAACATGTTCCAGTCTATTTAATAAAATGTTATGATCTATATTGACTTTAACAAGTGCTGTTTCTATACTATGATTTAATTCAATTCAATTCAACTTTATTTATATAGTGCCAGTTCACAACATAAGTCATCTCAAGGCACTTTACAGTGTAAGGTTTAAGACCTTGCACATTAGATAAATATATACTGGATAATGTAGAAAACCCAACAGTCCCATTTGAGCAACCACTAGGCGACAGTGGAGAGGAGAAACTCCCTTTAACGGAACCTCCAGCAGAACCTTTACACTAAATCCTGACTGGAAATCCTCATAAAGATTGTTCCTGCACTGGTGGTCACATAGCTGCTTCACAACTAATTTTTCAAGGATTTTAGATAAAGGGCAGATTGGATATCGGTCTAAAACCCCTGGATCAAGAGTAGGTTTCTTGAGTAGAGGTTTTACTACAGCTAACCTTAAAAGCCTGTGGTACATAACCTGTTAATAGAGATAGATTTATCTGCTCTAATATGGATGTGCTGATTAAAGGTAAAACATCTTTGAGCAGTCTTGTCAGGAGCTATAATTATTATACAGTATATATTATATAATTATTGAAATTAACTCTGTATGATCTACAGGAAAAAAGCAATGTAAGACTGAAGTCTTACAAACAAATCTAGAGCTGTTGGGCAAGTGAGTCCATCAATGTTAATTGCAGGGAGGATCTGATCTATTTTTTTCTCTTACAGCTATAACTTCAGTCAAAAAAATAAGTCATCAGTGCTGTGAGATAGGGGAATTGTAGGTTTATCAACAATATATTCGACCTGTACAGGAATAGTATATAGTACTAGATTGGGTTTTAATGGAGAAAGTGACCAGTTTCCTTCATACACTTATCTCAGCTCTGCATTGGCAGTTGGCCTGTCTTACCTATTGCTTTGTCTCTGTCTTTCAGATGATGAAGGAAATTCATCCCTTGTTCTTCTCGTCATGGTTTTCTTCCAGATTTACTTTGCTGACGGATTACAGACACAGTAAGACCTGTCTGTTTGTCTCTCTCTGTCTTCCCCTCTGTCTGTCTGTGTCTTTTTCTGTCTGTTATTGTCTCTACGTCTGTCTTTGTCTCTGTCTGTGTGTCTGAGACATGTTTAGTGATGGACAGGGAGCAGCTGGGACAGACTGGTGTAGATGATTGGTGCCTTAACTGTTGAGAAGACTGAGAACAGGTGTGTGAGGACAGTGAACATGTGTGTTTTGACATGTTTGGAATAAAAACATCAATATTTGTGGTTCTTCTCCATCAACTTTTTTACTTTTGAAAGTGTCCATAATGAGTTTTATGCCCCTGGTTCAGAAAAAAACTGGACATAATATGTAAGAAAGCAGCAGCAGCACAGTTTTTCAAATGTTTAGGTACCAATTTATTGTCCTTCATAGGTGAGCCATGCCCCAAAAAAACAAAAAATTAATTAAATAAAAGACAGTGTTTCTAACCTAAACTTCTAAACAAACGACACAAAAAACAGAAGACAAAGAAGACCAACATAAGGGCTTCTCACTTCTCACTCTCAGCTACATGTTGCTCAGTATCTACGAACATTTCTATTTACAACAGTTCACAATTACAGTACTATGAAAAAGTATTTGCGCCTTTGCTGGATTTTTTTTAATTAAAGGTAATACAAAAATAAGACATCCTAGATCTGAATAAATGAAATATTCTTATTAAATGCTTTGTTCTTTACATAGTTGAATGTGAAAACAAAATCACACAAAAATTATCAATGGAAATTAATTGTATCAACCCATGGAGGTCTGGATTTAGAGTCACACTCAAAATTAAAGTGGAAAAACACACTACAGGCTGATCCAACTTTGATGTAATGTCCTTAAAACAAGTCAAAATGAGGCTCAGTAGTGTGTGGGGCCTCCACGTGCCTGTATGACCTTCCCACAATGCCTGTGCATGCTCCTGAGGAGGTGGCGCATGGTCACCTGAAGGATCTCCTCCCAGACCTGGACTCACAAGGGGTCTGAGGATCTCATCTTGGTACTTAATGGCAGCCAGGCTACTTCTGGCGAGCACATGGAGGGCTGTGCGACCCCCCAAAGAAATGCCACCGGTCGTCCTGGAGGATGTTGCAGGCAGCAGAACGGTCTCCACACTGTCTCCAGACTGTCACGTCTGTCACATGTGCTCAGTGTGAACCTGCTTTTATCTGTGAAGAGCACAGAGCACCAGTGGAGAATTTGTCAAGCTTGGTATTCTTTGGCAAATGCCAAACGTCCTGCACGGTGTTGTGCTGTAAGCACAACCCCCACCTTTGGACGTCAGGCCCTCATTCCACCCTCATGTAGTCTGTTTCTGACCATTTGAGCTGACACATGCACATTTGTGGCCCGCTGGAAGACATTTTGCAGGGCTCTGGCAGTGCTCCTCCTGTTCCTCCTTGCACAAAGGCAGAGGTAGCGTCACTGCTGCTAGGTTGTTGCCCTCCTACGGTCTCCTCTACGTCTCCTGATGTATTGGCCTGTCTCCTGCTAGTGCCTTCATGCTCTCGACACTATGCTGACAGACACAGCAAACCTTCTTGCCACAGCTTGCATTGATGTGCCATCTTGGATGAGTTGCACTACCTGAGCCACGTGTGTGGGTTGTAGTCTCCGTCTCATGCTACCACTAGAGTGAAAGCACTGCCAACATTCAAAAGTGACCAAAAGAACCACTCCTTTATTGGGGATGTTAGCTAATTATACCTATAATTTCCACCTGTTGTCTATTCCATTTGCACAACAGCATGTGAAATTGTTTTTCAATAAGTGTTGCTTCCTAAGTGGACAGTTTGATTTCACAGAAGTGTGATTGACTTGGAGTTACATTGTGTTGTCTAAGTGTTTTCCTTTTATTTTTTGAGCAGTGTATATTACAATATTACATAAATATTTAAATAATAATTAATGATTTAAGCCTGGACTTTGACTAGGTCACTCCAAAACCAGATTTTCTTTAGCAATTCAGAGGTGGACTTGCTGTGGATCATTCGGATCATTGTCCTGCTGCAGAACCCAAGTTAGCTTCAGTTTGAATTCATGGTTCCCTCAGTTGTGGCAAGTCGTCCAGGTCCTGAAGCAGCAAATCAGCCCCAGACCATCATACTACCACCAGCATGTTTCACTGTTGGTCTGATGTTCTTTTTATGAAATAAGATAAGATAAGATAAGATAAGATAGAACTTTATTGATCCCACAGCGGGGAAATTTGTGTGTTACCACAGCT
>JAUYWH010000011.1:18232220-18247108 GCA_034779795.1 Ctenopoma multispine | reverse complement strand
GGAGGAGCCGGGAATCGAACCACCGATCCTACGATTGGCAGGCGACTGCTCTACCTCCTGAGCCACAGCCGCCCCAATGCTCACAATGAATGTGAGCGTGTATGGTTGTTCGTCTGTATGTCTGTGTGTTGGCCCTGCAATATAGCGATGGGTGTAAGACAGCTGGGATAGCCCCCCCCCCCCGACCAGATCTCGGATAAGCGGTAGATGATTGACGGATGGATGGATGGATGGATGGATGGATGGATGGCATATGGTGTGGACAGCAAAAAAATAATTATGTTGTACAGGGAAATGTCTACCTTTACTGTGAATAAGACAATAAACCCTTTGAAACTTGAATCTAATTGAATTATTTGTTTTCTGCCTGTTGTTCTTCTTTTCTCTCTCTGCTTTCCACTCAGCCCAACCAGCAGCAGATGAAACACCTGTCTCTCTGTGTAACATAATGTCTCTCTCTCTGTAATCATAATAATTCAGTCTTCTGCTGCTCTTTGTCTGTTGCCATGGCAACAAAACCTCATGACAGAGGAAAACAATTACGGACTGTTACACACACACACACACACACACACGTTTCTCCAACAAAATTAAACAATTTGTTATGTTGTCTCAGTCTGATGAGTTAAGGTGGCTAGTGTTAGTCTCGGGGGTTGGAGTTACTTATGGGGGAGTTGTGGATGCTGCAGGAAGAAGAGGAGCGGAAGTAATAAGTGGACTCTACAGATCTGTTAACCCCATTTCCTCTTTTCTGAGAAGTGCTATGGAGACATGAGTGGCTCTGAGTAGACCCAGTGAGCTCAGAGGAGAACTGATGAGGAACTCATAACACCTGAGGAACTCTAAGACATCATGAGACCTCACGAGACCTTAGGAGACCCAAACAGCTCTGAAAAGAAGAAAATCTGAGTAATTCTTACATGTGGTCAAAGCCAATTCTGTTACCATTAAAACCTGTTTTAAGGTCATGATTCTACTTCAGTATTTTTAGCACAATAAACACTAAGAAATATGACTGTACCATAAACAGGATTGTTGATAACAGACAACTCTGGGGGAGGCCAACACTAGCTAGGACTAGCTGACTTTTTGCAGGGGAATACAGACACAACTCTTATTCTGGTCAAGTTTCTAGTTAGGGGTAGGGTTGTTTAATTTTCAATTTCCTGTCTGTATGACTCATCCCAGGATAGACAGAACATGGAGGAGAACAGAACAACAAAGTAAATTTACATTAGAGACCCACATTATTCACACTTCTGCAGAATGAACAAACATAGCAAAAGAGAGAGAGAAACAGACAACATACAATGGGAGGGAGAAGGACACACCACAAGAAGGCTCATATGAACAAAGATCTGCATCTACAACATTTGGAACAAGCCACCTCACACCACAGCCAAGAGTTAGAGAAATTCCAGGAAAGCCACAAAACAAGAGGGAAGGGGCCTGGATGGTGAGGGAACAAATACAGAAAGGAAGGAGGAGTTTCCAAAAAAAAGAAAAAAAAAGATTTAGTCTTAAATATCTGTCTTCAGAATTTGGAACCAGAACCAGATGTGATGATTTGGAGGCTGCAGCAGAGGGAGACATAGTCATGATGGTGCAGCTCTTCGTCACACTGAGGGATGCTGGGAAGAGGAGGAGGTGACGCCAGCAGAGGCTGCAGAGATGCTAACAGCACTGACACACACAGGAGCTAACTGCTAATACACACAGATACAGGCAGGCGGGAGACACTGAGAGACTGATTGAGACAGAGATGCTGGCTGTGCACACACACAAGGACACAGTGATCAGTGATACACAGACTGAGCTGCAGTGAAGCTAGCTACTGTTAGCATGAGGAGGCTAACACACTGATACACACACACACAAAGAGCAATGCAGTGTCGGAGGTTTCCTATTGGATGGTGAGTGATTTATGTCTGTGTGTGTGTTGAATCAGATTTGAACTGTGTGTTTAACGATGACTGCTGGGATGAAACCGTTTCCATGGAAACAGTCATGTACTCAATTTGTTCATCACTTCACTTGTCAGACTGTAGGAAAATGCAGTGTCCTACCGATACTGGTAATAATACTACTACTGTTAATATTGCTGATACAACCGCTTCAGATACTGGGGCTGGCTGTGGTTATCCACTAACTCTGGGGTCAGTAGTTTGATTCCTAGCTCCTCCTGTTATATATCAAAGTCTTCTTGGGCAAGACACTGAACTTCAAGTTGCCCCAAGTCGTCAGCTCAGTTACATGGCAGCTCTGCCATTGGTGTTTGTGTACTATTACTACAGATACTACCACTCCTCTTTCTGCTGCTGTTTAAAAACTGTACAACTTCTGCACAGGTTCTTGAGGTTTTTAGATGTAAACCCATTTTTGGGACATGACAACTGTTTGTGTCCTGTGTCTTGTTTAATGTTAACTTAAACCATGTTTAACCAAATCTGTTTACACTTAACCAAACATTAACCAGATAGTTTTAGCCACACTGTCAAAGCAGGATATACTCAAATTGATTGTAGGTGGGAATGTGATTGAATGTATCTACCTGTGCACAGGTATCAATGTCTATGAACTTCAGATTGAGAGACAGTGCTGTGGGGGGCAGAGCTTTCAGGTGGAGGTGGTGATGTCAAAGAGAGGAGCAGGGATACGGGGGAAGGGGGAGCGACTTGATGCCATGGCAACCCTTCAAGCAGCCAATGAGGAGCTGAGAGCCAAACTGACGGACATCCAGATTGAACTACAACAAGAGAAGAGCAAGGTAAGGTCTATAAACTCCAGAGAACACCTGACACCAGCCACCTTCTTCCTGACACCTGGTATCATCCTCAGGTAAGTCGTCTGGAGAGGGAGAAAAGCCAGGAACTGAAGACTGAGCACCATCGGGCAATGGTCACCGTGACGGAGTTGAAGACCAAACTCCATGAGGAGAAGCAGAAGGAGCTGGCAGTTATCAGAGAAACATTACTACGGCAACATGAGATGGAGCTGATGAGGGTGATCAAGATCAAGGATGGAGAGATTCAGCGTCTTAATGGGCTGGTTCAGAGTCTGCGGGACGGGTCCACCGACAAGGTGAGACACACATCGTCCATCCCCGTCTCAATGCCCATTTGTCTGTCTGTCTTTGATAGTTGGCTCCTGCCTCCAGCCTGGCTTCTAAACCTGGTTCATGCATTAGGATTTGCTGCCTGTATCTGAATCGCCGTTGTTCTCTTGGCTAGGGATGAGCATAAAAACCAGTTCTTGTTGAGAACCGGTTCCCACTGTTTTAATTCCTTAGTATTGTTTGCCATTTTTGCAAACGATTCCCCTATCGATTCCAGTCGCCTCAAATGACATCACCATGCACGTTGCGTAGCGTCATTTATCCAGCAGGAAACATGGTGCCTAAGCAGCACAAGCGCTCAAAAGGTTGGTTATACTTTACGAGAAAGGATTACAACAGGGCAACTTTCAACGTAGATATTTCATCAAAGGAAGGAAACGCTATGAATATGCAAAAGCATTTGCTCACAAAACACGCGATAACCTTAAAGTGTTTTTGATCCGCTCCAGACTAGTGAATCTTAACCCAGCATCATCGGTAACGTTTGCACGTCCTCTCCCGTTAATACGGCAGGTAATTAATCAACTAACATTGCATATTATGTTAGCGCGATTTGCCTTATTGTAAAACCTGCTATTACTGTGCATTGCATTTAGATGACCATGACGAGAGAGACAGACAGAGTCTGGCTGGCTCAGATGCTGGCAGTTATAAAATATATAAAAAAAAGGTTCTAAGCTAATCTACCTGTGCGTTCTCCTTTTTAAAAAATAAGAATCGTTAGGAGAATTGATAACGAATTGAATTGTTAAACTGAATCGAAAATTGAATCGGAATCGTAAAAGTCCTATCTATTCCCATCCCTGCTCTTGGCCCCTAAAACTGATCCTCACTGCAACAGCACATATCCTGGGGTCATGGGCGTACATGACTGACACCACTACATTATGCTGGGTAGTTGTAGTAAAGGAAATAATTTATCTGAATAAGAAAATTTGTTGTTACAGGTGAGGAGTGCCATGCTGGCAGAGGTGGAGGAGGCCAGGAAGAGCTCAGAGGTGGAACGTTGTCGCCTCCAGCAGGAAATCCAGGAGCTGCGTGGAGCTAAAAGGAGTACTGAGGAGGCTCTGAGCTCGGCTCAGCAGGCCTGCCAGGCTCGAGCCGCTGAACTCAGATCAGCTCACCACCAACACCAGGAGGAGCTTAACAGGACCAAGAGAGACTGCGAGAGGGAGATCCGTCGCCTGGTATGAGACCAGCAACATATACATGATCACTCACACATTATGTTTACATGAATGGAAACTTACACATGACTGCACAAACAGTACTGTGAAAAAGTAAGTTTTTTTTTTTGGAATAGTTATCTTTCTCAATAACTCAGGGTAAAAGCTCCAAACCTGCCTGGACCTAGGTAAGAAAGTAATTGCCCAGTTAACCTAATACATGCTTGTTCCACCCTTGGCAGCAACAACTGCAATCAAGCGAACTGGTGATAACTATTTCACATTACTGTGGAGGAATTTGGCCGACTCCTCATCGTAGAATTGTTTATTCAGCCACATTGGAGAGTTTCCAGTATGAATAACCTGTTTAAGGTCATGCCACTGATCTGAGGGAAGTTGGCTAATGACCACAAATTCATCCTCCAGGTTGGTTTCACCTCACAACTGCCTTGAATAGGCTTATTAAGATAAACAAAGGCAGAAGAGGGTGTGGGTAGATGTAACAGTCACGCCCGTGGCAACTCCTGCCTCCATTAAATGGGTTGTTAAGTGTGACCAACCTGGTGGACATGTGAATTGGGCCTGATTTTCCGGGGGATGGATAAAAGGGCAGCATGGTAGGTTGAAGATAAGTTATGTCTAAGGCCTCTACCTCTGTTGAGTGAGGGGTTGTTTATTTGCACATGCAAAGCTTCCCTCACTCTTCTCTCAAACCATCTGTCTTCTCTATCTAATATTTGTACATTTTGGTCCACAAATGAGTGTTCTTTGTCCTTCAAATGAAGGTACACCGCTGATTCAGGCCCTTAGATGTGGCTCCTTCTGTGATGGGCCATCCTCCTGTGTAGCGGCTGTTTGGTTTCTCCAATGTACAGCTCGGAGCACTCTTCACTGCTCTAACAGCATACACTACATTGCTCTTCTTATGTCTTGGTATCTGGTCTTTGGGATGGACAAGTCTCTGTCTCATTGTGTTAGTGGGTTTGAAGTGGACAGGTATGTAATGTTTTCCAAAAATCCTTGGTCTTTCAGACGCACCAGCTATTTATGGAATAACCAGGTTCTTCTGTTGATCCAGGAATTCCGGTTGTTCTGTGGTCCTCTTTCAGGAAGAGGATCCTGCCTTGTTAAAGGCCCACTTGGGATATCCACAGGTTTTTAGACATGTATTCAGATGCCTGTCTTCCTTATTTTTGGCTTTACTTTACTTTACTTGGCAGACACTTTTATCCAAAGCGACTTACAAAGGAGCTTCTGTGGTGGTGGAAATGTTCTCTGCTCTATGGTACAGAATCCTGATCACTCTTAGTTTGTGTTGTAGTGGGTGATGTGAGTCAAACGGTCAAACAATAGATACTGGACTGTGAGTGGGTTTTCTGTACACTTCTATATCTAGCTTTCTATCAGTCCCAATGATAACCACACAGTCCAGGAAAGCGAGTCCTCCCTGATGAACTGTATGTTAGTGTCCTCTGAGTTAATGTTAATTGTGAAGACCTGTACCTCCTGGCTCTTGATCTTCACCCAAGTGTCATATCTGAACCAGTGGGTGGGTTTCGTCCCTCGGAAGGAACTGAGTGGTTTGTCCTCCACTTATTCAATGTACAGGTTGGCAACAATAGGTGACACTGGAGAACCCACAGCACAGTCATGTCTCTGTCTGTAGAATGCACTTGTAGGTGAAATAAAAGTCCAGGAGCAGGCAGATCTGTATCTGTATCATCTGTATACAGTTTGAGCTCCCTGACCTTGGAGGCAAACTCTTCTGAATTGTGATGTCCGTGTGTCCAACCAAAGGTGCCAGAATTGTGCCTAGGTATTTAGCAACATTATATGTGACTGAGTTAATGCTGCTAACGATAGGTCTGAGTGGGGCTCAAAGTTTTGTTTTTCATTTACAATTTTGTTTTTCAGTTACAGTTTTTGTTTTTGACAAAATTAATGGCCCCATTTTAGCACCATGGTCCCTCAGATAGGGAACTTTCCCAGTCAGAGAGGAAGGTCTTGTCCAAAGACCTAAATTATGCCACTGCTCCAAAACAGATGGAGAAAATGGCCCTGTCATCCTTTAGCAGAGATGAAACCATCACCATACTGCCTGCTGGCAAAGCAAGATCTACTGTTGCTCTAAACACTGCAGATTACAATAAAGAAGTAATCTCACTTTTGGAGGATAAACACATATATGTAAAAACTGAAAAGAGATACCACAGACATGTACAAAAAGAAGGTGATAGACTGCCTGAAACCTTGAAATGGAAAACGTCATTGACAGGGCAACAATTTAATTGTTTTTAATTTGTATAGCACCAAATCAAAACAAATGTCATCTCAAGGCACTTTACATAGCAAGGTTTAGGACCTTGCAAAATATACATGGGCATGAAAAAGTGTTTGCCCCCTTCCTGATTTTTTATGTATTTGTATTTTTGTAACACGTAAATGATTCAGAACATCAAATAAATTTTAATGTTAGACAAAGGTAACCCAAGTAAACATAAAATGAAATTTTTTAAGTGAAGATTTTATTTATTAAGGAAAAAACAATCCAAACCTACATGGCCCTATGTGACAAAGTAATTGTGAAAAACTACTGCTGACCAACAAGAACATAAAGGCTTATCTCACATTTGCCAAAAACATCTTGATGATCCCTGAGACTTTTGGAAACATTTTCTGTAGGCTGAAAAAAAAAAAGGTTTTTGAAACTTTTTGAAAGGTGGGTATTCTGTTATATTTGGTGTAAAACTACAACAGCATTTCATAAAAAAAAACATCAGACCAACAGTTAAACGTGGTGGTGGTAGTGTGATGGTCTGGGGCTGCTTTACTGCTTCAGGATCCAGACAACTTGCTGTGATTGATGGAGCCATAAATTCTGCTCTCTACGAAAAAGTCCTGAAGGAGAATGTCTGGCCATTAGTTTGTGACCTCAAGCTAAAGTACACTTGGGATCTGCAGCAGGACAATGATCCAAAACACACCAGCAAGTCTACATCTGAATGTTTTTTAAAAAATACAAAGACTTTAGAGTGGCCAAGTCAAAGTTCAGACTTGAATCCAATTCAAATGCTATGGCATGACCTTAAAAATGTGGTTCATGCTTGGAAACCCTCCATTGTGGCTGAATTAAAACAATTTAGGGGCCATAATTTCTCCACAGCACTATATAAGACTCATTGCCAGTTATTATAAATGCCTGACTAAAGTTGTTGCTGCTGAGGCACAACCAGTTATAAGGTTTAAAGGGCAATTACTTTTTCACATAGGGCAATGTAGGTTTGGATAATTTTTCTTCCTTAATAAATAACGTCTAATATTTTACTTTTGTTTGATGATCTGGATAATTTCATCAAGTGTGACAAATATGAAAAAAAAACAAAAAGGGGGCAAACACCTTTTCACACCACTGTAAGTATATACGGAACTATATAGAAAACCCAACAGTCCCACTTGAGCACTAGGCAGCAGTGGAGAGGGAAAACCTCCATTTAACAGAAGAAACCTCTAGCAGAACCAGGCTCACGGTGGGCGGCTAAACAGCAACAAGGAGCAGCAGATGAGACACTGAGCAGATTGGTAGGACCAGCGACTGCACACAGCTCCAAGGCCATGGTCACCTGCAGAAAGGTACACAAAGAAAGAGAGAGAGAGAGAAAGAGAGACAAAGAGGATAAAGCACAACTAGGGGAGAGAGAAGACACAAAGTTAATAACATGCAATGATGGCATGATATTGGACCGAACGAGAGAGGGAGGAGAGGAGCTTAGTGTAATGTAGGAGGTCACCCAGTAGACTAAATCTATAGCAGCATAACTAAGAGATGTTTCAGAGTCACCTAAGCCATCTCTAACTATAAGCTTTATCTAAAAGGAAAGTTTTAGGCCTAGCCTTAAAGGTAGAGAGGGGGTCTGCCTCCCGAACCTGGATTGGGAGCTGGTTTCACAGAAAAGGGGCTTGATAGCATAAGGCTCTGCCTCCCAGTCTACATTTGAAACTCTAGGAACCACAAGTAGACCACCACTCTGAGAGCGAAGTGCTCTGCTGAGATAATAAGGTTCTATGAGGTCTTAATATATGATGTAGCCTGATTATTTAGCACTTTATAAATGAGACGGAGAATTTTAAACTCTATTCTGAATTTTACTGGGAGCCAACGGAGAGAAGCTAATGTAGCAGAAATATGATCTCTCTTGTTAATTCCAGTCAGAACTCTGGCTGCAGAATTCTGTATTAACTTGGGGCTTTTGAGTGAGCTATTCGGACATCGTAACAGTAACATTATCTGTAATAAGTGCTGGTTACTTTCAGCTTTGGGGGCGAGGTTGACAGAATTGGAAAGTCATCTAGCTTAGCCCCCGTTGGCCGCCCTCCCGGAAGCCAGGAAATCAGGTTGGCTCGGCCAAGCATGCTAGCACATACAAGGAATTTGCTTATGGTCTTTTGTGGCTCTTCTTGGACAGTACAGATATGTGAAAAACAATAAATTATAGACAAATTACAGACAATAAATTATAACCAGTGTGGGCACATAGACAGAAATACAAGAAAGTGTAGGGAAAGTAGGGAAGAAGCTGTTCTTGTGTCTGATAGTTCGAGCAAGCAGAGCTCTGTAACATCTACCAGAGGGGAGAAGCTGTAAAGAGGTTGTGTCCAGGGTGGGAGGGGTCTGTGCTGATATTCTCTGCCCGCTTTCTGACCCTTGAGGTGTACAGGTCCTAAAGAGAGGACAGAGGTGCACCAATAATCTTCTCTGCAGTTCTGACGGTGCGCTGCAGTCTGTGCTTCTCATGTGCAGTGGCTGCTCCAAACCAGACTGTGATGGAGTTCAAGTTCAAGTTTATTATTATCATGTGTACAAAGTACAGTATACAAAGCACTTACTTACTTACTTGAATACCCTCTCCGCAGACAGAACACAAAAAGACATAACATACATAGCAGTGCATATCCACAGTTTAGTGGCTGTAAAGTGACAAAGTAAGAGTGCAAAATAGAGTGCTGTGTGCTACAGTATTGCACGTAAAGAGACAGATGTCACAAAGAAGGAAGAACTCATTTGCTGTTCAATAGTCTGATAGCACTGGGGTAAAAAACATGCGTGAAAGAGTCTCCTGCCAGATGGCAGGAAGGTAAAAAGTGGCAGTGCAGGGTGACTGGGGTCCTTCATGATATGCTTAGTGTTTCTGAGACAGCGTGTGGTGTAAATGTCAGTTACTGCAGGGAGTGTTGTGCCTATGATCCTCCATTTTCACCACTCTCTGCAGTGCCTTTTTTTGGTGACAACTGCTGCATGATCTGAGGAATTGAGGTTGGCACTGATAGTGACCCCAAGGAACATGAAGCTGCTGACCCTCTCCACAGCATCTTCTCTGATGTAGATGGGTGGATGAGCTGCATCCTGCCTCCTAAAATCCAATACCCTCTCCTTAGTTTTGCTGACATTGAGAGAGAGATTATTCTCCTGACACCACTCTGCCAAGAGTCTCACCTCCTCTCTGTAGGCCGTCTCATCCTTGTTGGTGATCAGGCCCACAATAGTGGTATCATCAGCAAATTTGATGATGGTGTTGGAGCTGTGTCTGGCCACACAGTCATGTGTGAACAGGGAGTACAGCAATAGGCTCAAAACGCTTCCCTGTGGTGTGCCAGTGTTGAGGATCTTTGTGGTGGAGGTTTTTTTGCCGATCCTTACATGATGCGTTCTGTTGGTAAGATTGTCCAGAACCCAGTTGCATAAGGTGGCACTGAGTCCCAGCCCCAGCATCTTCTTGATCAGCTTGGAGGGAATAACTGTGTTAAATGGAGAGCTGTAATCCACAAATAGCAGTCTGGAATCGCAGTTCTTATTGTCCAGGTGAGCCAGGGTTGTGTGAATTGAGTGTGAGATGGCGTCACCAGTGGATCTGTTGTGACAAAATGCTAATTGCAGGGGGTCCAGAGTGGTCGGTATTGAGCTCTTAATGTGTCCCATTACCAGCCTCTCAAAACACTTAATTTGTATTAGAGGTAAGTGCAACAGTCCACTTTATTGCTGTACTCCCACTTCCCACTCCTGATGGCTTTACGGAGGTCGTACCTGCATTTCTTGTACAGGTCCACATCTCCAGACTGGAAAGTGCGCGTGCGGTCGTGGAGTTTGTGACGGATGTCAGCATTGACCCAGGGTTTCCCATTGGGGAATGTCAGTTTTAGTAGGGATGCATTCCTCCACACAGGTCTTTTTGAAATCAGTGACCACCGTGGTATACTCATCCAGGTCCGAGGATGTATCTCTGAACATGTCCCAGTCCACACATTCAAAGCAGCCCTGAAGTTTCTTTTCTCCCTCCCGTGTCCAGCACTGAACCGTGCGTATCACCGGTTCCTCACGCTTTAGCTTCTATTTGTAGACAGGCAGCAGCAGCACTGTGTTGTGATCCAAGCGGCCCAGGTGCACACGAGACAGAGAGCGGTAAGCCCCTCTGTGTTCTGAGTAGCAGTAGTCAAGTGTGTTGGCTCCCCGAGTGGGGCAGGAGAAATGCTGGTGGTATTTTGGGTACACACTCCTAAAATCAGCCCGGTTAAAGTCCCTAGAAACAACATGTGCATTCTCATGGCCGGTGATGACCTGGTAGAGTTCACTCAGAGTTCGCTGTGTGTTTCCCTGTGGTGGAATGTAGACCGCCGTCAGAAACACCGCGATGTACTCTCTGGGCAGGTAGAATGGCCGGCATTTGATCAGCAGAAACTCCCGGCGCGGAGTGCAGTTCTGTGAAATCATTTCCACGTTGGTGCACCACGAGTTATTGACGAGAAAGCACACGCCACCTCCTAGTTTCTTCCCAGATGTCTCTGTCCGGTCAGCACGGTAGATTGTGAGCCCCTCCGCCTAGACTGTGTGGTCCGGAATGCTCTCAGTCAGCCACGTCTCCGTGAAACAGAAGACACAGCAGATCCTCAGCTCTCTTTGGAATTGAAGTCTTCCTCTGAGATTATCCAATTTGTTGTCCAGAGACAGGACATTTGCCAGAAAATTGCTGGGCACACTGAGATGGTGCAGGTGAGAGGTTTTGTCTGTCAAACTTGCAGTAAACGTCATTCAGGGTGTCTCCCAGTTCTTTGTTTCCCTCAGCAGGTTTTAAACATTTAAGTTTTTACCTGTAGGTTGGGATCAGATGGATCATGCAGTGATCTGAGTGTCCCAGAGAGACTTTTGTTATGATTTGGAGCTATACAGATAAAGATTAATCATCTCTAAACATTAAACATCTCTAGCCACCAGATTCTGATTTCTGCCTTGGCCTTTATCTATCAGGACTCAGGACTTTAAACCTAACACTGATTATTTTGAATCTCTGCTTCTGGATCAACTTCTGTTTCAGAGTATAATTTTGGATGGGATCAGTTTATTGGATTTCTTTGGATTTAAGTTGTGGATCAGATTTTAAGATTTATCTCTGCTGTGCTTGTGTTATCACAGTTTGTCAAACTCCTCTCCCCAGTGGAGAATGTCAACAGCGCACGCCACTCCTAACTAACAACTCCATATCCAGGCTAAATAATTTGCCAACATGCTTCATTCCCATTGGTTGTCGAACCTATCTTTTCCTCAACCCAGTGTTAAGACAACATAGATCAGAATAAGCCAGTATTCATCTTATCATTCTGTCAGTTATCTGTCACAGCCAGTCCTAACTCCCTGTCTTCAGCTCCATTCTGCATTCCCTGTCAGTGTGGAGGTCTCTCCACAGATTGCAACCCAGAACCCATTCTTCAGTCTGCTTCCATCACCTGATCATTGTTAAATAAATCTTTTAACTGACTCTGTTTGCCTTGTGTCATTCTTTGGGTCCACCCAAAAACACTCTCACAAGTTCATCTAAGAAACCAGTGGCAGCCTCATTTTCAACCAGCCAAAATACACCCACGTCACACCTCTTCTCACCTCTCTCCACTGGCTCCTGGTAGCTGCTCGCATTGAGTTCAAATCCTTGATGCTTGCTTACAGGGCTGTTAATGGAAGTGCACCTTCCTATATCAACTCGCTAATGGTAAGCTACACTCCTGCATGCTCACTCAGGTCCTCTAATGAGAGGAGACTGAAAATTCCCTCTTCACGGGGTCTCCAATCCCAATCAAGTGTATTCTCCTTTGTTGTCCCTTCCGGGTGGAATGACTTTCCCTGTTCCATTCTAGCCGAGACTATCACCACCTTTAAAAAACATTTGAAAACTCACTTGTTTAGAAAGTACAGTATTTCAAAGGATTCCCTCTCACTCACCCATTCACATACACACACTGATATACACACACACATAAAAAAAATTTATATTTAATCTAGCGCTTAACAACACCTTAGCATTTTTTCCTTCACTTAACAAGTTGTATCTTATCAGGGCTCTTAGTTTGAAGTAACTCATGATTTACAGAACCCGAATTGTAATTGCTTGTGTCTCCTTGTAAGTCGCTTTGGATAAAAGCGTCTGCCAAATGAAGTAAAGTAAAGAGGAGGAGGGAAGACTCAACATGTAAACACAAAAAACAGAATAACCCTCATCCCAAGTCCAAGTGTTTCTCTGGTGGACATCGGTTCAGGTGGAGTTTCTCTAACTGCTACAAACACACTAGGAAGGACACAGAGCTGCAAGTTCATGTTCAGCTTTAATTTAAAATCAACATTTCAAACACTAATGCTGCCACATCCTACTTGTCTACTTGTTTATCCCCACATTCTACCTGTCTGTCTCTCACTTCTTGTCTTTGTGTCTGTGTTTGAGATAAAGCCAGAAAGACAGAGCTGACCAACAACACCTCAAACTGGTCTGTCTCTCATCTGTCTTTCTACTGGTCTACCCGTGTGTCTGTGTGCAGATGGATGAGATAAAGCTGAAGGACAGAGCTGTCAGTGTTTTGGACAAAGCCCTGGGGCTGCAGGCTGGACACGCTCACCGCCTGCAGCTGCAGACTCAGGCGGCAGAGCAGCAAATCGCGGCCCTGAGAGACGCACAGAGAGCAGTTCTAAACGCATCAAGCCACATTCCCAACTCCTCCCCTAACTCTGCTGCTCACCTTGTAAGCTCTGCCTCCTCCTGCATGCTGTAACTTACCTGCCCTTCCTATTATGACATCATCAAACATACAATCTCACTCTCACCTTTCATCACACAGATGGATCTTTGATTCGCAAAGTTGCACAATCCATTTTGGCCTCAATGCCCCACTGTCCATCTGATTCTGAGACCAAGAATCATTTGACAAGTTGATGGCATTTTTCATATAAAGCCATTCAATGATAAAAACTCCTGCAGGAAGAAATTATCCTACATTAATCTCAGAAAATGTTGAAATTAAAAATGATTTTACAAACTGCAGCAGCATCAGGCATCACAACAGAAGCTCCATTACTGTGACATTATAGTCACACTAGCATCACATTACGGTTACTATCATATGATACACATGTTGATGTCACATCACCATCAGGTTATTGTCACATTATCGTCACTTGATACCAACATGTTCTTGTCACATGGTCCCATCATGTTACTATAATATGTCACCGTCCTGTTACCATCACATCTTACTGTCCTACTGTTGTAGTGTATATTAGAGTCGCATTAGAGCTGCATGGTATTGTGACATATTGGACTCCCTGAATTAACAGTAGTGTAAAGCCAGAGCTGCAGATTTATCTAAAAGTCAGTCAGTGTGAGGAGCTGCTTGTTTTTTGTTCTGTGCTTTATTGTTAAATCTCATGAATGTTACTGAACACAGAAACTCACAAGTCACCTGGGGACTAAGGAAATACTACCTGATCCTTCTCTGTTCACTACAGTGTACTTATGCTGGACTGTACCAAGTACTCCTTACAGTCTCTTTCATACCAAACAGTAATAAGGACATGGTCAGCCATTTTATTGTTTTGCAGTTTATTGTTATACATTTCAGTCAATTCTATAATAATGTATCCATAATACAGGTTAATGTTCTCCTGAATCCAACTAATACAATCCCCGTGAATCTCAGCTGTTGTCGCTGGGGAGAAGATAGACAATGTTTTACCAGATGCAGTAAAATGTAACTTCAACTCTGATAAAAAAGCAAGTAGTACTTTATGGAAACTTGATAACATGAAGCTCTGTGGTTGGCTGTATCTCATATGTAGCTTTGCATTTTGCACAATACAGTGATTTGTGCGGTGTCGTGTTTAACTCTAAAATGAGAAACGTGAAGCAGGAACCTAAACTTTGTATTTGTGTGTGTGTGTGTGTGTGTCTGTGTGCGCGAAGTCTCAGGAGGATCGTGACACTCGCAGGTTCCAGTTAAAAATTGCTGAGCTAAGCGCCATTGTCAGGAAATTGGAGGATCGAAATGCTCTGCTGTCAGAGGAACGCAACGAGCTGGTAACACACAATACTAAGATAGAATCAGATGAAACATAATAATGATGTATTTATGAAGACACTCAGTAACAAAATTAATTCCCTAACCAAAATCTGATTTTAACCTGAAACATAAAACCAGATCTGAATCCTCAAACAGTCAGTTAAAGGTCTGTGAAGATTCTCAGTCATCCAGGTAAAGTTGTCTGAAGATTGAGTCATGGCAACTGGACTTCTTTCTTC
>JAUYWH010000011.1:18197761-18213414 GCA_034779795.1 Ctenopoma multispine | reverse complement strand
GCAACCTTTCTTGCTGTCTTTTCATATTCCCGTACCAACTTCAGGGTTTCTGCCCCGAAATGCGTGGAAATATGTCTTTTATCCAAAGCGACTTGAGCTACCAGGCATTTTTTAGATGACACAAAATTAACAAGTCCAACAGAAAAGAACAATTGCAACACAACACTGAAAGTTATAACCCTCATGAATGAAGTGATTTGTGGCAGGGCTGCTGAATTTGACCAGATTAGTTTGATCCCGATGTACTATAGTGTCCCTAATCCTTTCAGCTCTTTTCCAGGAGAATTTTATCCATATTCTAAATGTAATTAATTTGCTCAATGTTTCACTTTCAAATTTCATCCTCATTCTTGACTTGACTATTAGATTTTTAAATGATGATCAGATCTGTCTTTCATACACACACTGATGGCTGAGCTACCATGCTGCTAACCTGAGCATGAGTTGGCCCAACAACAAACAGACAGTGTCAAAGCTGCAGCCACAGTTCCCACACACACTCCTTAAGAAACAGCATGTACCAGACCTGTGGTGTGGAAGGTATCTGTTGTGAGCAATGTAATAATAGTGTTTGTAATTGCTGAGGTAAGCATGGTACAACAGTTTGCAGAAGAGTTGAGTGTATGGGATCCAGAGTACAGGTGGCAGGACAACCAGAGAGGAGACTCAGCATAGAGACTGATGAGATGGAGGTAGAAGACTGTCACCCTCTGGTGGAGAGAAGTGGCAGCATAACTTTCAGCCTATCCAATGAATTTTCTTCTATCTATCCCCTGACTTGTACGAAGAGGATTAGGGCTACCATGAAATTATTAGTTGAATTCTGACTTTTTTTCTCAGATTTCTTGTCCAGAATATTGATCCACCAGTAACTGGACCTTCTGGATCTCCAGATCTAGGTGTATTTATAGCACAGTCAGTGACATATATTTAATGCACTTCACTGTGATCTCCATTAGTCTCCAACTTATTTTCAGTTTTCAGTTAAGTATTTTGTTTATTGAAATGTTTTATGTTTTCACTTTGATATGAAAGTCTTTCTCTGCTGATCAATGTCCTGACATCATGTTAAAAAAAAATCAATGTTGACATTTTATCTTCTTCCAGAGCAGCTGAACACTCAGCAGGGTCAGCTCAGTCCGGATCATTCTGGATCAGTCTGAATCAGTGTGGGTCAGACCTAACAGGAGGATTCAGGGTTTGGAACCAGCAGCATATCGGCTTCACTGCCCTGCTGTCAGCCTTTGGCTGCTGTCAGCCAATCAGAGCAGAGCCCAGCAGTCAGCTGACTCTACAAGTCCCAGAATTCCACTGTGCTGCTTCCAAGACAGAGACAGGGATGGTTTCTACAGTGACAGATTAACATCAAGTTTCATACCACACAAATAAAAACCGACATCAACAATCTAACTTACTTCTTGTTACCAGTATGTTCATGGTTAGACACCTGAGCAACTGGTCCCAGCAGGCTTGCTGGGCCAAAGTGGTGCTGAACTTTACACAGTGTTAGCTCTGCTAGTTCAGAAATGGGTTAGAAACCCATCTGATTAATAGGTATAAACACCTAGATGCCACAGTAGGGCTTCTGAAACGCATCTGTTACAATGCCATATTGGATCAGGGCTCTGAATGTAGTGACCAGTTCAAGTAATAGAAAACAATAGACTTCTGTACTTTTAGATGCTCCAAAGAAAGCTGAGGAATGGGGACTGTTATCTGACAAGAAAGAAGTTATATTTCACTATTATAAACATGCTACAATGTAAAAATAATTCAATTCAATACAATATAAAAATTATACAATTTATTTGTATAGCGCCAAATCATAGAAAATGTCATGCCAAACCATTTTACATAGAAAGGTTTAAGACCTTGCAAAATATAAGTATATACAGAACTATATAGAAAACCCAACAACAGCAAGCACTAGGCGACATTGGAGAGAACAAAACTCCCTTTAATGGAAGAAACCTCCAGCAGAACCAGGCTCAGGGTGGGTGGCCGTCTGCCTTGACAGTTTCGGGTGAGTGGACAGAGGAGAGAAAAAAGAACAGCAGGTAATAGAGTTAAAAACAACAACAAAGAGCAGTAACTACAGCTCCAAGATTGAGGATACCTGCAGAAAGGGAGAGGGAGAGAGAGAGAGAGAGAGAGAGAGGACGACGCACAACTAGGGGAGAGAGAAGACACAAAGTAAATAAAATGCAATGATGGCTTAAGAGTAGACAGAGAGAGAGAAGGAGGAGAGGAGCTCAGTGTAATGTGGGAGGTCCTCCAGCAGACTCTCTTAATCTAACGTTTTATTTATAATAAGTATTCTTAAAACTGTTTCATGATGCTAATATGACATACTGTAACTCAGGTATAAATCATGTCTGAATTGAAATGTTAAACTACAGAAAAAGATAACATTATAGAAAGGTATTGACAGCTAATGAAAGGACTTTGAGACAAATAACTTATTTTATTAGTAAAGTTGTAATTATGTATGCAAAGTTATTACTGTATATTAGTGTCAAAAGTGTTTTGAATGAAGGAACCACATTTTAAATTTTAACAAATATTCTGTATCATATATATAGTTCTAAAATTTGTAACAAACCCAACTGCTGAGATATCAGTAAGTTCTGAAGATTTTAATGGTGGATTAAACACATACATGTATGAAGAGTCCCTGATCCAACATGGCAGCCGAGTTGACGCATCAACCACAATGGACGAAAGCACATAGGTGTATATATGATCTGTTCTGGATTTTGAAGTTTAACATCCAAGTAGCCCATTTGGATAATCTTGGGACCAAAACCTGAAAAAAACATGGACAGAAAAAAAACTAAAGTAAAAATAAAGCATGAAGTCTGAAACAAGCTGATTTAATATTACACCTGGTGCAGTTTTCAGAGTTCAAACATGATGAAAACTATAACCTGGTCTAGGTGATTTTAATCTGAGCTCTCACAGATTAACTGTGAGTCAAACTGATGGAATAAAGTACAACTTCAGTCTTCATACACACGACTAAAGGGCAGAGGATAATTTCACAGAAGTAAAGAAAAGTATAACATTAAATGATTTAAAAGACTATGAAATTATGCATGTTTTGTTTTACTGCTGGAGACAATCAGTTGATATGAAATTCCCAAAGAAATAATTAATTTAAATGGTTTTACCATTTAATATTTTTAGTTTGCATAATTCCATTTGAGTCTTACTATTTGAATTTCATGTGGCTGCATGTCATTTAGTTTTTATTTTAAATGTTTAACTGATTCTCTTTGGTGGTAGAAAAAAACATGAATTAGCATAGTAATTCCCAAGGCATGTGATCTTCAAGGCACACAGGTCTGAAAACGCCTGATTTAGCATTTAGTAAAATATGTCTGTGTGAATTTTCTTCTGTTGTTCCTGCAGTATTCTCAGTGAAAGAAACCTGCAGGGGGAACACAAACTGGATCCTGCTGTTGTACTTTTATTTTTCCAGATAATATTTTTCTATCTCTGCTGTGAGTCCGAACTCAGTGAACATCTGAAGAATCTGCAGTTTGATGTGGTCACAGATTAAACGCAAGACAAAACTGTGTTTCTGTTCTGTTGTTTCACAAGTTGGGTGCCCTTTCTGAGCTTCGCCAGATTAACTCCGTCGTAAATCTGTGTGAAAGACTTTTGGATCTTGCTTCAAGTGAGTCTTAGGCTTGAGCAAAGGAATGGGGGTACGGTGGACATCCTGGCTGCTGTGACTAGTGTTTAATATTAACCACAGATTTAAAACAGCACACACACACTTCTGATCTCTCAGATATTTAAAGAAATGGAGGATGCCATTTTAATAATCTTCATTCCACTAGTGTGTAGTGTCACTAATAATACATGAGTTTAATCATGGGTGACTGTGATTCAGGAGGTAGAGCAAGCTGTCCACCAATTGGGTGGATGTTAGTTTAATTTCCTTGTCATCCTTCCTTTGGCTGAAATGTAAGCATCAATGATCCCTAAATTTCCCCTTGGGGATAAAGATCTTTGATTCTATTTTTAATAGCAACCTGAAAACAAATTACAAAAATATATTTATATTTATTTATATATTTATAAATAATACAGCACATGTATAAAAATTAATACAACAATACAGTTCAATCACAAATGTGCCTTGGTGGGTTTTTCCAGCTGCATTTGGCTGACGTGAACTTTGAAACCGCATTAAGATCAAAATGTATGCATATTATCTGACATTTTTAACACACCCTAGCTTCTTGTGGTGACCTACATACAGTTTGTAAAGATGAGGGTTACAACCACACACACAAGTACTCTTCCATTTTTGACTGTTGACAGAGTCCTGGTCAATCCTACACCTGTCTGCAGCAGCGCTTTCAACAGAGCTACTCCTACCAACCAGGTGCAAAGGTTCCAGGGAGCAGTCCTCTGCCACCATAGCTTCCACTGCATATAGCTAAAGCATCCCTCCGACCTTGCTAGGTTCCAGACCTCTGTAGAGAAGGTTTAAATAAATTAAAAATTGTTTAAATAAAATGTCCCAACAAATAGTCATAACATCCATGTTGTATGTCCATCTGACACACTTCACAGCCACAACCCCTTATGCAAGCATCTTCACACACTCCACTTCGTAATCCAACATGGCATAGCTAGTATAGGGAATTTCAAGTACATTTGCTGCTCTCCTGTTTTAGCTTTTCCGTAAAGCTGGTCCTCTGTGTAGCTCTAGGAATGTAGGAGTGATTAAACCAAATGTAACAACACAACACCACAGTGTCCTGGCTGGACAGAGGAGCATGTTCAGCCTGATCAACGTGCTCCGCAGATCCACAGGAGATCTTTTCTGCCAATGGCCAAACTGTACAACTCCTTCCCCTTTTGTAAAGAGGAGGGGGACTGACTGAAACATTTCCTATGAAACTGAGGTTTTCAGTTCAGGTGGGAGCGGCAATAAATTCGACATTAATAGTTTAAAAAAATGCATACAAATATTAAAAACAATGGGTTATAAAATACCTAATTATGATATTAAAATAATATTAAACACAGAATCAATAAATAAACTCCCCCAAGATAACAATGATAAAAGTTACACTAAAAACTGTAAAAATCCAGAAGAACCACAAGGTAAACTAGAGCAGATGTGGGATGCTGCTGCTTCTGCACTGCTCATTGAGTCATCTTACTCCAAGGACTCCACAACCACTCACATATACACGAAAAGGAAAAAAAACAAAAAACACCTGGCCAGTAACACTGGAACCATCTGTTCATCTCTATGTCTGACAAAGTCTTGGCAGTTAGAACCAACAACCTGGTTTCATGTTCTTAAACTACTCTCAGTTGCGTAATGTGCATTTTTAAACTGATACATCCCCCACCCACAAAAATAGATCACCACAACCAACAATCATCTGCGATATTTGACTTTATTACATTAGGTTCTCTAATTTTTTACACTTTCACATTCTTTAGAGAAATCAACCAAGAGCCCCGTCTAAAACAGCAACACACACAGAGATTCTATTTCTTATCTTATCAAATTAACTTTTCATTTTATCAGCAGTAACCAATCTGACCAGTCTCATCCTCATGCTAGGTCGTATAAAAGAGAATAAATGACAGGTAACATTACTGAATCAGTGGATTTAGGGTTACAGAGATTGGCTGGCCCTGAAATCCTAAGTTCAGTTTAAATGAACCTCAGGCCCACAACATTTAAACACCAAAATTCAAACACCAGTGTAGTACATAATGTATCCAGAATTATGTATAGTGTAGTACTGGAACTAGAGAGTTTCAGCAGGTGAGGAAGTTAGCTGGGTGATGTGAAGAACTTCTTCCCTGGTTCACTGTGAAGAGAAATGTTAAAGAGAAACTATCAAACATGTCTGAGTCTACTGCCACACATTAATTTGTTGTATGAAGTAGAACAACGTATGGATAAAGTTACTTCAAAGGACATCCCCTCATTCTGTGTTAGTGTGATAACAGAATGAAAATCGTTTGTAGTTTCCTACAGTGGAAATTTGGAATCAGCCACTTTTCAAATAGAAGCCTTGTGTAATCAACTCTGACTAGTTAAACCTGAGATTTGTGTAAATGTGGATTGTTTATTTCACACCAAGTGAAGGAGAAATTACCGAATCAGTGTTTTATTTGTGAATAATTGCACAAACTGTCTTTTAATGGGTTCTGTGTCATTAACTGTTTAAAACATCTCTACACCAATAACTGGTGGTCTAAGTAATAGTCTGTTGTGATCTTACATGTTGAGGACCGTGCTGATCCTGCTCGTCACAGATGCTCCGCCGGTTTTGAAGTAACTATTCAATTCTGGAGAAGTCAGTGGTTGAAACAAGCAAGCTAGAATGAAAAAAATAGATATTTTTATTTAACAGTGAGGCCCAAACCCTTTTTCAAGGACAAAATCAAAACAACTAAATCCAAAACCAGAATCACTGCAATACATTTTTTTACTCAGAATCAGAAATCAGTCACGGCGTCAGAAAAATTAAAAATATTTTTCTTTGGTTGGTTTAAAGAGTTTGATTCTGGAAATTTGAAGGTTTTGTCTTTCAGAGAAACAGATGTTGTTTAGTGACTGAGAGGTTTGTTCCCATCTTTGTTAGACAGTATAACATCCTAAAACCCACCACACCCAGTGTCCCGGTTGGTGGTCTTACTGGTGGAGGGTGACATCTTATCTGTTGTCACAGCAAGGACACGACGCCAGTACTCTTCAGCAAGGGACAACAGGCGACAAATCACCTGAGAGGGCAACACAAGGTGAATAAGTACAGAATGAATCCACAAGCAGCCACAAACCCTTATCGTATCTAAGGTGGTTTAAGTTAAAATGAAGAAGCTGACTTTTAGTTGAATGTTTGTGTCTCTTAGGATGGCTGTTGGAGATGGTTCAGACGTCCCATAACCCACTATAGTTGGGGCAAACACCCGAGCCAAATTGTTCTGGTCCATCTGACAATGGGGACTCTTCATCACCCTAAAACATGAAGACAGATGCTGAAAACAAAAACCATGTATAATTTAAATGTAACCTTTTAAAATTTTTGATATATACACAAAACCACCACAGAGATGTTTTATTTCTCTGATTTAAAGATTCAAAAAACTTTATTAATCCCAGAGGGAAATTGCTTTGCCTTGTCACAGGCGCTCTCAGTTCAAAAAGAAAGAAAAGAACCACAGAAACAAAAGATCAGCACCAACACAAAATACTCAGTACGTAATACTAATACACAAATACCCAAAGCACAGAATATACAAAAAACATAAGGACAAATAAATCTAAAAATGAATGAAAATAATTATGATATAATAACTATTATGACTGTTGTGGTTCCTCCTCCCCTTTACAGAAGGGGGAGGAATTGTAGAGTTTTATGGCCACAGGCAGAAATGATCTCCTGTGGAAATGATCTTCTCTGGCTGAACGTGCTCCTCTGTCCAGCCAGGACACTGTGTAGGGGTGGTAGGGATGGTCCAGGGTTGAGAGGAGTTTAGACATAATCATCATCCACTCAGATACAATGTGTAGAGGCTCCAGTTCCACACCCAGAACTGAACCAGCCCTCCTGATTAACTTGTCCAGTCTTAGTGTTTGTGTCTGCCACCTTCAGGCTGCTGCCCCAGCAAACCATACGTGTATGTATACCAGTCCAAGTGTAGACCCAAATATTTATACTCTACAATCTCCACCTCCTCCTCACTTAAGAAGAGAGGGGTGACAGGACCCCCAGATTTCCTGAAGTCCACTACCAGTTCATTTGTTTTGCACTGAGCTAACAATGGTCAACAAAATTGTTCCCCACTCTGACATCATACAACTGCAGAGTCATCAGAGAACTTCTGAAGGTGGCAGGAGTATAGATGAACCAAAAGTCTGAGGTGCACAGGGTGAAGAGGAAAGGTGAGAGAACCGTCCCCTGTGTAGTACCTGTGCCCAGAGTTCTGCAGGAGAACGTACTGGGTGCAGCCTGTGATTTCCTGGATTATGGACTACCTTACAGGCTGCAGGCGAAACATACTGGGTGCAACCTGTAAGGTTGTCCATAATCCAAGAAATTATGGAAGTGTTGTTGTTGTTGTGTGCATATTTTTTAATTTCTCTTCCAGCAGTGCAGGTCGGATGGTGTTAAATGCACAAATGTCACTAGGATGGTACTATCTGTTGTTAATGTACACAGCTTGCTCCCCTTATTTCCTTTCCAAAATGTCAATGTTCACACTGGAGTCTGGAATTCCATCAAGTAGCCATGTTTCTGTGAGACACATGAGAATACTCTCTGTAAAAATCTTCTCCATCTTTACCAGAGCTGTCAGTTCGTCCATCTTGTAACCATATGTTGCCCATAATCAGAGATTGATGATTAAGCTTAAATCTTTTCATCTTCTCCCTTCGCATCTCTTTGTCTCCGTTATTTATTCCCACCTCGCCATTTTCTTCCACCTCTGCATCCCCTCACTGTCCTTCTCTTTATCTCATTATGGATGTTTAAAGTTCTGGAAAAAGTTAAGTCATGGCGTCAGCCGTTTTAAGTGCCATCAGCTGATGCCGGGTGTAAACAAAGCTGGCAACATGGTGATGGAGCTGCTGTGCACCGGTCTTCAGAGAAGAGCAAATATAAATCCAAGAATTAAAATTCGGATTAAAAACTCTCTCAAAGAACATGATTTGAGAGGGCAGAACGTAATTAACTAGTTACTACGTTTTACTAATAAAACTGAAAAGAATAATTTAATTAAATAAATTAAAGACATGAAGAGAGAGCGACTGCAGCAGGCTGCGGCTAGACTCACACCTGTGCACTAAATTAAAGACAAAACAGACAAAACTTAGTTATTTTTAATACAAGGAAGAAAACTGATCTCATTATAAATGTACCAATGACAAACTTATCACCCAATCCTAGTCTCATATCTGCTGGATCATCATTTCTTGCCTGTGTAAGTGCAGCATGAGGAAAGCCAGAGTGTCTCTGTTGGCCTTGGGGAGCTCTGCTACAGCCTGATACATGCTGGCAGAGCTGTTTTTGTCATCAGTCAGCTCTGAAACAGACATCAAAAATAAGGACACAGTATCACAGCTATACACAGCTGCACCAATAAATGGTAATTTATACTTTGTGTTCACTCGGCTGACAATCAGACTTTTCCCACCACAAAACATCTTCAGACAAGCACCAGGAATTCCAAGTTCTTAACAATGTAATACCCTCATTACGAGATTCTTGATACCCCGGAGCACTGACACTGAGGTTATTTATGCTGTTTGGGATTTACTCTGTAAAACTAAAAGTCAGTTTTTAATAATCAGGTGGTGAGTTTCCACATTTTCAGACGTTTCAGCGTTCAGTCTTCATACCTGCAGCCTCCATAAAAATCTTGTGCAGTCTGAAGGTGATGATAGGCTCCTTCAGTCTCCTCAGGAAGTCTTTGAGAAAGCCACACACCACATGAATGTCCTGGACCTTACTGAGAATGAGTGGAGTTTTCCCCTGGACAAACTGATCTCTGAGCTCCTTCACCAGACGCTCTCCTCCAGGAACTCTGTACAGTCCTTTCTGCAGACAAACACAGCCAGGACTTAGCAGGTTAAACTCAGAGTGGATGCAGGTGTTGTGAGGATGGTGACATAATTGTGCTCTTTTTAAAGGACGGGATTAAATGTCAAGACACAAGATGTCAGAGTTAAAAATGTATTTAATAAAAACTATGAATATTGAAGTTATTGTGTAGATATCTGGAGGTCGTGGGTGTTGGCTCTACTGCCACCTCCCCAACTACTACTTCTGCGGATGAATGCCTTGCTTGAATATGTGATGAGGGACAGAAGAGGAAAAACAGAAGGAGATACTGACAGCTGAAGTTGGCATGAGGCTGATGGGAGTCCAAAATCTGTAGTCAGAACCTGCTGTGTGGTCTGATTGAAGGAAAAAGAGCTGGGAGAGAACAGAGAAGTTGAGAACTGGGAAGACAAGGGTTTTTAACTCGAAAAAGCGGAAAGGTGAGTTTATGAGGAAGTCCTCTTCACAGTTGAAAATCCAATAAACACATAAATCTGTTGTCCAAAATCCCTATTCTTTCCATAAAACAATTAAACGTCAAGAGTAACAGAAAGCAGGGCTAGGCAGAGATTCAGTTTAGAGCTGGTTTAACCTAAGAAACGTGGAACTTAAGGCAAATCCGAAGAGTTGCAACCAGATCACCAGGGGTTCATGACTTTAGAAACAGGTAAAAGGCCAATGGTGTGGGCGGTCAATTTCCGGCACTCTGATCTGTGGTTGAAAGCCAAACCTCCTGGCCAACCTAGTAACTGGGCACTGCCAATCACTTCATGTTAGCCCACTTTTTGGTGGCATATAAACCAGGGTTGCTGCAGATGGAACCATGACCTCTGACTCAACAGGTGACAAAACCCAGACCTGAACCTGGCGGTGAATTAGGAACCATGGTTGCCAACAATGTCTCAAGGAGGCCGTACAGACAAAGACGGGGTGAACTAAAAGAACAGAGCCCAACGGGCAAAACTCAGAAACCTCTGGACCTGTTTTCCGTTCTCTGGAACAGGCCAGGATGAGACTGCCTGTACTTTCACCAGACCCATCATGATGTTTCGAGGTGACAGAACAAAACCCAAGAATGAGACAGTGGAACTGTGGAACTCCCACTCCTCGGCTTTTACAAATAGTTGATTTTGTAAAAGCTTTTGAAGCACTGACATGCTGGACAGGCACAGTCTCAGAACGGAAGAAAATCAAGATGTAATCACAGCGACAGTTTATCAGATCAGATAATGGAAAAGACAAGAAGTCTAGAGAAAAAAACAGAGATCAAAATCCAGGAAAAAATATAAACCTATGGTCTTTCCAGGGGTTTAACAGAGGCTAGATGAATCTGTTATGAAATAAACATAATATCAGATAAAATAATCAGTTGCAAAATACAAAGGCTGGATATTTGACAGACATGTCCAACAATCTGGTGGAGAATAAATGTCAAAGGTAGGCAGAACAGGTCAAAGTAATCATTCAATAATTGTCTGAAAATCTGGGGCTACTGAGGGTGTGGAGTGACAGGGGGCCTGGTTTTAAAAACAAAAGCAGCAGACCTGAAGTAAAGTGGGATTCATGACAGGTGTATTATAATAAAGGAGTACCTGTTTCCTTTTTGTATTATACCAACCAGCATCTGAAAACAGCCTTTAAAGCCTGTGAGGACCAGCTCACCTCCTGAAACCCCCTTCTCTCAATCTCAGTTACACATTGCCTGACCACATGAGGAACTCTGGGATGAGTCACCGGAGCAAGAGTCTCCAACGAATCCTGTAGAGAAAAACAATTTTTTAATTACAAATAAAACATGTACTGTGTGCTGCCCAGGCCATCTGTGATCTATGGACCTGCTTCTAACCTGAGGTAGTGTTTGGAAGTTGAGTCCTGACAACTAGCCTGGATAAACTGGAGAAAGATTAAGATTAAGTTTGCTGACTACACTGCTGTGGTGGGCCTGATCTCTGACAACAACGAGTCGGCCTGCCTGAAGGAGATTAGGAATCTGGAGAATTGGTGCCAGAGGAACAGCCTCCTTCTAAACATCAGTAAAACAAAGGAGCTGATAGTGGACTTCAGCACTAAGCAGGAAAGGAACTACCAGACCCCCGTCATCAACGAGAGCCCAGTGGAGAGAGTGAACAGCTTCCAATACCTCGGTGTTCACATCACGCAGGACCTGACATGGTCCTGTCACATCAACACCGTGGTGAAAAAGGTCCGGCAGCATCTCTACTTCCTCAGGCGCTTGAGAGACTTCAGACTGCCCTCTAAGGTGCTCAGGAACTTTTACTCCTGCACCATAGAGAGCATCCTGGCGGGAAACATCTCATTCTGGTTCGGGAACAGCACCATGCAGGACAGTCGAGCTCTACAGAGGGTGGTGCGATCAGCTGAGCGCATCATCCGCACCGAGCTCCCTGACCTGCAATCTACAGCAAGCGGTGCTGGACCAGGGCCAGGAAGATTGCGAAGGACCTCAGCCACCCCAGCAATGGACTGTTCTCTCTGCTGAGGTCAGGGAAGCGTTTCCGCTCCCTGAAGACCAACACAGAGAGACTGAGGAAAAGATTTTTCCTGCAGGCAATACGGTCTCTCAACCAGACCACTACCCAGGACTAAATCATCTTCGCATTTTTGCACATCGCACAATGCACAATTTTCATGGACATTACATAGGTCTAATCCTCCCTGCATTTTTGCACACACCCCGGACACTCATGAACATTGTACATTCCACATTCATGCACATTTTTGGACCAGGGACATCCACACACACATGCACATTTGCACACTTCCTGGAGATTTCCACTCATTTCCATGTAAATTCATCCTCATATTTTTCATATTGTATAGACTTTCATCTCATTTATAGATCTATTTTACAGGTAAGTTTTGTTAATATTTCTTACATCTTCTAAATTTCATTTTATTTTATTTCTCCTTTTAAGATAGTTCATATATTTTGTTCTATTTATCTTGTTAACGTTTCTTTTACAATTTTAAGGTCACGAGCGGTTGCTTAAGCATTTTACTGCATATCGTACTGTGTATGACTGTGTATGTGACAAATAAAATTTGAATTTGAAAGATTGTGTCAAAGCCTCTGTTGAGGGAGGCGTTTTTCATCTTGAAACCCATACCTCCTCTCACGCCCCCCCTTACACCACCTATCTCCTCTTTCCAAAATGTGGACATCATTAGGGTATTAGGGTTTTTAGAAGAACTGTATCCCTAAGAAAATTTTGTGAATGAGGCCCATTTTCCTCAAACGAGTGTCTTTTGTCCTTTAAATGAAGGTACACAAGAGATTCTTGGCTTGAGGTGTTGCTCCTTCTTCTAAAGAAGTTTGTGAGCAATGAAATTTGTCAACCTATACCAAGAAAGAAGTTCTGTCGCCATACCTCAACTTTCAGATAACCTTGCCAGTATGACTGAGAATCTTACCTGACATCTAGTCTATTTGTAATGAATGACTTCAGTATTCACCATGATGTGACTGAAACATGAATATAATGTAGTGTATACCTGAGCTACTGTTGGAGTGGTACTTTTCACCAGGGGCACACAGCGGTCAGTCAGTTTCTGTTGGCACTCTGGATGAGCAACTGCACGACAGTCTCTGCACTTCACCACCATCTTTCCAAAGCGGACCCTCTTCCGGCAGGACAAACACGTCTCTGGCATGATCACCTGGCAGAGGGTGACACATTGTTACACTGACAGAGATGGTTTTACAGCTCAGTTTGTGGCATTAACATGAAACAGTTCATACCGTTTTAGAAATAAACACGTGTTTCCGTGGTTCCTCAGGTCTGCAGGGGAGAGCAATGAATGTAGCAGCGCTGTCCTCCATCTTCATCATTGAGTCATCACAGGGAGACCACACTGAGGTTTCTTATGGAGATCAGTAACAGATTTGTCACAAACCTACAGTAAAAGCATCAACTCCCTTGTATATTTAGTATTCTATTGTTTATAGAATTTATTTCTATTTAATTTCTTTTGGTTTATCTTTATGTATGGAGCCATTTTTAATTTTCTTGCTGTTCAGGTGTGAGGACTGAATGGGATTTTGTGCTCTGGACACATGGAATATGTTGTAGTGGGAGATTACAATGTGCAACTTGGTCTCTCCAACTGAATTATTCTCTGCTTAGTCTCTTGTTTGTTAATTGTCTCTGCAAGAGTTATTGTGGCATCATCAGTCTCAACATGATTTACCTGGTTATGAAAAATCCTCTATTAAAGGAAAAGTCCCTGTGTGCCGTTGGCGTTACTAATCAAGTGTCAAGAATGTCAGGATTGTTTTGCATTTCTCAGTTACGTTCTGTTCTTATACTTTTCTTATTTGCAATCTTATGTATATACGTATTTTTCCTATAGCAACTGGACTGTTTTAGTTCCTTGACTACGTTTCACCCTTCTATTGCAGAGGGCTTTCTCAAGTCTTGAGTCTTGAGTCAGACTTGAGAAAGCCCTATGGGATGGAAGGGTGAAACGTAGTCAAGGAACTGAGGGACGGAACTGGACTGAACAGCTGTAAGGCAATGGAAGAAACCCAAGTGTCTGGCTGAACTTAGTAAGATAAGCAACTGCACAGACACTATTCTCTACCTTCAACCGCCTCCTGGATCCTCTGCCACCGCCACCTCCACCCTCTACTTCCCTCTCACCTGAAGGATTTGCTACCTTCTTCACAGACGAAATAGCTACCATTAGCAAACAATTCTTATCCCCTAACCCCAGACCCCACCCTTCTGTTACCCCTAAAACTAGAATACTGCCTTCATTCCGCTCCGCTGTCCTCTTCTTATTTCACTATACACTCGCTCACTTGGCCACATCATCCGAACCCATGGCTTTTCCTATCACTCCTATGCTGATGACACTCAGCTCTATCTGTCTTTCCCACCAGAGGATACCACTATTTCAACAAAAATTTCAGCCCGTCTTTCAGACATATCGGCATGGATGTCTGAGCGACACCTCCAATTGAACTTATCCAAAACTGAGATCCTGATCTTTCCTGGCAACAACTCCCCTCAGCAAAACATCTCAATTCAAATTGGCTTTCTACTGTTAACACCTACGGAATCCGCAAAAAGCCTTGGGGTTTGGATAGACGACAAACTAAGTCTGAACGATCATGTAGCTCCTGCAGGTTCACTCTCTATAACGTTTGTAAGATTAGGCCTTTTCTCTCACAGCAGGCTGCACAGCTCCAAACTTGACTATTGCAGCTCTCTCCTGGCTGGAGCTTCTGCAGCCACCATCAAAATCCTCCAGATGGTCCAAAATGCTGCGGCCCACCTCATTTTCAACCAGGGTTGAAAACCCTAACCCAGTGTAACCCACACTAAACAGTTCCTAACAATACATAGCTATGTTCTTCATCTTGTCGAGTTAGGCGTTATCAGGGCTCTTTGTTTGTAGTAACTCAGAATTTATGGAAACTGAATGGTAATTGCTGGTGTCTTCTCCTTGTAAGTCGCTTTGGATAAAAGTGTCTGCCAAGTAAAGTAAAGGAACTAAAACAGTCCAGTTGCTATAGAAAAATACTTTGAGATAATCATGGCCTGGATGACAGAACCTTTACAGATATTACAGTAAACAAGACAGACTTTCTGTTAATGAGACAGGCTTACTGTTAATGACTTCCAGTATCCAGCGGCCATAATCAAGTGTATTCCAGGAGCCAGAGCGGGCGACATCGAATCTTATTTGAAAATCCTGTCCAAGGATAAACCTAAGTACAGTAAGATTATAATTCACGCAGGAGGTAATGACACCCGACTACGCTAGTTGGAGGTCACTAAAATTAACGTTGCATCATTGTGTAATTATGCTAATACGATGTCAGACTCCATAGTTTTCTCTGGTCCCCTTCCTAATTTGATCAGTGATGACATGTTTAGCCGCATTTCCTCATTTAATCGCTGGTTGTCTAGGTGGTGTCCTGATAATAACGTGGGCTACATAGACAATTGGAAAACGTTTTGGAGAAAACCTGGGCTGATAAGAAGAGACGGCATCCATCCCACTTTGGATGGTGCAGCTCTTATATCTAGAAATATGACC
>JAUYWH010000011.1:18172365-18189309 GCA_034779795.1 Ctenopoma multispine | reverse complement strand
GTCATGTATGTTCGCTGTAAGCTATCTTTATCAAGATACGTTTCTGTGTGTCACGTCATGTCATGTTTACAATTTGCCGAGTTGCCGACTTAATGACGTCACAGACAAACTCGAAAAAATATCTATTTTAATTTTTTATCATTTTCATAAATAGATACTACTGAAAGCTTTATTTTGTAGTTTCGCAATGGCTACAAAAATAGAGGGAACATAAAATATACGTACAAAAAATTTAAATACATTTTAAAACAAATAAAAAACGAAACTATCGATCCATTTAGCTCACTGAGGCCCCCTGCTGGTGGGGCCCTAGGCTGCAGCCTATGTAGCCTATGCGTCTAAGACGGCCCTGCAAACAGGGACATTTGACTTTCCTGTAACAAACAAAAGTGTGAACGTGTTGAGTCTGGAACATATACCGCATCGGTCTCTGTTCGGTTCTTTCTCCATTATGTCAGAAAGCAGCTTCACCGGCTCGATACCGGCGCTGTGTCCAAGTGACAGTGTTTCCGTAGCAAACCGCTGCGTGGATCGTGTTCGGTTGCGGTTCGCGGTTAGGGAAACAGATCTGGACATGGCACCGGTACAGATTCCCGGCAACAGCGTTCACGTTCACAGTCCAGACACCCAGACGGGTGAGTGAGAGAAGGGTTAAACTCACATCAGGGTGAAGCCGCAGCTGCGTCTCCTCGTCGCATCACTCAGGTATGAACCCTGTGTCCAGGAGCCCTCACCTGTTCTTCTAATTGACAGTGACGTTGCTAGATAAGTGTTTAATGAGCAGAACTGCAGGAAACAGCTGCATTCAAGGTAAAACAACTAGTAGTATCTCAACACACACAGGGAACTGAGTGGATAGTTCTAAAATTAACTAATGGTGAAAAAAAGGAAAATATTTTAATGATTAGTTAAACTGGTAGAATAAAAAAAATCTAATAAGTAAAGAAATAAAGAATAATAAAATACATGAATTAGATAAAAGTACTAATAAACATGTTTGAGCAGCTGCTGGATCACTATGCTAAATGTGGCTGCAAGATAAAGTCGATTAACTTTTATCATGGGGTCACTGAATTTGTCCAGTTCTTTGGTTTTTCCAATTCAATTCAACTTTATTTATATAGCGCAAATTCACAACAGACTTCATCTTGAGGCACTTTACAGTGTAAGATTAAAGACCTTACACCTAATATAAGTATATACAGAATAAAGTAGAAAACCCAACAGTCCCACTTGAGCAGCACTGAGGCGACTGGAGAGGAAAAACTCCCTTTAACAGATGAAACCTCCAGCAGAACCAGGCTCATGGTGGGGGTCCATCTGCCTCGACCGTTTGGGGTGAGTGGAAAGAGGAGTGAGAAAAGAACAACAGGCAAATCAAAGACAACAAAAAGAAGCAGCAGATGAAACACTAGGCAGGTTGGTAGGGCCAGCAGCTGCACACTGGATATCATACAGCTCTGAGCTTTCTACATTATTCTTTATTTACCTATATTCTGTAGGGTCGTAAACCTTACAGTGTAAAGTGTCTTGAGATGACTTTTGTTGTGAATTGGTGCTATATAAATAGAACTGAATTTAATTGAATTCTCACTCTCCTGTGCAGTGGTCGAAAGTAAGTAAATGCATTTAATGGATATCGTACTTTGGTAATTTTGAGGTACTTTGCTGGAGAATTTTCTGTTGGTAGAGCAGTCGTCTGTGAAGCCCAGGGTCAATGGTTTAATTCCTGGTTCCTCTTGACCACATATCAAGATGTCCTAGAACAAGACACTGAAACCTCACAGAAGGGCTGTCATCTACTGCAGCCATCCAAACAACAATTTGCCCAACAGGGTCAATAAAGTTCTAATCATTATTAGGGTTAGGGGTTAATGATGGGAATGTCCATCTTTCTCTGTATATCAGCTCTGTGATGGACTGAAAACCTGTCCAGGGTGTTCCCTGTCTCTAGGATTGGCACCAGGACTACCACATATCTTGACAAATGGGATGATGAATGGATCTACGTTTATTTACAGTTTAAAGCACAAATGTGAAACGAGTTGACAAGATTTTTCACAATCAGAAACAAGTCAAAAATCAGGTCGCCACGTCTGGACGAAGAGTTCTGGACTAGTACAGTTCAGAATATGCACTTAGTACTTTGATTAAACTCTTTTAATGCAAGTACATGCACTTATACCTGAGCACTGCGTTTTTGTACTTCTCCCATGTTGCCTGGTTGTGGATCCAACAGGTTTCGTTCCAGCTTGTTTCTCTCTTTGGTTCAGGTTCAGTGTTTGATGAAGAAGCAGGAGGTTTAATGTTTGCCTGAGTCTCAGCAGGTTGAAATAAAACAGAATATTAACCTCCAAGTAAACATCACAAGTTAAAAGGTTAATTTGACTTAAAACTGAGAATAAAGACAAACATCTCACTCTGCTCTGTTTTCTCTTCACAGTTTATTCATGCAGCTTTACTACAAGTGAAAGTTTTATATTCACAACAACAACAACAACAACGGATGCTATGTTGCCATGGTAACCCCTCTTGTACACATGTGCAGTGTGTATTAAGAGCCTGTGTTGGCTCCAGATGACAGCTGACTGCAAGAGATACTGTTCAGCCTGTGGGAAACGCAGCCGGCATGTTGGATCTGTCCTCAAGCTAAAGTCTTTATGCTAAGCTAACAATAAGATAGCCATACCTGCTCATGACAACCCACCGTTACCATAACAACAGTTCTGCACCAATATGGCAGCCGTGCCTTCGGGGGGGACGAGGAGTGCTACAATAACTGATGCTATGCTAACACAGCAGGATAAAAAACTGTAAAAATACAAAATGATCATGTATCAAATTAAGTTTTTACAAATCAGACTGTTAAAAATCCCTTCAGGGTGGGGGGGTGGGTGGGTGGGGTTCAGCTGGATCCGATTCTTGGGGATTTCAGAGGTCATGACAGGTGTTGTCATCCTGCTAATAGGGATCTACCAGGACTATCAGGTCCTGATGGATGAACAGACGTGAAGCACCAAGTATCATATTATCATACAGAACTCGCCAGGGAAAAGGGGTGTGGGGGTAGGATCAGTAAACCAAAAACAGGGATTGGTTTACCAGCACAGACAATGTTTCTGAACTCAATGGTTTACGTTTGACAGGTAATGAAAACTGAAATCATACATTTGGTTCTTAAATCTGGTCACTTGGTTAACTAACCTGTTGCTTGGATTATTGTTTCACAATTTGATCCCCAGAGGGATTCTGTCCTATTAAGAAACACAGGTCATTTCAGTGTTCACAGATGCCTTGGGGTTTAGGACTTCGCTACTTAAAGGCTACCACTGGATTTATTAGCACCAGCTGATACTGTGGAGGCAACAAGGTCTGAAAGTGTTCCTCTGTCAACTACAGCAATAACCGTAATCCAGTGGATCAGTTCACTTTGACACTAAACCTGCTAAGTGAGTGCAGACTAAACCGAACAATAGAAACACTCAGATGAACAAAACAAAACAGACTGGATGTATATGGGTATAATGTTGTCATGCTGAAACTGGTTAATACCAGGTGGAAACCACAGACTACTTCCTGCCTCTGTGTTAAATTAAATGGTTACAGAGTCATAGATCACTGTTGTAACTGGGACAGAGATATTATGAGGTGAAATCCTAATATACTGTATAAACTGACAACAGATTCTAGATGATATGGATCTACTTTACAAAAGGGGGTTGAGTTTGTGGAGGAAATAGCAGTAGAAGTATTAACATCTGGAATTATCTGGGAACATGGGAAAAACCACGGCACATTTTACCAGTAATCTCGGTCTGAAACATGTTTCGGTGATGTGTGAAACTGTTTTCTAGTGATGAAGTAATGTGGTCATGGACAAGTTCTACATTTTGAACTACAATTGTCAGCATTCAGAAGTAGTCGTAGGATAAAATACTTCTTATAGGGTAGTACTACCTTTGTTGAAACACTTGGTATTAGTTATACTTATATTAGTAATTTAGCTCTAGTTCAACACTTGTTATTGGGTTTGATACTAGTAGACACACAAATATTTTAGAATTTAGTCTCAGTCAGGGTTTCCCCAATCATCCTAAAGGTTCAACTAATAAAGTCTTTTAAATGAGAGGTAAAAATGTCTTTAGGAATTTAAAGTAAGTCCAGTTTCCACTGAGCAGTAGCTTTAATCGTAGAATTTAGCAGCAGTTGTTTGCTTTGTAACTGGCTCTGGGTACTGTGGTTTAGTGCTAGTAAAAGTGCCATTATTAAAGGATTCTTAGAGTAGTGGTAATATTACTGTTGGTGTGTAACAATTTAAGCTACAAAATTTTTTCTATGTGCCATCGCTACTAATGCTATAGGGTTGTAATAGCTGGGCACAGTAGCAGGGTTCAGTAGGATTTATTAAGTTGTAAAACAATTATTGGAACATTAAATACCTTCCAAAGTACCAATTTTTTTTTGAAAAACATCTTTGAAGATTCTCAGTCACCAAGGTCATCGTTATCCCAAAGGTGATGGTCAGTAACTGTTGTTCCACCTGGCTTTAATATGTCACTGTGGCCACCTCACTTAAGATCAGGTGTGTGCCATGCATTTGTGAAGCTGTTGTTTAGCCTCTCTTATAGGCAAATTACGAGAGGCTAAACAACAGCTTCACCAAACATGTTACAACACAGAAGAGCCAGCTACTCAGGTCAGGACTCACCAGTGAATCTGCACCTGAAATGCAAGGGCCACTCCTGAAGGCAGAAATATTCATATGTTGGACAGAAAGGATGAAGGATGGTTTAAACAAGGTGCATCACTACCCAGGAGGAGACACAGTCGTTCACACTGTGTCTGTGTGATGGTCTCAGTGACATACATGACAGTAATGTGGAACAACAACCCACAGGTGACCACCAAGTACTAACAACTTGAGGACTCCACAGCGGTCTTAAGACAGTGCTGAACACGTCTTTATCATCTGACAAGCATAAACTAGAGGATGAAAACCATCGATCTAACCTGAATTGACAATGTTTGTTTAATTTACCAGCAAGTCCAAACATCAATGTTTAATTTGCATTAAGTGCGTTGTGGTATTTAAAGATTATAATGTGCGTAGGCACCACTTTGAGAAACATCAGAGTTTCCGCACAAACTTTTCATATAGCAATTTTAGTGCTGAGTATGTTCAAATCAACTTATGCTTGTGCAACACAGTCTCCCAAAAATTACATTTGTATACAACTAAACTGCATCCTGTTTTCTGTTAAAATAATGATCATATATCCTCAGATAATGTAAATGTCAAGGGCAGTCGTTTTCAAACCCAAGGGTGAACGGTTCGATTCCCAGACTAAGCTAAAATGCTGCGGTGTCCTTGGACAAGACACCGATACCCCGACCCTTGGCGCTTCACAGAGGCAGCCTGTCCACAAGGAATTTCCCCAAGGGATTTCCCAAGGGGATCAATAAAGTATAAATTCTATTCTACAAGTATTGTACGTATTAATGAAATGTCCAAAGACGTGTACTTTTGTCCACCAAAATATCTGACCTCAACCGGTTTTCTGCCTGCAAAGATATCCGATGTTACAGTTCAGGATCCAGACATGTGAGTGGAGCAATATTAGTGTTTTATGGTTAGAATCAATGGTTGGGATCAACACACTTTACACTTTAGAGCAGTGGGTTAGGGTAAGGAAAATACTTGTGACATACACAATGTCAGCATTAAAAATGAAAAATTTTCTCTAATCCTAACCTCAGTACTTTTCTTGCCTAAACCCAAGTTCAAGCAGGACTTTGGTCTTGATCTCGGGTCTCCAGCATGTCAGTCCTGCACAGAAAATGCCATCCAGCCCAACCACCTCCTTGCAAATCGTAAATAAATGTTACATCATTGATTCACAAAAATACTTTTCAGTACAACATGACAATTACATTCTCTACAAAAACGTAATTGGGATTGCAGTTTCATCTTATATAAACATAATTTTTAGGAGACAGGGTTGGCAGATGAAAGGCAAGAGAATGTTGCTTACATATCATCAGTGCACAGTCAGTTTAGTAGAAATGTTCATTTGTATTGTGTTATTTTTTTTCTTTTGTTGTGGTTTGCACACTTGTAGATTTGACAGCTTTGGCAGTTCTTTTTTATCATGTGCCGGTTAATCAAATATGACCAAAAAAATCTATTTATTTCTAAAGTCAAAGATATTGTTGATGATACTGTTCACTATTGTGTTGTTTTGTATGTATTTAGATACATTTATTTTGTTAAGTTTGTTATTAAGTTGCTGCTTATCTGTCACTGAAAATGAGCAGCACACATAACTTTCTAGATTTGAAAATCTGGCCCAACTTAATAGGTAACTGAATAACCCTGTTGTAGGGTTTCATTCAAATATTGCATTTAGTACTACTTGCAGGGTTTCAAACTAGTTGTTGTAGTTGCAGTACCATTATTTAGAATTGTTTACTAGCAGTGTGGTTTAATGCTCCAGTGTTGTTGTACAGCTCAGTATTTACTATAAGTAAGTACTACAGACAAAGAGTTTGTAAAATTGTACAGTTTGATATTTGCTCTGGGATTGAACTTGGGCTTAGTAATTATTGAAGTACTGCAGTAGCAGTAGTAGTGGAGTTAAGTGCTACTTAAGGTACTACAGTTGTAGGGCTTGTAAGGATAGATTAAAGTTAATTACTAGTCGAAGTAGTACTGTTACAGTTACTAGTTGCAAGGTTGCATTAGAGTTCAATATTGTTTGGAGAGAAGTATTACTGTTACAGGCAGTAGCAGCAGTATTATGGTTGCATTAGGGTTCTGCTGTATCTTGTAGTTAAAGTAATTTAGTACTTTGTATCAAGCATCTGGTATTTTTAAGATAAAGATGTGATGTTGGAGCGACCACCAGGAGGCGCCACAATCCTCTGAGCAGAGCGACGAGGAATGTGGTCATCAATCTGAGCTCCTGCAGGAGAATGAGAGACTGATCTACTATATTGATTCAGTACATTGCTGATACTTGTCTAGAGGTGTGTCTACTACCTGCCAGGGTGAATCCTGATTGGTGGAGGTTTCGGGGGCCAGGCTGGGTTTTTGGACAGGGTGTCCCTCTGCTGGTAGGAGTGGGTGGGACCGATTTAGTCATACTGATGACATCGTGGACTGGACCATCGTAGTTCCCACGAGGGACACCACGAGCCTCAGCCATCTGAGATCAGGACAGAGAAACATCTGGATTAAACTGAACAACATCCTGACAGACTGTTTTTGCTTATTGATCAATCAGTTTTTCTTGTTAAGCTGTTGCCAACAAGAACTCCTGGGTACTAGGTGCCTTAGCTTGCTGGACAACCAGCTGGTCAGTCAACTGTTCAGCGAAGTTGCTGGTTATGTGGATAACCAGTCAGTTTGTTGGTTAACTCAATAATTAGTAGTTTACCTTGCTCCGGGCTCTGATTCTCTTGTAAACAGCATCAGGGAATGCCTTTCTCGGGATGAATCGTCCTGAACCTTCTGTCACATTGAGTTTTCCATTCTCCAGAACAACTCGACCTTCACTAATCACCACTGACGCCACTCCACGAAGTTCCAAACCCTCCAGGATGTTCACCTCAACCTTCTACACAGAGAGGGAGGCAGTTAGTAAAGGTTCAGTTAGTCAGAAAAAAATACTGATACGACAGAGGTGTCATTACCAGGTTATGTGTCTTTGCAGAAACAATTTGGGTCTCCTTTGGGTTCCAGATGATGATATCAGCATCAGATCCAACAGCTATCCGTCCTGGAAACATAGAGGACGGCTACCGTGACTGTCTATAAATGTAATATTTCTGTTTAAACACTAACATCACAAATTTCTCATCAGCGTGGCACTGTTTGAAACCTGCAGGGTTCAGTGAACATCTCATCCTTCACATGAAGGATTGGCCAAAGTTGACCTTCAACTTAAATCTGGCATGTTTTGTTGAGTGGTGGTAAAAAAAGGATTTCTGCAGTAACCACATTCTTATCTTACAATACCTTTTCGTGGGTACATGTTGAAGATTTTAGCAGCGTTGGTGCTTGTTACTGCGACAAACTCATTCTCATCCATCTTCCCTGTTACCTGTAGAGAGACAGCAAAACAAATATGGATTGTCTACAACTGTCTACAAGCGTCTTCCATTACCACACATGTAGGGGTATGGTGTCCAGAGGATAAAGACTTGGTGGAGAGATCAGCAACAGGATTTTTACTCTGAAACTCAGGAAAAACACACTTCAGAAACCTGACAAACAGTCTATGTGTAGGGCATCTTAGAGCCATAGGGTCAAAGCTTCTTACCACCGCTCTGTCCCAGACCACCGACATTCTTTCCTCAATCCCATTGGTTCCTTCTGGGATCAAAGTGAAGTTGTCTTTTCCAACTGCTTTCTGAGCTGTTGAGAAGCTGGCATGTGCACTGGATGTCACCTGCAGGTCTCCACTAAAAAAACACACAACAAGCACCTGTCAGGTTCACCTCGTACACCTGGATATTTAAGGCAGATGGTAAGGTTACATGGATGCTAACAATGATGCTAACAGAGAGTTAAAGAAATGCTAACCATGCTAACAGAGAAGTCAGGTACTGTGGAGTGGAAGGGTCAGAGTTGAGGGGTGGGCTCATGACAAAGGCAGCAGCTGTGGCCCAGTCTTTGGACCAATAGTGAGAGCCATCAGTTGCCAGGCTGGCTGTGATTGGTTCCCCATACACAACCATTCCTGATGAAAGAAACAAGAAGGTGTTTCACTAACAATATGAGACCAAAAAGCGCTCCAAGAACCGACAGCTTGTCGTTCTGTGCTTCTGTGTGACAGTTGTGCTTCTGTGTTCCTGGTAAGGTTTCCAAAGGCAAACACATCACAGGCCACACTATGAATAATTTAAACACCCTAATCGAAACACTGTGTCTGCTCTACTCCTTCCCCATCTGGAACAAGACCTGGAAGGAAAGTCCACTAGTTATTACTGGAGGCTGGGTTGGACAAGTCTAAACCAAGTGCATCTGGGAATCTGAAGTGAATCTAAATTAAATCTGTAGTCTGGACTGCATTGGATTAAAGGTAGGATGATTACAAGGAGCACGATAATGTCACCTTTTTTCCTGGCCTTGGCGATGATATCAGCAGCAGATTTACTCATCACCTTGGTAATGTACAGTGGGCAGTTCGCTTGTTTGGCGATGGTGATGGCCCGAAACACTGCCTCCGTCTCCACCTGCAACACAGCATCAGTTACATGTCAGAGCACCACCTACTGGAAGTTTGTTTCTTTATATGTGTGTTAAAGGTGAGTGTGTTATAGGTGTGTCAGCTGAGTACCTCCTCAGGATGAGATAAAATGTGCCCTTCAGGTCCAGTGATGCCGAGACCAAGAAGTTTCTTCTGTTCCTAAAACACAAACCAGTTGAAACTCAGATTAGAAATATAAACACAATTTTAAATTTAGGTCAAACTTCATGATAAAAAAAACCCTATACAGGACATATTACCTCATCAATGATATCACCGTTTTCGGCGTGGACTAGGGCAATGGCTCCAAGGTCCCGGAGGACACAGAACGCCTCATAGAGCTGTAACCACGACAACAAGGAACAGAGTCAGTCACATGATGCAAAACAACAACAGCAATAATACTAAATCATTTCTGCTCTGTCCACCTGAGAGTCGGAGCTCTGGTATTTATCCTTGTATACCATGAAGAACAGGAAGGAGTTAACACCTGAAACACAAATACTACAGTTAACACTACAGATACTTAGTCTGTCTGTTCCAGCCGGAGTCAGTTGTTATTTAGATATTCATAAACAGTGTCAGGAGGTTCTGATGGTCTCTGTTCAGGTGTTTGACAATCAATTTAGAATTTCATCTAACTGAAAGCAGACTAGTTGTTCTAGTTCCTCTGGCTTCTGATATCTAGTTTTGTGTGATCTAATTTGTTTAATTTCCCCAGGGGAATCAGTGATCTGACCTCTATCTTTGATTAGGGTCTCCAGTTCTTCATACAGTCCTTCGTGCCAGCGTGTGATGTCCAAGTGGAGAGAGAAGTCACAGCATGCCGTCTGTTCTCCCATCTCCTTCCACTGATCAAACACTGACAGTAAACTAGCCCCGGGCTCCACCAGAACATGGTCAACTGTAGGGCAAACATCAATGTTACTACACCTGGACTTTGATGGATCTGTATTGACATATTATTGGTGATAACTGACTGATAGTGGTGGTTCCTCCAGACAGGGCAGCTCTGGTTCCCTGATAGAAGTTGTCAACTGGGTTTAGGCCTTTCTGCGCAGCGTGCAAGTTGGTGTTAGCATCGATTCCTCCGGGGATCACAAGCTGACCATAGGCATCCACTGGCCTCACCCCAGCAGGGACTATCAGGTTCTCCCCGATCTGTCTGATGTCAGAGACAGCAACATCTCACCTGAAAGTCACTGCAGGTCCAACCAGAACCGACTCTAAACAGACAAACTTCATGCAATTACTGAGAAGAATTATTTACTTGATGATCCCATCCTCGATGTAGACATCAGCATAGAACGACTGGTCATCATTGACGATCTTTCCTCCTTTGACGATCAAACGGTCGCTCTGGAAACAGACAGACAGGATGCTAGATAATGTGGAGGTGTTAATAGAGCTGAATTCAGCTACGAAAACAACAAAGTGATAAAAGAGACATTGGTAAAACTGTTGACCATTACCTCCCACTGCATGACTATTTCCAAAGCTTCTTCTTCTCCTCTGCTCACTAATGAAATTACCCCTCAACTAAGCTGCATGTTTATCATTACCTGTGAAAGCAGCCAGGTGCATATGCACACTAACAGTTTTTTCTCTTTTTGTTTTTCAGTAGGAGGCCATGTTTTACTCAAACACCTTTTCAAAGAAACGTGAAAAACATGCCTCAAAACATTCCCTTTTTCATCCCTGAAATGATCAGTGCATGCTTCTAGATTCACACACACACATTTATTATCTTACTGTTAATAATAACAATAAGAAAACGGTTGAATCTGGTGGAGTACATCCAAAAAAGAAAAGGTTATTCTGTGGCAACTTTTTTTGTTTCACTTGTATATATACTTCATATATATAAAAATGTATATATACTTTATATATAAAAAAATATATGTGGTTTTAATGGAAGTCAGTCAGGCATTTTTGACCATGAAGGTGTCCAAAACCTGCAGAACAAAAAGCATTTAAGAGTAAAAGACACTGAATTTCAAAAGACTGATAGATATGCCACAAGCTGCAACACATCCAACATGATGGGAAAATAGAAGTAATAAATTGATAAAAGGTACAAAGAGGCAGAGGAGAGTTTAAGGGTTAAAATATGTGGTTACAGCCATGGGAGTCTTTCTGTGTGGGCTCTCTCCAGATCCTCACACCGTCCAACGACGTACAGATAGTTGAACTGATTACTCCGAAAGCTTAGGACGGGAGGGGGGGTCATCAGGGCACTGAGCTACTATATGTTACATGTAGAAACCCCTTTAGAACCGAGCCGGGCCGAGCTGAGCGGGTCCACCGCAGACAGAAGGTCTGATGACTGACAGGCGGAGCCGCAGCATCCTGCACCGGCCCAGTGTTTTCCCGGCCCGCCTCGCATCAGCTCGGCTCGGTTCTTTTCGGCTCGGGTTGGACCTACCGCGGGTCTCGCGCTGCTCTTCTTGTTCTGGAACGACATCTCGATCGATCCGTGATCAGATGATTGATCCGCTCACACACCCACAGCTATTGTTGCTCCGGTTAGTGACGTCACGTTACCGACAACACGGACACACAGAGGTTCCGCTGTGGTGCTTCAAAATAAAGTCTGAGTAACCGACATGGTTTGAGTTGATGTTTATTTTAGCTCTGAGCGGTTTGAAGTTGCTGAGACATTTATATTTTTGTAGTTTCTGATAAGTGTTCTCACTAAAACACTGTCTTCCATCACCTACTCACTGCTGATTACCTGGACGGATGGATGGATAGGTGCGCGTTTAGTTAATCAGAAACGGGAAGACACCATCTAAGATGAAGGTGGAGAGGGAGAACTGCTACCTCTGGTCTAACTAAAGGTTTAAGTAGCTTCCAGCAAGTAGATTTATTTAAACCGACATGTCACAATTAATGTATTGATTTGATTTCATTTATAATCAACATAGGTACATTTATAAAATAGAAACTGCAAAATCAGCTCCTGAAAACAGTAACTACAGTACTGCAGTAAAAGTACTGAAGAGTCCGTTTCAGACTGCAAAGTAAAATTAATCCGAAACACTCTGAAACGCCAAGACTGAACCATTTACTGCATCTCCTATGCAGGACCGTCTTAGAGGCATAGGCTACATAGGCTGCAGCCTAAGGCCTCCCACCAGCAGGGGGGCCTCAGTGAGCTAAATGGATCGATAGTTTCGTTTTTTATTTGTTTTAAAATGTATTTAAATTTTTTGTACGTTTTGTAAGTTGTCTAATTTGTGGTAACACCAGTAATTTGTTAACATACAGTTTTTGGAGCCTGCACATTTTCTGATTCATCTCTAGCTTCAAGCTCATTATTGCTGAGACCCTGTAGGATATTAGTCACCATGTTTGGTTTTATTATTGTGTTTAATTGTTACCTTATCATTATGTGTGCCTAGACAGTTTCCCCAAAATAGTCATGCAATACGCTACCAGTCAAATGTTTGAACACACACAGGAATGTCCATGTTTTTCATGAAAATATATACTTCTTCAGCCTTGTTACCATCACTGCAAAAGGGTTTTCTGATGATCAGTTAATATCTTAATGTTGAATCATCTTATATCTTCCTATTGATAAACCAGACAGACTTTTTAAAATAATTAATTAGACATTTTTACCTCTTGCTTGTTGCAGTTCCCCCCCCCTGAGGGAAACACTACGTTCTGTCCTCTGGCTGCAGGTCTTCTCTCCTGGTCATCAGTTCTGGCTCGAGCAGCCCGGCGTCTCTGGGTCTGAGGACTGAATGATTCAAAGTTGAGTGTTTTGTTCTCAAACGCTCCTTCAACGCTGCAGAACATCCCTCCATACTTCATGCGAGGACAAAGAGAGTCCGAGCCGAGCCGGGACAGGAGAGATGAGCAGTCGTCCTCCTGAGACATCACAGACAGATCTGTGGTCCTCCCAGGCAAATAGGAGAGGAAGACGAAGAGAGGGAAGAAGGAGGGGGAGGGAAAAGGAGGTCACAGAACAAGCAGCAACTTAAACTGAGCCTGAGAAGACATGAGCAGACAGAACAGGCTCATCAGGTCACACATCAGGATTTCTGGAGCAGTAGTAGATTCTCTCTAGGCATTGAAGAAAAACCTGGGGTCCTGATCACACCCTACCTGACAGTTTTTGGTTGGACTCTAAACTATGAGACTCTGTCCCAGTCCTCCCCACAGGCTTCTTCCTCTTCTCTCTACTTCTGGTCCAAATCCTGTTCACACAAACGTCTGTCTCGTGTCTTTAAAAATAAAATAAAGACATTTGTTTTGTTGCTTTTCAGATATTTTTATCCAAAGTGATGGAGACAGCCTGGAGCTGGCCTGGTCCACCGAGAACCACAAGTTCAGTGACTAGACCAAAGAATCACAAACATTAAAGGGGAAGAGCCTGTGACACGGGACCTTCACCTGCAGGTGTAGACGCTCATATCAAACACGTATCACTTCAGAGTCAGACGTGGTACAAATCCTTTTTTTATTTCTATATTTTAACAGGAAGTCTTATGAGATTATGATCTCTGTGAGATCATAATCTCTCATCCCATGTACAAGATGAAACATCTGCATTTTGAATATAACAATTCAATATAACATTGAATTACAGTTTTGTCTTTATAGTTTAATCTTTTAAAACATTCAACATTTTCTACAACTTATTCCATGTGTGGGATACACAGAACCAGAAACCAGTTCTTCCAAACACGAGGTACAGATAATATTAAAAAAAAGCTGGTTGTCTCCTTACTGGTTGTCTCCTCAAAGGAGACAACTCCTCAAAGGAGACAACTTACTGGTTGTCTCCTCAAAACTCAAACAAAGAGTCTAAAGGTCTTCAGACTCTAACAGCGTTGTGGGTTCAGACTGAAGTCAGAAACTTTAAGGCATGGCGAGGGAACGACTATTTCAGCTTCACTGAACACAAAGACACACAGCAGGAGTCCAGGTGCCTTTTTAGCTCAGTAATACACACACACAATAACACACAGGTCAGTGCTCATTACTGCTGATGCTCTGAAACTCTGATGTCACTTCAGTTTAAACTTGGCTTCTCTGCCTGTCACATTTAATCTCTGTCTCACACACACACACACACACACACACACACACTCAGTGGACCATAACGTCCACGTTTCCATGAAGTGCTCATGTTTTAAACTGAAGAGTCACTTCCTGTCCCACAGAATCTCATATACACACTGTCAGGATCTAGCAATACTTTATACAGAAATACACACAGTACATACTATTGTCTGTACATGTTTGATGAAGTATGTTTTACAAGGAGAATCTGCAGCCCGACAGATGAACGACATGTGGTCAGTGGAAAGACCAGAACTCCTGTCTTGGACACTGGAGAGACATTAATGGCACAAGTTGACAGAGGTACAGTACAGAAACGTTTCTGAGGTGTGAAAGAGTCCAGGCCCTGATGGAATTGGTAGTCAGATATTTAAGAGCTGTGCTGAACAGGTGACTGATATATTTTATAAAATCATTAGAAAATGTTAGAAAACACACATTTACATAAAGTATAGACCGACCCATTACAGCTTGCTTATTGGTCTAGAAGAGGTGTTGACAGTGTTGCCACTATTGTCCTGTTTAACTTGTTTAACTTTTTTTTTAACTTTTGTGTGACTTGAGGCTAATAATAATAATAATATTAATAATAATAATATTATCGACCTGATTTGTTGCCTTATTAGTATTTTTAACTAAAAGGTTGCAACATGTAAATGTTAATGGTGTGCTATCTGACTCTTTACTTCTACTGGGGTGTGTCCCTGTTATTTAGTTCGCAGATGACACGTGGCATCGTCTCTGTTGAGCAGTGCTGACCTTCATCATGGTCCTTTAGTGACAGAATTTATAGATCGGAGTAGGTTGTGATTTTTGGATATTAATCGATTTATTAATAAACGATCTCGATTTCTTTCTCTTGTCCAAGCATAAATGTCAGACAGGCAGACATGAGTGATGAGAGATTAGAGTAATCCAGTGGAAAGAATTTAATGTCCTCAGATTAGTCCAATAATATCAAATACTTACAGAGCCAGGGAGGGTCAAGCAGAGGCAGGGGTCAGGACATACAGGTTGGTACACAACATGTTCTTCAGAATCAGGTTGATTAGCTGTGGCACAGGGTCAACAACAATCTGGCACCTGGCAGACTCAAAACAGGCAGGTCAAAAATGGTAGAATCTTTGTTTCTAAGACCTCAGACTTACTTAGACGGCGTCCATCCTGATCATACAGAGTTAATCGGAATAATTAACTCATCTAAATCTTCTACATGTCTCTTAGACCCCACCCCAACAAGACTTCTCAAAGATGTTTTACCTTTGATCAGCACGTCCATATTAGAGCGGATGAGTCTATCTCTATTATCAGGTCACGTACCAATGCCTACTCTTGACCCAAGGGTTTTATCCAATTATAGGCCGATATCCAATCTGCCGTTTATCTGTAAAAAACTTGAAAAGGTAATTTCGAAGCAACTATGTGACCACCTGCGCATGAATAATCTTCATAAAAATTTCCAGTCAGGATTTAGAGTAAATAATAGTACTGACACAGTACTTGTTAAAGTTACCAATGATCTTCTCTTCGCTTCTGACAGCGGACTTCTCTCTACACTCGCCTTGTTAGATCTTAGTGCAGCTTTCAACACTATAGATCATAATATTTTATTACACAGAGAGCATGTCATTGGGATTAAAGGAACAGCACTAAGATCAGTTAAATGTTATCTATCAGACAGATCCCAATTTGTTAATGTTAATGATGAATCTTCTATTCACACACAAGTTACATACAGAGTTCCACAGGGTTCTGTTCTTGGACCGATTCTCTTTTCATTATACATGACTCCTTTAGGCATTATTATAAGAAAACACTCTATTAATTTCCATTGCTATGCAGATGATACCCATTTACATTTATCTATGAAACCAATCAAATTACTCAAACTTTAAGCATGTTTAAAAGACATAAAGGTCTGGATATTCTGTAATTTTCTATTCTTAATTCAGACTCAGATTTAAAACTGAGGTTTTTTGGGCCCAAAGACATGGTATCTAGACAGAATACTACCCTAGGTGACTCAAGTCCTACTGTGAGGAATCACAGTCATGCAGAGTCATTTTTGACCAGGATATCTCCTTTACCTCCTACATAAAAGAAATATCTAGAACATCCTTCTTCCACTTTAGGAAGATTGCTAGAATTAGAAACGTCCCGTCTCAAAGTTATGCTGAGAAACTAGTCCATGCATTTGTTACTTCCAGACTGGACTACTGTAAATCATTAGTGATTGGGTGTCCTAATAAGTCACTCAAAAGTCTCCAGTTGCTGGTTGTCTGGGACCAAACATTTAATATGTGAAGGGGTGGAGGGATTATTGAGACTATTTAAGGACAGTTACGATTTAAGATTTATTTAAGAAAAATAAACGAAAAATTTATGTAACTAAAATATTACATATTTATTTTCACAAATAGGCCCATTTATAAAAATTTAGTGACCCGTTTGTCCCCCGTATATACCTATATTCTGTAAGGTCTTAAACCTTACAATGTAAAGTGCCTTGGGCCAACTTTTGTTGTGATTTGGCGCTATAAGATAAGATAAGATAATCCTTTATTAGTCCCACAAGTGGGAAATTTGCATTGTCACTGCAGAAAGTGGACAGTACAAA
>JAUYWH010000011.1:18160925-18171414 GCA_034779795.1 Ctenopoma multispine | reverse complement strand
ATTTGCTTCCTATTCAAGACACTTTGATAAGAATGACTATATTGTTAATATAGGCTGCTACAGAGAATCATTTTTTTAAAAAACATTTTTGGTTGGTAGTGTGCTTTGTGATTTTTTAAATTTAAAAAATGTACCTTGGCTCAAAAAAGGTTGAAAAACACTGTACTAACCACAACTGGTTGAGGCAGATGGCCACCCACCCAAGTCTGGTTCTGCTGGAGGTTTCTTCCGTTAAAGGGAGTTTTTCCTCTCCACTGTTGACTAGTGCTGCTCAAGTGGGACTGTTGAAATATTATATAACATATATATATATATATATATATATACACATATATCTGTGTGTGTGTGTATGTATTTTGTGTAAGGTCTTAAACCTTATACTGTGAAGTGCCTTGAGATGACTTATGTTGTGATTTGGCTCTATATAAATGAAGTTGAATTGAATTAACAACCAGGGTGTAACAGTTGAATATGGGACTGCCGGACTGTATTGTGTATGTGATAAACCTACACTTATGCATCCAAAGCTTTCAGTTTCAGTTTCAAACGTCCTGGTCCCCATCACCAGCTTACAGTGATGTCCTTAAACATGTTTTCTACGTTCTCAAAGATATCATGATGTTGTATCATAACGTACACACTGCCCTCTGGAGTTCTGCTCTCTGCTGGATATACACACATACCCTAACTTCTTCTGTTCTGCTGAATAAAAAATCCACCACCCAGTTACACAATCTACGCTCTACACCAGAGCATGGGAGTGGTGTGTGAGTGGGTGAATCTTGGGAGTGCAGACCAGCATTTGAAAGAGCACAGAGTCATGTGTCCTGCTCCAATTAAGTTCCAGTACCACTTATTTTCATTGTTGCAGTAATGATTGCAGCAGCTTGGTACGGCTTTGAGCAGGGGAACAGCTCTGTGAGAGAGAAGGGGAAATTCTCAGTGCTCCACTCTGACCTACACAAAGTTCATTTCATTTGATAAGCAATTCACTCTCTTACTACAACATGTCATACACCTTTCCTACTAAAACTCACCACCTCATATGATATTATTGTTAAGTCAGTGGCACTTTCTGCACCGTTTGTTTTTTTTGCTGTTTATCCTAAGCTTAGTGGACTATGTGCATTGAAGTTCCTGTACAACGGCCAAGACAAACTAGACATCTATGTCATCAGAAGAGCAAGATTAAAATAGGTCAAATGAAAAAGAATCAGGTACAGTGGAAATTCCTGATAGTTTAAACAAAATACAAAAAGTTCCTTGTGGACTATGGTGCAGCCTTCTACCTTGTTAGATCCTTGAAAGATATTTCTCTTCATATCTTCAGCTGGAGGAACAAAGCCACGAGTTAAGGCAACAGGGATCTGAGATTATGGGAACTGAGCTGCACTCAGTGTGTAGTCTGGATCTGGAACATGCCAATGGTAAGCTTTGGATTGTTTCCAAAGAAAAGCTTTGACAGAGTTATGTAACAGTGGTGTGGGCTCTCCTGGCTTTACGTAACACTAATTCCCTGTCTGTCCCCAGCCTTGCACTCACTGTTTCTGTCCTTCACTGATGATAAGTCAGAGTCAGTCAGAGAAGAAGAAGGAAAGTTACTGCACAACCACACACATTTTCCTCTTCAAGCCAAAAACATCTCATTCAGAAGTTGATTAGTGTTAGTTACAAGTACATGATGCTGTGTCTCTGAAGACAAATTTATGAACATCTTGTATCAACATTTTGTATACCTTTTCTGTACTTTATGTCCTGAGCTGTGGTAACACACAAATTTCTCCGCTGTGGGATCAATAAAGTTCTATCTTATCTTATCTTATCTCTTATCTTATCTCTGGTCCACTTAGAATCAGACAAGAAGCAGCAGCAAAACAGTTGAAATCACAGACTTTTATCAAATAAAACTACTTTGAAATGGAAGATTTGTCTATTTGTTTTCAGAGTAAGACGATAGTTAATCACCTGAATCTTTCTCTAGATGTTCACCAAAGAAAAACTTAGTATTTAGCTTCAACATTCTGTTTTTAATGAGAGGGAATCCAGTCATTCAGGAATACTATTTTCTACAATGATGATGCACTGTTGTATCTTCCTATCAATCATTTAATATCTCGTAGCTTTCTGCAGTTTGATGACAATATGACAGAGATCATGTCTCCCCACTGTAGTTGCCTGCGGTGAGGATGACAACAGTGACAACAGGAGATAAGTTTAGACAAATGAGATGTTAAAACAACAACGTGGATTCTGATCTGACCATTCTGACACAGATCTGATATGAAAAAACCTAATTTGGACTGTTCATGGTTCAGATGAAAAATGTGAGTCACTTCAGCTCTAGCCTATCTAGACCCCAGAACAAACCATGAGCCAGGAAAAAAGATGGATTTGTGGATGAGTGGATTTAACCCTGTTGAGCTCTGTTTTAATCTTTATGTCCAAAGTGCCAGAGGACAGAACTGTGTTGTTATATAACCATCAGCTGAACAAACTAATGAACTGATTCCAGAGACAGATTGGAATCAAACTGTTAATCTGACTGACGAGGAGCAGCTCATTTTTTTCTGAAACAACATCACAGCTGATGAGTGTGTGGACAAAACAGGACAAACGTACTGTTTCATATCTCTGTCAGTGTAGGGTGTTCAGGGTCTGATAATCTTTGATGGCTGTGAGATACCCGAGTTACTATCCGCAGCACATATATTTCACATTTCAGTATTTTTGTTGTGATTATACAGAATAAAACTTTCCTTTATTTGAATTTGACTGTAAATGTTTTTACTCATTTTAGAAATATGCCTGCTTCTTTTAAACTGTACTCCAGTGTTTCCACTAACCTTCTCAAACTCAATCAGCTCTAAAGACGATGGGTCAGGGTAAAGCACTGATGACTTTAAGCCTGGTTTTAATAAATATTCACCATGTCTGAACTGTGCAGATCTCAAGATGCACAGGAGCTGAGGCGAGCTGGGGATTAGGTCCCTGGGGGAGCGAGTAATGAGGGAAGAAAAGACCAGAATGGATGTAGTTCATTATTTTGAGGCTGAAGACAAATTAAGCTGTAAATGAATCCTGAGAACACAGCAAAGCTTTTAGAAATCAGCAGGTGAATAAGCATTTTACCCCATAGTACAGTTCTGAGGATCCCCAGAGAACCTAATGCAGCAGGTCCACCTGGTATCCAGTCACTCTGTACCATTTAAACACCATAGAAACCAGTGCTAATCGAAGAATCATTTAACTCTCTTCATATTAGCTGACAGGCTTTCCTGAAACATTAGCAGGTTTTTTGCCTTACTTAGATCTAGAACATATTTTAATACCAGGTAAAAACCGGGTCATCATTTGAGACCTGTATCAACAACCAGATCAGAATGAATCTGATCAAAATGAGACACTTTGATTTTATTTAGTTTCATAGGTTTGAATAAACTTTGAAGTCCAACATCTTCTAAAACATGTGTAGATTTGCTTAATTTTTGTCTTGACTGGGTCTCCATAGGTGAGTCCAGTCTATGTTCATCACTTCTGTCTCAAGCCTGATCTGCTGAATTTAACCACTTGTTGTTTCAGATTCATTTATGCATTTTGCCTCAGTGCTGCAGAAAATCATTTGTGCATCAGCATCAACTCTAAATAAAATGTGGGATTTCTCATATACAGATTTTCAATTAATTTCAACAAAAAAGCTAAATAGTCAAACTGTTAAATCAGATACATTTTAAATATTTTAAATTCAGTAGTTGAAAAACAGTTTTCATGAAAAAAACAGATTTTCTTATACCCTAAACAATCAACTTTTATTGTGAAAGAACACCTGAAAACAATCATTTACTTCCTGCTCCAGTAATACACCATAACATTATCCAACCCTAAATTGCACACTGCATCACAGCCTGATTAATGCTAGCAGCTGGTTAGCGGGTTAGCTAGCCAAGTGAAATGCAAATAACCATATCTGCTAAGCTAGCAGAAGCTAGCTCTGGCTAACTTGCTGTGTTCAGGTCACATAGTTTAATTTAAAACTGTCCTGGGCTACAGCAGGTCCTGCAACAATGTGGGACCCATCAACCATCTCAGGGGGCCACAATTAAAATATATTTTTCCCCCCAGTATCTTCTTCTTGTCACACTGCTGCCCCAGGTTCACTGTTTGAACGGTTTGCTCTGTACTGCCCCCCGTGGTCAGAGAGTAGAAAACAACCTCTTCCCTCAAAAACCACTGTGTTTGTGACTTTGCATCAAACTGACCTCAGATCAAACATAAAGACTTTCACTTGGTCTGACAACACCTGTTAGGTGTGAACACCTGTATGAAGACTGAAGCAGGTGTTCAGAGCAAAAGGTAAACTGCAGTTCTGTGTTTCAGTGAATTCAAACAGACTTTACTAAACAATGCTTAAGCTGCTCAGTGATGGTCACACTTTCTCTACGATACATCAGTTTAAATGTCTGAATGTACAGCTCATAAACCTGATGATGATTAAATCATAAAACACTGATTTTCTCCGCTCTATCCCCAGCAGGTGTCAGCTCTGATGGCATTTAAGCAGTTTAAAGATCAGATTCACTTGTTTTCATGAGTCTGATAAATCCACTCTTAAAGTTTGACACACAGAAACAACAACCTCCAGTTAATAACATTATGGTTGTAGCTAAGGTGGAGCTGTGGTGTCTGGGCGGTAAATACTGTACCCAACAACCAACCCTAACAATCGTGCGAAGAACTGGTTTACCAAACTCCCCACCTCAGATCAACGATAGCTTCACTAAACAGTGAATTCATACTGTAACAACAACTTTTACTAAAAACTCCCGTCCCGTAAAAAAACTCATAAAACACCCCCAAACCCCACAGGTCTATGGATGTGATGTGACCTGAACACAGCATGTTTCAGCCAGATCCACAAAAACTGTTAAATGATTCAACAAAACAAACTCCCAAACTGACGTGCAACACTTTACATTTCCCTCCAAACAACATCCCGTCACGTTTTACAAACCGACACAGTTGGCAGCTACAGTTGGGCTACGAGCTAAGTAAAGGCTACAGGAGCTAACAGGAAGTACAGGTTTAGTTTTACCTTGCTTCATCTACAGCAGTTACAACATAAACTAAAATACAGCAGGAGACTGAAGTGCATAGATCCACTCTGAAGGACTCCTGGGTTAACTCAGGACCACCTGGGTCAACAGGAACTCACATTAATCCAGATCAACAACAGCACAAATTCATAAAATAGTTTCATTTTTCTTTCTTTTCAACCATGACTGCCAAACTCGTTTCAGGCATTTTGAATCTTTTTCACCCATGTTTCCGTCTGGTTCTTCAGGACTTTAAGCCATGTTGCTGGTTTTAGGAAATAATGAGGAAAGTCTAGGAGAACATCCCATCTTTGGACCCATACACAAAAAATTGTCCTGATACTGCTGAGTCTCAGGAACAGGACTCGATCCCACAGCGGTGTTGAAGGAAGACTTGACATATTTGTTGTTTTACACAAAACCGTCTGACAAAATACACAAGTGACATGAAAAATCAAACAGAGGCTTGCAGACCTTTGTGAAAACCTTGAATCTTTGGGTAGGTTTTTAAGGAAGCACCACAATCTTATGGTAGATTTGCAAAGCCTAACAGATCCTTACTTTTTCAAAGCGCTTAGGACTCCTCGGTCTCTTGTGAGAATCTTTGTGCTACTCAGTTTACATTGTCTGACATCCTTGGGAAGTTAAAAAGCACAGACAAATCTCTACGTGCCATTCCACACAACAGGCTGTGTGGGCCCAGCCGTGGCTGTGTGCTGGCACCAGTCAGCTGGGTCTGACTGCAGACCAGATGGAAGCCCTTGTAGGACTGTATATATTTAGGTTTTAACTTGAACAATTAAAATTTCTGGGCAAGGCCAGTTCCAGCTTACAACACTCAAACTAGTCTCCATAACTGGAACCACTTGGAATAGTTTTGGTGGTTCATTCAACATTAGTCTGGGGAAAGTATGAAACCCAGTTGTGGCAGATTTACATTTAGATTCCTTACATTCATCCTCTCTCCATCCACAGGTTTTGTGAGTTATTTTAAGGAGCTAAAGTGATTCAAGTGAAAGGGTCAGTGTCATACAAAACCACATCCAGACTATGTCTGAGTCTAGAATGCAGTGTTTTAGTGTTAATGTGAAGGTTCTGTGAATCTCTTACAAAGCAGAATGCAAAGCAGTGTCCTATGGTGGTCTCACCAATAGGGGGCAGTGGTCTCAATGCAACTCCAGCTCTGCCACTCGGGGAAGATCCCTGATGTCCTGGGACTTCCAAATGGATCAAACTCCATCTCCTCCTTTTTCTCTCCACCACAGTCTCTCTTGATCTCTTGTGCAGGACTCTCCAAGCTCCGGGTCAGGCTGCCACTTGGGTCTGCCACTAGCAGCTGGTAGTTGTTCCCTTTATTGTTATCCCAGAAGGTGTGGTTCTGAGTCTGGTACTGAATGCAGAACTCGACTCTGTCCGAAGGCTCAAGGAGCTCTGGCACTGACACAGAGAAGGAGAAGGTGTCTGTGTCAGGGCAGCCATAGACATTGTTAAGGTATTGACATTCAACATCCTGGAAGGAGTGCCATGAGTCGTACGTGATCCGGACAGAGACAGATTTCTCAAAGCAGATGTTTCGAACCTGAATGGTTCCTGAGAGCAGACGCTCCTGGACAGAACATGTCTCCAGACAAACCTGCTGGACTTTGAGGCGGTTCCTCAGGTCTAGATAGTCTGAAGCTGGTGGGATGAAGTCCAGAACAAGGTTGGACAAGTCTGGGTCTGCAGAGTCTGGAAGAGGAGCAAAAGTAATGGATTTATAAAAAAAAACATATGATGATGAGATACGATAATAAAAATATAGTTTTTAGTTTTTTGTGTGCATGAGAATCAAATTTAAGTCTTGATTACAGAGACAGAAACTAGAGATCAGCATCAGGAGCCGGTAGTGACCGATCTGAGCAGATGACTCCTCACTACAAGTGAGTCACGTCAAATGTATCTGGACTCCAGACTTCACACTGATCCAACTTGGAGACAAAAAAAGACCTTCTCAGGCTAAAGAACATTTCGAGAAAGATTTTATAATATTTTGTGAAACGGGTCTGAAGATTATGACAATAAATTTACAATAATCTGTCTTATCTGAAATTATCTAATTGTTTTCCTCCTTTCAGTCACCTTTGTTCTCTCCCAGGTGTGTTCCGGCTGTAGAACCCTCTATCGCACTAAGGTGGAACTGCAGCCCACCCAGGAGGTCGTCCTCGAACTCGTTGAAGATGTGAACCGCGGTGAGCGCCAAACCTTGAGAGTCAGCAAACACCACGCTCTTCTTCTTTGTCCTTGGCCACAGCGGGCTGCTGCCAACCTCTGCAGCCGCAACTGCTGAGTTTATCACTCTTGTTGGCATCATGGTCGCCATAGTAACGTCACGCCCTGACAACAGACACGGTCGCAGCGGTTCACAGCGCTGCAGCAGACCAGTTGATGATGATGATAACGATGAACAACAGTTGTTAGTGAGGAAGGAGCGTAGAGGGGGAGAGCTGGCCAGGCAAATCTTCATGGCCATGTCAACAGGCATGATAGGAGATGGACCCGCGTGGCGAGGGTTGAGGATATGGAAGACACTGAGGACACAGCAACAGGTTTTTATAGTTAGGCCAGTACGTGTTTAAAAAGAAATTTAATTTTTATCATTTTGGCTCTGTACTGCACTGCTCTGTACACCCACTCCACTCAAAAATATGATTATTAGGAAAATTAATATATTCTCTTATGTTGAGGAACTTGAGGAAGCACTATGCGACAGTGCAGAGGAAAACTCCCTTTAATGCAGTGATTCTCAATTAGTGGGGCGCACCTCCCAGGGGTGGTCAAGGGGGGCGTGAGACACATGAGAATCTATTATTTTTAGCAATTTTTTTTCATTTTCATTCATTTTTCATTTTTTTAACCCAGCAGAAGTAGACCGACCCCACACACACACACGGGTGGCCCAGTGTGCAGAGTAAGAGCGCTGATGGAGGAGTTTAAAAAAACGGCAGAGATGCAAGAGGCAAGTAGAGAATGTGACGGTAAAAAAAACAAAAATATGACGAAGCCTACTTAGTCGGAAATGAGGAAAATAGCAGTACTATTGTTAAAAATGTTAAATGTTAAAAAACTATATAACAAAAAGAATAAGATGTTGTGGACAACTCATGTTTACAGTTAATAAAAAGTTTTGAATAAGTTAATAAACTGAACTTTGAAATAGTTTTAAATTGGTGCATTTCTTAATTTGATTAGATAATCAGATTCGTGGTGCCAGAAACCACATACAGTGGTTTGTACAGATAAATAATTAAATATTCTCTTGTTCTATATCAGATTTCAATCGAGGGGGGGCGTGAATTTTTTTTTTTCCCCAAACGGGGGGCACAACAGAAAAAAATTGAGAACCACTGCTTTAATAGAAGAAACCTCTAGTAGAACCAAGGACACCTGCAGGAAGGTACAGAGAGAGAGAGTGAGAGAGAGAACGAAGCACAACAAGGGGAGGGAGAAGACACAAAGTAATTAACATGCAATGATAATCTATAGCAGCATAACTAAGAGATGGTTCAGAGTCACCTGAGCCATCTCTAAGCTCTCTATAAGCTTTATCAAAAAAGAAAGTTTAAAGCCTAGTCTTAAAGGTAGAGAGGGTGTCTGCCTCTACAACTTTAACTTATGTACTACCTATATGTCCTAAATGGTCTGACCTCTAATATTCTGTGTGGTGCTTGTGCAGAGTTTGCCATGAACAGGGTGTTTTCACATTTTTTTTGGCTTGGTACATGCTCACTTTCTGAAAAGCCAGATTTCAAAATGGCAGAGAACACAAAGTTATCTACATCCAAACCAGGTTTAGCATGCAAATGTAGAGCTCAGCATTGCCTGTTTGAACCAGATACCTAAAAACTCTGACCTGAAGGCAGCCAGGATGAAATTTTGAATGACCGCAGTTAACTTTCATCAGTTGACAGTAAATATGTCGGAGTGCAATACAACATTAAACTATTTTGCCTTGGAAAAGCCTTGGGTTGCTTTTACAGTATGCCTCAGGTCATTGTCCATCTGCACTGTGAAGTACTGGCAAATAAGTTTTAAAACATTTGTGTGAATCTGAGCATACAATTTCCTTTGGACTTCATAATAATGGTTAAAAACAACAGGTTCCAAATGCCACACTGGAAATCAACTACAAACATTTTAATTGATGGCATGTATACATTTCAGGCACGTTCAAGTTTATCTACTCTATACATAATTTATTTTAAATTCTATTGCAGTGGCATCAGTCAGTGTCCTACCTGCTGTCATCCAGACGTGAGTAAAATGTCAGCATTAGATATCACTCCACTATTGCTTGGGGGAAACAAAAACAGTGACACTTTTTTTTAAAACACTGACTTTGGCTTAGTGGGACTGTTGACATGTACTTTACTTTACTTGGCAGATGCTTTTATCCAAAGCAACTTACAAGGAGAAGACACCAGCAATTACCATTCGCTTTCTGTAAATTCTGAGTTACTACAAACTGAGCTGATAAGGCCCAACTCGTCAAGATAAAGAACATGCTAGGAATTGTTACGTGCTAGACATTTTTTGTGAATGTGTGTGTGTGTGTTAGACTCATGTGAAATACTTCTTAAACAAGTGAGTTTTCAAATGTTTTTTTAAAGGTGGTGATAGTCTCAGTTAGTTGAACGGAGTAGGGCTGGCGTTCCACCAGCTGGAGACAAGAAAGGAGAATAGACTCGATTATGATCGGGGACCCCGTGTAGAGGTCATTTTTAGTCTCCTTTCATTTGCAGATCTAAGAGGCTGTGCGAAAGTGTAGCTTACTAATAGTCTGTTGATATAAAAGGGTGCAGTTCTATGTACAGCCCTGTAGGCAGGCTTCAAGGATTTAAACTCAATGCGAGCAGCTACTGGGAGCCAGAGGAGAGAGGTGAGAAGAGGTGTGACGTGGTTGTATTTCGGCTGGTTGAAAATGAGGTCGGCCGCTGCATTTTGGACCATCTGGAGGGTTTTGATGGTGACAGCAGAAGCTCCAGCCAGTAGAGAGCTGCAATAGTTGAGTTTAGAGATGACCATTGCCTGTACGAGGAGCTGTGCAGCCTGTTGTGAGAGAAAAGGCCTAATCTTTCGAATGCTGACATTTGAGGGGCCTCAGCTGAACTTTGGAGTATTTCTGCAAATAATGGGGGCTGTATATATTTAAAGCATTAAATCGTCAGGCTCCACCATATCTTAAAGACCTCATAGAACCTTATTATCCCAGCAGAGCACTTTGTGGTAAACTGGGAGGCAGAGCCTTTAGCTATCAAGCTCCTCTTCTGTAGAACCAGCTCCCAATCCAGGTTTGGGAGGCAGACACCCTCTCTACCTTTAAGACTAGACTTAAAACTTTCCTTTTTCATAAAGCTTATAGT
>JAUYWH010000011.1:18140461-18153964 GCA_034779795.1 Ctenopoma multispine | reverse complement strand
GAGACCAGCCACCCGGACAGCTGCAGCAACAATCGGTTTGCATAACCAAAGAATTTCTGCACAAACTGTCAGAAACCGTCGCAGGGAAGCTCATCTGTATGCTTGTCGTCCTCATCGGGGTCTGGACCTGACTGCAGTTCGTTGCCGTTACCGACTTGAGTGGGCAAACACTCACATTTGATGGCATTTGGCACGTTGAAAAGGCGTTCTGTTCACAGATGAGTCCCGGTTTTCACTGTTTAGGGCAGATGGCAGACAGCATGTGTGGCGTCGTGTGGGTGAGCGGTTTGCTGATGTCAACGTTGTGGATTGAGTAGCCCATGGTGGCGGTAGTGTTCTGGTATGGGCAGGCGTATGTTATGGACAACGAACACAGGTGCATTTTATTTTGAATGCACAGAGGTACCGTGACGAGATCCTAAGGCCCATTGTTGTGCCATTCATCCACGACCATCACCTCATGTTGCAGCATGATAACGCACGGCCCCATATTGCAAGGATCTGTACACAATTCCTGGAAGCTGAAAACATCCCAGTTCTTGCATGGCCAGCATACTCACCAGACATGTCACCCATTGAGCATTTTTAGGATGCTCTGGATCGGCATATACGACAGCGTGTTCCAGTTCCTGCCAATATTCAGCAACTTTGCACAGCTACTGAAGAGGAGTGGACCAATATTCCACAGGCCACAATCAACAACCTGATCAACTCTATGCGACGGAGATGTGTTGCCCGGCCTGAGGCAAATAGTGGCCACACCAGATACTGACTGGTTTTCTGCCCCACCCCCCCCCATAAAGCAAATTTCAGGGTGGCCTTTTATTGTGGGCAGCCTAAGGCACACTTGTGCAATATTCATGCTGTCTAATCAGCACCTTGACATGCCACACCTGTGAGGTGAGATGGATTATCTCTGCAAGTTTTCTTTCAAACCCCGAAGTCGGCCAGGTGCCTTTCTGTGTGGAGCTTGCATGTTCTCCCCGTGTCTGCGTGGGTTCTCTCCAGGTACTCTGGCTTCCTCCTTCCTTCCAAAGGCATGCATGTCAGTTACTTGGTTACTCTGAATTGTCCACCGGCGTGGATGTGAGCATGCGTAGTTGTATGTCTGTATACATGTATGTCGGCCCTGCAATGGACTAGTGACCTGTCCAGGGTGTACCCCGCCTCTCGCCCAAAGATGGCTGGGATAGGCTCCAGCACCCATCCCCCAAACCCTCCCCCCCGCGACCCTTACGAGGACAAGCGTTTGGGAAAATGGATGGATGGATATTTAAAAAGGAACTCAGGGTATCTCGAAAACAGAAAAAAACCTTTATATAGATAGATAGATAGATAGATAGATTTTCTTTATTTATTTATATATATTACATTAGCTGGAGTGTGGCATTAGCATTGGTGATTCTTACCTGGACTTCATCTCTTCCAAGCCCAACAGATGAACGGTGAGTAAACCCGATACTCGCTGGCTGCATCGTGGTGGGTTAGAACCCACATACAGCTGGAATGAACCAAAGTCACATGCTGTCTCCTGGGAGGCTGCAAGTCGAGGGACCTGTTGGCGTGGCAGAAGCTCAGGGGAGTCTCCATCACTAAGATAACCTGAAAAGCAAGTCTTATTATTTTACTACAGGTGGGTTTATACAGGTAGATATGGACAGGCAGGTCAGCCCTGTCTCCTAAAAATTATGTTCATATACAAATAAACTGCAATCCAGATTATGTTTTTGTAGAAAAACGTAATTGCTACCCGATTACATTTTCTGTTAAACTAATGATCGTACATATTTTCTTTCTGCCAAAATATCCGATCAGCATCCAGTTTTGTGTCCACTAAAATATAACGATACATTTCAACATGCAGACATGTGTGTGTATTGATATTAAAGTTTTAGGTGGCTTGGTAGCTCAGTGGGATAAGCCCAGACTCCCAGCCCATCCCCATAACAGGTGGGTCCTTGAGCGAGATGCCCAGCTCCCAGGCGACCACCAGTGGGCAGCCCAGGGCGCCACTCGCTGGATGGGGCGCAGTGTCAACTGCTAAAAAAAAAGTTGCTTGCAAATATTGTCAGTTGCGGGTTTTTGCATCTTATCTTCTAAAGTGTAGTTACTTATTTGGGCTTTGTTCCCAATATGAACCCTTCATGATTTTCTCCAGAATAAAGTAAAATGCAAAAGTTTGTCCTTTCAGAGCCGGCATCCGTCCAGAACCCCGTTTCCTTGGTTACTGCACCTGCCTGAGCCGGCACACACCCCCTTCCACCCGCCCGCAAAGACACACAAACAACTCCACCTGACAGTGCAACAGAGTGCAATGATAGGCAATTATAGGTGATTGATCACAGGGTACCAAATCGTAATCTCGCCTAGGGTGCAAAAATGGATCGAGCCGGCTCTGATTACAAATGAAAGCAATCCTTACTTTAGAACTTTTCTTGCCCAAACCCAACCTCACAGGGGACTTTGGTCTCAAACTCAGGTCTCTGGCATGTCAGTGCTGCACAGTAACACCCACCACCCTTCCCAACCACCTCCTTGCAAATCACTTTAAAAATGTAGCGCACCATTCATTAATTCACAAAAATACATTTCAGTACAATGTGACAATTATGTTCTACAAAAACATTCTGCAGTAATCGGGATAGGCATTTAGTTGTATACAAATGTCATTTTTAGGAGACAGGCTTTGGCAAGTTTAAGACTTCACTCCTGGAGACAAGATGGTTAGGACCCATCAGCTAGGATTTCTTCCAATTTATATGTGAATAAAATATCTGACTGAAGGATTTTAATAAACTACATAAAATTTTAAAAACTGTAAAAAAAAAAATTAAAAAAAATCACCCCCTTTATTGGCAGAGCGTCCTCTGGATGATCGTCGCAGCGGTCGGGCGGGAGGGGCAGAGCTATCCAGATGATATTTGCTGATCACATTTTGGTTTGACAACACAGATGACGAAGCTGCTACATTTCTGCCAGTTGACTCATCCCTTCCACCACCGCTGTCGTTTCCCTGTCGATGAACACGAGAGGACGAACGAAGGCTGAGTTTACGTCGCAGTTCGGGAAGTTTTTTCATCTTCAGGGAGAGTTTTCTCACAGTACCAGGAGACCTCAGCCTGTCCATCACACTGCCTGACCCACCCCCTTTCTTCTGGGAGGCAGGATTGGCGTCTGAGAACTGAAGGTCTGAGGAAGAGACAGACACAAAAACTGAGCAACTTATGGTGTTCCTGAACCTGGACCAACCACTCAGCGAAAGTATGTAACATTTAATCCAACAGAACCAGCCGATGAAGGCAGGATTTACCTGTGGTTTCTGCTGTGATGTCATCAATATGGTGGCTGACACTTGGATTGCTGCCCTCCAGTGGACAGTCAATGCTATGACCTTCTGTTGATCCTACGCAAAGTTCCTCCAACTCTTTTCTGGGTTCTCCTACCTCCACCAAGTCATCCCTCCTCCTCCATATCTCTTCTTCCCTGCATGAACCTGAATACTCCTCCTCTGGGATTGGGTTATACCAGATGTTGCTGCCACCCTCCTCCTGTGCAACTCCAACTTCATTTGAAGCCTGGGACTTTCCTGAAGACAACACCCAGGCTCGACTGCTGCGATCCAGGCTCTGTAAGTAAGCACGCTGGCCAGATAGCTTGGTGTGTACAGGTGTGCTGGGGAAGTCAGCAGAGCCCCCTGCTGACTGGAGGGCTTCCTGCTGTGCTGTCATAGAACTGACAGGAACACATGGACTGCTGCTCATATCCCAGGCCAGACTGATGCACATCTTGTCTCCACACTGCTCTGTCTGGAAGTAAAACTAAATGTAACATTTCAATCAACAGAGTTCAATAAACAAAACAACCAGGGGCATAGCAACAACAAAAACTATGAAGAACAGAAGGAAAAGAAAAGGTCAAAGTGCGAGGAGCAGAGCTTGAAGGAAAAGTACACAGGGACCGTCAAACCTGTCATCCTGTACCTTGTCCTGACTCTGCCCAGGTGCATTGTGGGATACACATGAAGGTCGCTCCAGCTCAGACATTCTGAGTGCGGAACTTAAGGAAAAGTAGTGGGGTGGAACCACAGAACCCTGTCGTGCCCACTGCTGTTTCTTAGCAACTGTGATGTGGTTTCGTGGGGGTGAAGGAGGATCAGGATCTGTTCTTGTTGTTATCGTCATTGATGGTGATGACGAAGTCTGGACAACGGTGTTTGACTTCACTGCAACATCTTAAGGAAACACATACAGATTTTATATGTTTTTTCATTGCTGAATTAAAGAGCTTTGGGCGCTAAAAGTAAAGTCAGGATGTTGGCAAAAAGAAACAAGTAGTTTTTTAATCAGTAAACTTCATCCAAATTACAGTAAAGAGAAAAAAACTGTATTAGATGTGACCAGCCATTGTCTTTAAAACAGCTCCAGTTCTCCTCAGTACACTTCTCCACCAAGCCTGCCTGGTCCATGGCTGGTTCAGAGTCAGGCCTAATTTCATAACAGTACTTCACAATTAAACAGCCAAATAACTAGGACTAGTCCAGGAAAACTGGTGTCAGTGTGGCACCAGCATTTTGTTGGACTAGTGGCAAAAACTGCTTATGAAGGTCAAAAAAACTAACTTGTCTTTACAACCACGCTGGTTTTTGTCCAAGTTCTTGGCAGGTTGGTTGTCCCAGCATCTTGGAGAAACTTTTTTCTGCTGATTTAGTCTCAGTGTCTCTGTCTTCTCTGACTGAAACCATAATGTTGAGATCAGGGCTCTGTGGGGACTTCTGGTCTCAGAAGATTCTGGCTGGATATTTGTACTTTTTGTTGGGCTGCATGATGAATCTGGGATGATTCTGATGATGATCTTTTTGATCGATATGAGAAACATCATATAGATCCATCGGTGACAGTTGATTGTTATAAATAGATACAGATAGATCAGGCAGAACCCTACCGTAACTGTCATCAATTACTTCAGATACAAGGTGGTGAGTGTAAAGTAACGTTTTGCACTATTACAGGGGGTGTTGATAGGTGGATGTTTCACTCATAAATAAAGTCTGACAGCAGAGCAATGTCTGGAAGTGAAATTAAGCATTTTTATGTTTCAGTCATATTCTGCTACTTCTCGAGCTCCATCAGCTCTGTGTCTTCTCTAATTGGTAGAGCTGAGTCATCTACTGCTGAAGTGTCAAACTGTGTTATTCTTTTCTCTAACTTTGTCCAGAACTCAAAATAAAAAATCTGCAGGAACACAACACAATCCAAATCATGATTCCATAAGAAGAGATTTAACACATGAATATTCCCTTCATGGTCTCAGACCCACTTGTCACAGACTGTCCATCTGCACAGTTTGGTCACTATTGGTCGTCTATCATCACTCAGTCCCAGCAGCTGTTTCACTGCTGAGACAAAGCGGAAATTATAAAGCAGGACTAAAATTATAGCAGCTTTTCTTTCACATCCTGAACACCTGCATTTCTCTCTTCCTGGGTTTGTGCGCAAACATATCTTTCTGTGATTATGTGGACAAACGTTAGTCTGATGCCATTTCTGTTTAAGGATTCAGATTTATGGTTCAGGTTAGAATCAGCTTTAGGACTTGGAGTTTGTAGAGGGACACATAGTTGTGTTTATTGAGGTTGTGTCAGTGACTGTCCCCACAGCTATAGAGAGACCAGCATGAGTGTTTTGTCCTCGTGACAGACAGTGTGCAGAGGGTCTGACTGAGCTCATGAATAAACCCTCTGTCTGTGTCTGGGTGTAAATCTGACCTCATTAACGTCACATTACTTCTCATTAAAACTGGAATCATTTACCTTAAAATTTAAACTCAGATCATGTCTGGATAATGGAAATGAACCATTAAAGGAGGCCAGCAGAGCTCCTCAACTGTCAGACACAACCTGATATTTTCTGTTGTAGTGGTGGCCTCTGTGTCCACCTAATGAATCAGTATTCGCAGTATTCTCCTCTGTTACCTCTATGCTTGGTCTCCACCACCTCTCATTTCCTGACCCCCTGCTCATCTGTCAGTGGGCTTGTTTGAGATGAACTGCTCCTCGTCTGGAAAGGAGATGAGAGCAGACGGCTGCGGCAGGAAGATTGGCTGAAAATCTGCTATGAATTTGGACAGTTTCTAACGTTACTTGCTGCATTCCAGCAAATCCTCACATCCTGTGAGATCGGATGCAGATTAAATCAAATTGTATTTTTCACTAAATGTTGTTTGTTGTTAAAATGCTACAGAAGATGATGTGTTTATGGTTTATTCTCCATATGTTTCATGTATTTCTCATGAAACTCGGTTTGTTATGAAGTTGTTATGAAATGCTGTCATCATGTCAGTTTGCTGATTAAACTATAAATACAAACATTAATCAGTCAATAGAAATACAAGGCAGACATTTGATCATTGATCTGTCACATATTTAGACTGTCAGAACTGATACATCTGTGCAGATGTTATTTTAGTGATTTACAAGAAATCTGTTTCTTAACAGTTTAGTTTAAGATACAATCGGCTTTTTCTGATCAATGACAGCATTTATTCAGAAAAATATTCGATCTTCATAGTGAGAACTCTGAAGAATGAATCAAAATATTTCAAACTAAATAAAACGTTTCTACTAAAAGTCCTGTTGTGGATCCAACATCTGAACCAATCAGATCTTAGATCAGGTGGGAGCAGGCGTCTCCCGTCATGCCTTGAGGTTTTGCAGCCGTTGGAGAGCAACTGCAGCACCTTGCTCCAAAATCTGCGACCGCCTTGATCTCACAAGGTTATCGTTGCCATGTAGGCATGACGTTAGAGCAAGTCGACGTTAAGTCGGACACAAAACTAACCGGCATGCACTGCAAGTCGATCACCGGTGATCGAATCTGTGTAGAACTTGCTCATCTCGAACAAGCCTAATGTTTCAGTTACAGCCACACCCACAGAGATGACTTCACAAAGGTAAAACAACTGCTGAGTGATAATAGGATGAAAATTGTTTAGGTTACATTCTGTCAAATGAAAAAACCAGGTGAACCTGAAATGTCCCAGTTTTTCTGAACCTCTCCTAGTATCAGTGTTCGGGCCGTACAGGCGATTTCTGTCTGACACTAAAACAAGACCCGACAGGAAGTGACACTTTCAGGAGGTCGGCCTCCACTTCCTGTCATCTGGACAAAGCCACAGACCTGATCAAGGACTTGGACTATGAGATAATAATATTCCATCTGGTTGTGATTAAAGCAGCTTGAGAAGTGATCACTGAGAAAACAGGGGGGTTGGAGGGTGGTGAATAAACAGCTGTGAGTGTGCAGATGTCAATGGAGTCTGTGTTCAAGACTAAACACACTACTGCCTATTCACTATTCATTAGTCTTTAAATATACAAACACACAAAGACTGCAGTCAGCAACACACACACACACACATACAGAGTCACACACACAGAGACACACAGAAGGCGATGGCTTGAGAGTGGATTCAGAAAGTGAAGTAAGAACCCTACTTGTTGACAGGACTGAGTTGTTTCACATCACTAACCGAATGATGAAGATCAACAGTTTGTGATAAAAATCATCACCTGATGTTTATAGCTGCCGAATGTAACTAAGTACACTTAACTTAAGCTTAATTAACTGGTGTGTTAAAGTACAAAATTCAGGTGTTTTTGAAGTATGTATGGTTATGAGTTAGTATAGTAACTCTTTGTCTGTGAAGATTCTCAGTCATCCAGGTGGAGTTGTCTGAAAACTGAGTCATGGCAACTGGACTTCTTTCTTTAAGGCATAGACGTTCTGCATCCACAGAACTTTATCAATCTGAGGGAAGTTGGCTAGTACAAATTTATCCTCCAGGTTGGTTTCACCTCACACCTACCTTGAATAGGCTCGTTAAGTTAAACACAGGCAGGGGATGAGTGTGGGTAGATGTAACAGCCCCACCCCTGGCAGCTCCTCCTCCCCCCATTAAGTGGGTCGTTAAGTGAGTTACTATGGTAACTATTGAACTTTTTACTGCAGTACATTTATCTGAGGTTTTAGTTACTTTACAAATCAAGATATTTACTGTAAATCATATGAAGATACGATCCTAAATATTGGTGCTGACCCGGCTATATGTTTAAAGACAAAATAAAGCACATTGAGCTGTAATCCTTATTTGGTTTTACTGTCCTGTATTTGTGAGGATTCAGTTTTACATTGCTGTGACAGCCACCCTTAGTGGGCATCAGAAATCACCTTACTCTGAATTAATGGCATCACAGAAAATAATATCTACTGTATGGAAGGTTGGAAATAACATGAGGCCCCAGCTACAGTACGAGCACCATCTCCCAACAACCCTGCTGTTATTTCATAGAGTAATTGATATAATCCGCTCTGACTGGAGAGGACCAGGATCAGACTATGGATCAGCTCAGTATTAAAAGACTGAGGCTGTGGACAAAAGATGTGATCAAACTAAAATTCTGTTAATAATCAGGTAGTGAAAAATCCTGCTGACAGGTCACTGGAAGTGCCTGCAGTGCGTAACAGTGGACTTGTAGCAGAGTATTTTCACATTGCAGTATTAGTACTTTTACTTAAGTCAAGTCATGGGTTTCTGTTTCTCTGTTACGACACACACAAAACGTTTTATATCCAACATCACTGACAAACAGGAAGTAAACACGCACAGTTCTAATGACAGGAAGTTGGAAATATAACCATGTGTAGATGATTGCAGATAGACAGAGAGACAGGATCCTGATCCCTGATTGTGTTTACAGCAGTGACAGAGCGGACCCTGGGTCAAAAACCACACAATGAAGTCCAGGACTCTGTGGTCAATCATCAGATTCATACAGTAAATACCAGACTGTCATTGACAGAAGAAACGGGCCCCTCGCTGCTCCTACTGTCAGGTACTGTATACTTTCATTATGATCATATTGGTTCTGTACACCCACAGGTTTACTACCCCCACATTCTCCATGTTTCCACTCCACAACAAGAGAACAGGATGATGAAGAACATTCAAATTTCAAAGAATAACGTGAAGGATCCATGTAGAACGTTTAACAAACACTTTTATCAAGTTACACCTCATTGAACATCAGCATCTGTGTCTGAGATCTGTTTTTATTTCAGGGTCCTGCAGTTAGTACATCATCAGTAATCCTTTCTGCCTGGACTTTGGACTAATAGACCTTTAACACTTGTGAGTATCTATGCAAGATGCTGATTATTGAGCTCAGCACAAAGACTGGAAGTGGGGGGAAACTATTAGCCTGTCTCCATCCTCCCTCTGCCTCTCTGCACAGGCTTATCAGGGTTAAACGGCTGGAAAGCTGTTTAATACCACAGCACCGAAGAATTTTCATTGCCGCATCATCAGTTTACACGGCCTATACCAGCTGAAACCAGTGACATCACAGGTGACATCATGTCTCTGATACCTTTTGATTGGCTGTATGTTTGTCTTTATAAACAGAGAAACAACACTGTCATCTCTGTCCGTTCACCACTAGCACTCACAATGACGTGGGAGAGAGGCTGACAATGTTTTATTTTACTCTGACCCTAAAGTCCTGATCCAGAGCAGACCAGTTCTAAAAATAGACTGACTTGTGGAGAAGGACATACTACAGGAAAGGATCTGATGTGTGGGCTGAGCTACAGTTTCCTGGTGACTTCTCAGGTTAAAACTGGGAGTTTTTCCACATTCAGACGTGTCATATTCTGTATGTGCTGAAGACCAGAGAACACTTAACTGTACCAGTCTCAGCCTGGGTCCAGATGAACTGTGGTTCACTTTGTTACAGAGGGACCTTTAATGTTTCCCAACCACATGGACATGTGACACTGAATTTATAAGAAAGAAACTGCTGTAATCACAGTAAATATCAGGGAAATTAACTCTGGTTCAGTTTTCTAGCTTCACTGGTTAACCATGGGTAATATGAGAACCTGGACTGTCTCTGATCCACCGGGAAATAAAAACATTTTGAACTGCTTTAAGTTCCACTTTTTCTCAGCATGGGGACATTTTAATGTTAATGTGTAGCTCTCAGCCTCACAGAGCTGCTGCAGACACAGTGAAGGTTTGTGTCCTCCACACAGTCAGAGGTCACATTATATAACACACACTTTACTAAATCCGACACGCAGATAAGCGTGTGTCTCTGTTGGGAATGTAAACAAAGAACTCTGGAACCACAGCAGATAAACTGGCCCACAGCCATGAGACCTGCTGCTGTAGTACCCTGCAGCAGGACAAGCATCTGGCTGCTCACTAACAGTGATTAAAACTCTTTGACAATGACAATGAAAAGTTTTTTTACCACCAAAAGGTGATGTTAGCCATAAACAGCAAACAGTTTTCAGTTTGATCATTTAAACCCACTCTGACACAGCCTGTCCTGGCCCCACCAGCTGACCTGTTCTGACCTAGATAATTGTGATGGTGGTGATAATTTAACAATCAGTTGTTGAGAGTTTGAGGTCTCTGCACCTCAATAAGGATCCTACTGTGTTGGATTCTATCAGGATGGACATGTTTTCTGCTGTATGCAGAGTGAGCAGTTCCTCACATGGCTGCTGTCACAGTATCTGTTGGAACCGATGCGTTTTAATATTAGTCAAGCTAAACGTGTTGTGTACAGAAGCTAAGAAGTTCCAAATCTTCCAAACATCTGCAACATTTCCTTCTTCTAACATTGTAGAGGACATATTTCTCTCTTTTTATCAATGCTGAGGACTCCACCATCTTGTCTGAATTAACTTTATTGGAATTATCTGCTGACGTTCAGTATGAGCAGAGGTTCATACATCATACATGATTATTGATCGTCAGGGCCAGAGCGCTGAATTTAGCGCTCAGAGACATGATGCTTTACATCAGCGCTATCTGCTCAAAATGACTTTTGACTACAACACTTGGACTCTGGTTCCAGAAAGACGGAGGTCCAGGATCAACATGTCCTGTCTCATGCTTCAAATCACCATTTATTTTTAGGGTTTTCCATGTGCCAGACCTGCAGTCAGTAGTCACCCTGTTGTGGTAACAAACTACATCTAGAATATGTTTAGTGGTGTCAGTTAAATGTCTTTTTTCTGTAAAACCTGATCTAAACTAAGATCTAAACAGAACCACAAACTAGTTTTTGGGTTTGATCACTGTCTGATTATTTGGACCTGAGCTTCAGGAATTCTGAACCTGACTCTGATTCCTTTTATCCGCCGTTTGTGTACTCGTGATGTGATCTGTCCCCTTGTTTGTTTCTTGAGATTGGTGTTTTTGGTATTCTAGTCATAATTTAGTGATTAACTGATTAAAATCTGGGAGGAGAGCTGCTGTGCACAGTTTCCTTTACAGGGATAAATAAAGTTGTAGTGAAAGAATTACATGTGCTGACAGTGTAGAAAAGGAGTGAAATGTTTTAGTTTGGTGATAGGGTTTGAACATTGTTCATTAAAAATGCGTTAGTGGGTTTAGAAGAGTTTATGTAGAAATGTATTTGTTTTGGGTAGACAAATGGACTTTATGGAATTTTGGATTCTTTTGTACAAGAAAAAAAGTTTTCTGAGTCAAGAGTTGATGATTTTGTGTTGAAATCTGCACTGTTTAAAAATGTGTGATCAAACTGTGCAGGATCAGACTGTAGAAGAACAGCAGCAGATGTCAGGAGGACAAAATGGAATTTGATAAACAGGATGTTAAGAGTGGACATCACCACTGTGCTGCAGCACCGTTCACCAACACTAACGTTACAAACTGTGGACCCAAAGCTGACATGATGTGTGATAATGTGTGTAGCAGTTTCCTCACCGCTCAGTTTGGGATCCGTCTTCCTGCGGGATCTGTCTTTGCCTCTCAGCCTGGAGAACGTCCTCTTCAGCAGGGGCTCGGCCATGGTGGACACCCTCCTTTCCTCCCAGTATAGGAGAGCAGAGACTATAATCCAGGAGTCAGAGCTCCTTCTCCTTCATGTTTCAGACCACAGTGTGCTCAGACTCGGCCATGACTCGTCCGTCTCTCAGAGCAGCAGAACAGGAAATGAATTCCACACATTCTTTCCCAAACTCCCCACTCTCCTCCTCCTCCTCCCCCTTTTCCTCCTCCCACTGTTCTCCCTCTGCAACGACACAGAGCAGGAGAGAGAGGATTCATGGGAAATGTAGTTTGTTCTTCAGGCTCCAAAAACACATTGATGCCTCTTGAACTAATGAACAAACAATGACTCATTCAGGACACGTCATGTTCTGTCCTGATTAAACAGTTGGACTCTGATTACTCTAACCAGACTTTGGTCTGTGTCTCTGTTTATCATTGGTTGTCTGATTAGCAGCATTAGAATCATAACGGCTGAATAAAAGCAGCTGAACTCAGTATTTCTACTGACCATCTGGACAGAAAACCTACAAAAAGCCACCAGAATCAATCATATCAGACTCACACTTAGAGTTACAGTACAGTAACTGTTAACAGTTACAGTAAAGTCTTCTTCTCCCCCACTTCACCTCCTCGGCGTTGTGTTACTGCCCTCTACTTCACTTAACCAGCTCCTGCTGCTCCAGCCTCCAGCAGCCATATTCACTGAAATATTGGGACAGTTACAACTTTCTGTCCTTCAGAGTCAGTCGACATTATTCCAGTTCTTCACTCTAAAAATCTCTTTGGATTGTTGTCCTGCTGTCCATGCATTTGTCTGAATGTGCTGCTTATATACTGTATTTGTCTTCATCCTATTGCTTCTGTCTGCAGTAAACTGTTCAATAAATACCCACATCCTGGAGTATTCAGTCCAAGATTCTAACTTTTCAGTGTATAAGTCCACCAGAGTCACCTCTGTATCAGTAAAGCAGCAGTTTGTACAGGATTAAATAAATCACACTGCAGGCACGCACTCAAACTCCTTCTCCGCTCATTTTCCTGTCTGCATCTCCACTACAGTCTCTCAAATACAAGCAAAACATGCCCAGAAGTAAATCTACAAAAACAACAAAAAAAGCAAGCTTCATGACAGTTTTCTCTCCATGCACATTGTTATCCACTGATCCACTGATCCCCAACTCCTGTGCTCCCCCATCAGCTTTGTTTTGTTTTTCACATGATCTAACTTAATTTTCCCTTTGTGCTCCTCTGTGGTGAGGAGGACCTTCTTTCAGGAATCAAGACATTGTGTGAAACAGGGTTTTCCGTGTACCAAACCTGCAGTCAGCAGTCACTGTTGTGGTAAGAAACAAAATCAGAAATATGTTCAGTGGTGTCAGTTAGTTGTCTAGCTAGCTAGTACCACCTCATTGATCCATGGTGGAAACACATGTGTGTGTGTGTGTGTGTCTGTGTCTGTCTGTGTGTGTCTGTGTGTGTGTGTGTCTGTGTGTGTGTGTGTGTGTTTGTGTGTGTGTGTGTGTGTGTGTGCTTGTGTGTGTGTCTGTGTCTGTGTGTGTGTGTCTGTGTGTGTGTGTGTGTGTGTGTCTGTGTGTGTGTGTGTGTCTGTGTGTGTGTGTGTGTGTGTGTGTGTGTGTGTGT
>JAUYWH010000011.1:18128893-18140361 GCA_034779795.1 Ctenopoma multispine | reverse complement strand
CAAGTTTAGTCCAGTTTTAATGATGTGGTCTTTGTATTTCCAGCTGATCCTGTTTTCCTCTTCTTTTTAATCCAGGACGTATTATGGTTCCCACAAACTGATCTAGGTGCTGATCTTGGTCCTTATCCTGATTCTGGAGGTTGTCAATGCTGCCACCTGCTGGTCTGCCTGAACAGTCTAATGGTCTCTGTCCAGATCAGGGGTGTCAAATCCTGATCCTCGGGGGCCACCGACCTGCTTGTTTTCCAGCCAGCCCTGCACTTACAGCTTCTCATGAACACACTGGAACCAGGTAGCAGTGGGTAGAGAAGAGAGTGTTGGAGAACAAGTAGGACAGTGGCCTGGTCTAGATCAGGGCAAAGATCCTGTAATGTGGACTCTGGTCTGATTCTTACTGGCTGAGTCCTACCTTCAGTTAAACATATCTAGGACAAAAGTGATCATAGTAGACTTCAGAACAAGCAGCCATGTACAGGTGGTCTCTTCCATTAATGGTCAGACGGTGGAAGGTGTTCAGTCCTGTAAATATCTTACTGATTCAAAACTACATTTTAAATCAAACTGTGAAGCTGTGAGCAAAAAATGTCTCTAATGACTTTCATGAGAAGGTTTTCTCGTTTCCATGTTGATAAGATTATCTAACTGTTTATAATTTTCCTTGGAGTCATGGTTTGGACATGTGTCTGTAGTAGAGTCCAAAAGACTGTAGATTATAATTTCATATGACATGTGTGGACTAGATTTTAATGTCTGATCTGAATTCATTCAAACATTTCACAAGGTCTGATTTGACAGACTTTGGATTCACCCTTTGTATAAAATGTGTATATGTGTGTAAATAAAGGTACTTTGACTTATATTATTCATGATATTCAACACACAATAAAACTAAAACAAACGTTCATACAAAACAGCTTTTAGAGCAAAAGGGAACATTTATAACAAAACAGAAAAACTCACAATAATATTTAGTGAGAAATCTTTGTGGTGTAAATGACCTCAGTAAACTGTGTGAACAACACATAACCTGTTTACAGTTTCTGTTTGTTTTTGATTGCTTTCATTTTTTAATTCCCTGTTGAAACAGAAGTTTTATTTTGAAAGGACAGCCAACAGTCGCAGTAAACAGAACTTGACATCAGAAAGTAAAGAAGTTAACAAGAAAATCACTGAGATGAAGATGAACAGAAAGTGTGTTTTTGTTTTTCTCAGCCTCGTGTGGACAAAGAGTTTGTTGGTGTTTTCTGTACATTAAAAATGAATCTTGAGTTTATTGTAGGCGTCATATTTATCTTGTTATGATGTGATTAAGGTCCTACCTGGTTTTAATTTGTTCTCTTGTCCTTTGTTTTCTTTCTTCTAGCTCCTATGTTGGTTGGTTGGTTTGGTAGTAAGTTATGTGTGTGTGTGAAAATATGAACGTCTGCTAACCGCATCTTAGTTTGTTGTTAAAGTGTTGGTAAATAGATTTGGTTTGTTCTTGAACGTCACAACTCTCCTCTATATACAAAGTAATGTAGAAAACCCAACAGAACCAAAATCAGGATGGGCGGTGCATCATCAGCTTCCTGTTTGGACCAACAAAATAAAAGCTCGTCAGCTGTTTGTCGTCAGCTTAGTTTGTCCATCTGTTGCCAAAGAAACACTGTGTGTGTGTGTGTCTGTGTGTGTGTCTGTGTGTGTGCGTGTGTGTCTGTGTGTGTCTGTGTGTGTGTGTCTGTGTGTGTCTCTGTCTGTGTGTGTCTCTGTCTGTGTGTCTGTGTGTGTCTGTGTGTGTCTGTGTGTCTGTGCGTGTGTGTGTGTCTGTGTGTGTGTCTGTGTGTGTGTGTCTGTGTGTGTGTCTGTGTGTGTGTCTGTGTGTGTGTGTCTGTGTGTGTGTGTCTGTGTGTGTCTGTGTGTGTGTGTGTGTGTGTGTGTGTGTGTGTGTCTGTGTGTCTGTGTGTGTGTGTGTGTGAGCCCTGCTCCAGCTGCAGTAGTAGTAGTTTTATTTTCAACCTGTTGAACAGTACGTGTCAGTCTGAGGTTCACAGATGTTAATGATCTTATCTGTTGTTTTTACTGATTTAATAATTAAATTCAAGTTAATTTAAATTCTTGTGTAATAAAGGTTTATTCTATTTTATTTTATTCTATTCTATTAAGATTAGAAACATCCCTAAATTGTAGTAAACTGATTGTGTTTGTACAGAAACATAATTTACATTTGATCATGTCAGGAAGAATAAAGAGAAGCGATAAAGGAAGTGAATATGTTTCCTCCAGCAGATGGCGTAACATCCCAACACAACAAAAATGGCTGTGAATTATTATTATTATTATACTTTTTATGTATTTTATCTTGTTGTTATTTAATGTGGCTCTAAAAATAAAGGCTAATATACTGCATGCTCATCATCATCATCATCAGTAATGCTCCTAAAATAATAACAATACCAATGAGTTTTAGAAAAAATGTGTTTAAAAGTCAAATGTATCATTAGAAACTATTAGAGTTCAGAGCTATAGTCAGTATGAAGACAACAGGATATAAAATTCACAATTGTTGTTAATTAACATTTCACTTCCAGAGTTCACCTTCACAATAAAAGTCTGGAAACTCACTTTATTCTGTCCTGATGTAGAGGACGGGGCAGACAGTTCACAGGACAGCAAGTCACCAGATTAAAAACAGAAGACACACCAGCTCCGGACATCTGGAGCCGCCAGTCAAACTTGAATTAATTAACCTCCTCGGTTAATTAATTAAAGACACGTCAGGTTCGATTAGGAGCAATTAAAGAACTGGATTCATTTTAATCAACCCTGATCAGACGCTTTGCTGTTGTCACAGAGGACGGGTGAACTCGTGTCTACTGCATTAGCAGCCTGTCAGACCAAACTGCAGGCATCACAGAGTTTATAGAGCTCCTTGTATCCTGTCACTTCCCTACTGCTTCACCAAACGTCTGAACATACAAGCCTGAGATTAGATTAGAATTTTAGGCGCCGCCTGTGAACATGCTCAAGCTCAGCTCAGGTACTTTCTTCTGGGCTGATGATAGAAACATTAAGGAAACAGATGGTGGCTAAAATCTGACTTTTTCATCAAGTCAAGATAACTGAATATTACATACACCATACATTAATGAGCCAAGCATGGATTAGGTGAACTCTCGGTGTTGCTGTGTAAGTTTTACACAGGTTCAATTTACAGGAGTCATCTCAAAGCAGTTTACAGTGTAAACATTACTGAATATAAATATATACAGAATATTTTAGAAAACCCAACAGTCCCACTGAGCAGCACTAGGCAACAGTGGAGAGGAAAATCTCTAGAAACCTGGAAACCTCCAGCAGAATCAGGCTCAGGGCGGGCGGCCATCTGCCTCGACCGGAGAGGTAGGATTAGGATTAAACAGACTGGTCTGGCAACAAGGTCTCCAGGTTTCTCCAGGAGTATCTTCAGGTGTTGGTTGTTGTTGATGGTCCTGCTCCACTTCTCTGCTCTTTAAATCAAACGCCTGCTTCCTAAAAACTCACTGAATCGATCTGATGTCTATATTCTAACAAATCACAACATAATGAGCTCATATTGGACCATCGTTCTCTCTATGTTACTGATGTCTTTCCCTTTTATTTTGACTTTAATCTAAAGAATTTATTTGTTCTATTAATCAGATTAAATTCATCAGTCACTAATTATTAATGGCAGCTGCCAAGTAAATAGAAGATTTTTCTTATTGAGACAAAAGACTGAACATCTGACTCAGTGGAATCTTTTATTGACATATTTCTGACTGAAGCTCTGTAGTTTAATAAAATCCAGTTTCTAACGTGTGAATTTTCATCATCTTCATAAATGAAGTGATGGTTTTATAATTCATGTCTAAAACAGGAGGAAACAAACATTTCCACAATGACTGCTCCTTTATTCTTATTAATTTTAATAAACCATCACAATCCGTTCCAGGATGAATGAGGCTCTTCTCTGTGTGTCCTCTTGGTGTCGCTCTTTCCTCGCTTGCCCGTCTCTCTGCTGGGACAGAAGGAATTCCCTGAACTGGGACGACTGGAAATCCCTCTGCAACACACTCACACAGAATGTGAAAGTGTTTTTCTGTTTGGAGCTGAAGGTCGACTGCTTTGTTTCCTCTCATTTTATTCTCATTTTTCTGCCTCCTCGTCTGTTTCTTCCACAGAACCTGCAGCAGAGTCAGACAATAGAGGCGCGTTAGACGACAAGAAAATAACAGCATAATGAAACAAAATGGAGGTAAAATAAAATGACAGTAGAGCACAACAGATAGAAACAAGAAGAGAACAATGCAGAAGAGAATAAACCAGAGTAAACAATAAAATTAAATAAAACACAAGAGAAGAGAAAAGAAAAGAAAACAAGTAAATGAGTGAAATAGAAAAATACAGTTAGCTAAATTAGAATGAGGCGAGAGATGCAGAAATAGAAAAAGCAGGAAAAGTCAACCAGGAAAAGGGAAGAAGTGGAAAAAATAAAAAAACAAAGCAACTAAAAGACAGTAATGGTAAATGTGCTTTACACTGCTTCACACACACTGATGGCAGAGCTGCTATGCAGCTGACCTGACACCAAGGCCAACTTGGGGTTCAGTGTCTTTCCCAAGGACACCTCCTGAGCCACAGCAGCCCCTGACAGTAGAATAAAAATAGACGTCAGTAGAATGTGACTCGAACTGAATCTGACTTCAGTTAAAGTTCAGTGAATTTAGAGAGGACGGGCGCCACAGAACCACAAACTCCCCAGTTCGAGAGTCCTGCTGCTTGTATTTCACACCAAACTGTCAAAATAAAAGCCTCGTAATCTTAGTTCCTAGAAACCTGAAACCTGAAGAGCTGTTGGAGACAATGTCATTGATTTTAACTGATTTCAGAACAAATCACTGAATTTGATGTGATTAAGGGATCAGGTCTGAGAGGACCTGAGCCAGACCTGAGGTGACTGACTTTATTAGATGATTAAAAAACGCAGCTCTCACATCGCTGATTAAAAGTGATTAGTTATGATGTGACTGATTATAAACCTGATTTATTTCACACCTGCATCACTTCACCTGAGCGGTTTTATAGATGGAAGGTGACCGAGCTCCTTTTCTCTGTAAAGATCATCGAGCTCTAACCGGCAGATATTACAAATTTCACCATACTGAATCCGTCCTTGCTCTGACCAGTAATCAGATTACTATTCCAACCTCCTCTGGATGTTTAGCTGAAGCAGAATACACTGATTCCTGACAGTTTCTGACTGTTTTTCATTTTCACAGCTCAAGTTTCACAGCAAAGTTTCCGTCTGTCTTGTTATAATCCAGGAAAACATCTGTCCATGTGAAGATCTCTGCTTCATCCAGACTTTTGTACGTGTTGGTGGTCGTTCTACATACAGAAACCGGGTTTCTCTGATCCACTACCCTGATTACAAAGATGTGGTTGAAATGTGGTGTGTGTCCATGTGCACACTCAGACACACACACACACACACACACACACACACACACACACACACACACAAACACACAGGTCTAACCATCACTAATAATCTAATAATCACTAGGTGTCAAACCAAAACCTTAAACCTGATCCTGAACACAGAACCTGAGGTCCTGGGACTGAGTCAGCTGTCTGTGTGTGTGTGTGTGTCTGTGTGTGAGACAGCTGGCCCATCTGACTTCGCCGTGACATCTGGGGAACCCACCGGTGAGCCGCCCTGAACGTCGGTTGATGTTGCTATTTAAATGCAAATGTGTGTGTGTTGAGCACTTGCACGATCACACACACAAAAGGAAACACTTCACACACAACAAAGAGGAGATGGCTTTAACACACACACACACAGACACACACTGCAGTGATTGACTCGTCTATGAATCAGATGATAAACTGCAGAAAAACAGAGTTCTAATGACCCGTCTTCATCTGATTCTTCTAATAATCACAGTTATTAATTAATTACAGACACGATAACGATTTGATTTCTGTTCAGTTACAGGTTTGAAATTCAGAACCACTGGCAAAGAACAGAATTTAGATTAAAGTCAATTCATTTGATTTAATAATCATTTCTCTGTAGTCACACTTAGCAGGAAAATAAAACGTTGTATTTCGAGAAACCAGTTTGTTCTGGTCCTGCTCGTCCGGCTCTCTTTACACATGGTTTTATGTGTTTTGCTCTAATTATTTGTGTGTAAAGTGATAAAAAGATTTCATCATGGCATCATGAAAACAGGATTACACTCAAACCTAGTTGAGAGTTATTAAACAAAATATTCTAACGTACGGCCTCAGGTGAGTCTCACATCAGGTGGGAATTTAATCTTTTTTGCAGAAGCTCACCAGCAAAATGCTTGATTTTAAGACTTTAACCACAGAGGGGAAATAAAAGCAGGTCGGACACAGAATAATAAAACAGTAAATCTGCATTCAGGTGTAAAAGAGTTAAAGAGAATTAAAAATGAGGATGATCCATCGTGTCCGTCCTGTAACGCCACGGAGAATGCTGAACGATTGATCACCTGCAGCTCAACGTAACTGAGTTTCTGTTCATGTAAATGAGATCAAACCCCTGCAGCTCAACACGAGGCTGAGCACATTTCAATAAAGACATCATCTAATAAAAACTGCAGGTTATGTGTTTGACCTGGACTCTGTTTGTGTGATGAGGATTTACTGGTTTTACTTTTTTACTTTTAATATCACAGAGAAAATTCCTTTACTCTGTCTGTGTATTAATAATCGTCCTGGTCAGTAAAGTTTAAAACTGTCACGCAAATCTGACATTTTATCTTTTCTGGAAATAACAGGATTCTGTTCTTATTTTTTTTAAAACACTTCTAATAATTAGTTTTATTAGAACGCTGCTGTTTCAATTATAAACTGACTCGCTGATTTATTTTCTCTTTTTTATTTTTTCTGACAGTTTATTTTAAATTTGTATTCTTTTAAAATACCTCACTTGTATTTTCAACATTGTTTTAGATTCAAAATCTTCAGCTGCTTCACACTGTTTTATAAGAATTTTTATTTATAATAACTGGAGATGAGAGGAATTAATCACAGACATTTAAAATATTTATTGATAGTGAATTAAAACTCGTTTAAAAGCAGCTTTGACAGCATCCGATCGAGAACCCTCTCTTCCCACCCCCCACCCCTCCTTTCTGCAGGTCGGGATTTGTCCTGAAAGAGCGAAGCCTCATTTGGAAACCAGATTGCCATTTCCTCCTCCTCTTTACCCTCCTCACCCCCCCAATACCCCACACCCCTCTGCACCCCCCACCCCACCCCTCCAGTGTTTCAGATCAGACCTCCTCCTTCAGACAGCTCATTTATTCGTCCATTTAAATTGAATTATCAGCGTATTACTACAGACAAAATGGCAATTTTACTGCTCCTGTTATTGTAGTTATTATTATTATAGCTATAGTTTTTATTATATATGTTATTATAGTTATTATTATTATTAATGTGATTACTGTTATTATTATTATTTCTGTTGTTATTATTATTATTGATATACTTATTACTGTTGTTATTATTATTGATGTTGTTGAACAGTCTGGTGTGTTCTAATGATTTTTTTTTTTTTTTTTAACAGTATATTCAAAATAAAAACGGAGCAGAAAAAAAGTCCACTAACCTTGTCTTCATCTGGATGAGACACACCTCCTCCTCCTGCTCCTCCTCTTCATCACTCTTAATTTTTCCACATGTTCTTCTCTTTTTCCCTTCCTTTTATTCAAAGTTTCAACTTGTAAAAAATCTCCATGTCTCCTGCTTCTCGTCCATCTAGATTCCTCCTTTTTTTTCCTTTTCCTTATCTTTTTCTCTTCATCCTATTCTCACTTCTGTTGAAAATCCTTTTCCTCCTTCTCTTAACACTCGTTTCCTCCTCTCATCCTTTCATTTCTGCCTCTTCTTTTCCTCCTCACTATAACATGGTTTCGACTCAATCCTCCCTTCTCCTCCTCCTCTTCTCACTTTTCCTTCCTCCTTAAGTTATTTTTTAGCCCGGACTCGGTCCACCCCTCGGAGCCTCGGAGGCCTTGGTCCCCAGAAGACTGGAGCACTGTTCCTCTAAAAAACTGGTCTCACTTTCTGTCTGAAGTCAGATGGTCTCAGTCTATAAAACCTGTAAATATTCCTGCTCAAGTTTTCCTGAAGATCCACGTCTAGCAGAAATTAAAAAAACATTTGAATGTGAGAGAATTATTGTTGCTATTATGTCCCTTTATAGTGATTCTGCTCTGGTTCGGCTACTGGGAGAGGGTTTAAATGAGATCAAATGTTGGATCCCTGTGTTGGACATAAACTGGACATTTGCTTTCAAAGGTTTTTGGAAAAAAAAAAAACGATTAGAGACTGGTTAAGATTTTACCTGAGGAGCTGAGTTCAGCCCATTGTCTTTTTTTTTATTCTCTCTGTGTCCATGAATGTTTTTACAGCAGCTGAGAACTGTAACTGATTCAGAATCTGATTCTGACGTACTGAGGTAACATCCTGTCTCTTCTCTAAAAGTCTGAATACACAGTGAGAATCCCTCACCGCTTTCCCACCAGCTTCCTGCATCGTCACATCTTCAGACAGAGTCCCTTTGGGGGACCTCTGTGGATCACTGACAGATGGTCCAAAATGCTGCAGCTAAACTCCAGGTCTCAATCAATAGGTCTTGTGACAAATTGGCACCAAGGGTTCAGAATCAGAACCAGTTCTAGTGACTCAGTTTGTCGTGCCTTGCTCCAGGATCAGAACTAAAGGAGGCAGTGTTTAGAGGTTGTGGAACAGTTTTTTTATCTTATCTGCTCTCGTAGAAATAAACTTTACTGAACAGACAGAACCAGACACCAAACCAGTTCAGGTTCTTCATTTTACTGGCGAGACATGGAATGGGGGGAGTGGGGGGGTTACTGCACCGGGCTCTCTCTCTCTCTCTCTCTCTGGTTGGTGGTTCAAGCTCCCGCCTCCTCTCCCTCCTCCCCTCTCCTCCCTCTCTTTATCTTTCCCTCCTTCTCTCTTTCTCCCTCACACACTCTCTCACCTCTCCTATCCTTATATGGCTATAGCCCGCCCCTGCAGTGATGTCACTGGCTCTGAGGAAGACCCGTGGGGTTTTTGGGTTTTGGCGTCCAGTCCTGTGGGGCCGCAGGGCTGAGAGTTTCTCCTCCGCTCCTCATCCCTCCATCATCATCTCCTCCTCTCTTTGGGGAAAAGAAAAAAGACACTTTGCTCGCGCTCGATTCGCCGTCCGGACCCGGCTCTGTTTTCTCATCCTCTGAGGATTTTATTTCTCTTTTCCATTTTTTTCCTCCTCCATCCTTTCCTCATGTTGGCTTTCAACATGATGCAGACACCAACAATCTTTAAAATATCTTTAAAATAAAAATCAGAGAAAGGATTTAAAAAAAAAGTTGAATTAAACCTGAAATACAGACAAAAACTTGTGCAGAAGAATAAAAGTCCTGCCTCACCTCTGCACAAATCAAATTTTTCTTCTTCTTGCCTCTTTTCTTCGTCCCGTTTCCTCCTCCTCCTCTGACTTCGAAGTTTTGATGTTTGTAAAGAAATTGAGTGAGAAGATTGAGCCTAAATTTTCTGCTGGACTTTCCTTCCTGTAGATTTTTAATTCTTCTTGTTTTGTATTTGTGGCTGTGCGGCGGCAACAGCGGCGGTCACAGCATTGGGGCCCCGGAGATGTTCGGGATCCAGGACAACCTGCCCCGCGGGGCCACAGCCAGCATGAAGGAGGAGCCGCTGGCTGTTCGCTCCTGGATGCACTCAGCCGGCGTGGTTGACGCCAACACAGCCGCTCAGAGGTAAACTCACCACCGCCCCAGAGGGATTGTGGGAGCTGTAGTCCCAGTGGACAAACGGCCGCCCGGCAGGAGCATTTAAATCAGAAGGAGAGAGCTTTAAACTGACAATATTTCTGATGTGATGCTGCTGCAGCTTAGATTCAGTTTCTGAATATTTCCTTCAGCTCTGAACACTGAATTTCTCTAATTATACTAAAAGATTTTTTTCTGGATTGAAAATGTTGAGAATGAAAACTGCTTAAAGTTTTTGGGAGATCAAAAAGAAAAAGATGCTTCTGATGAGAAAACACCTTTGGCTAAAAAGAAATTTCATATGAAGAATTATTAAAATAATAATTAAATTGTGATAGTCAGATAATATTTGTAGTTTGTGACTGAAGGTTCTCAGAACATTTTTCAAAAGGACACAAGTGAAAAAAAAGCATCAGAAAGGACAGAAGCTAATATTTCTCATACTATTCATGTTTCCAGAGTTTGTGTTTCAGCCTGAGACGTTTGGAAAGATAAAACTGAATTATTCTCATATTTCTGATCTTTTGAGGGTTCACAAACCAAAATAAGTCTCTGAAAAGACAAAAGATGGAAAAGTGTTTTTTTATTGAAGCTGTTTCAGGTGTGAAAGTTCAACCTGCAGCTTTTTCTTATTCACATAGATGCTTTTAAGTGTAGAAATTGTTTCAGGTGAAACTCTAGCTCAGAGCAAAAGCTTTAACAAATATGGATTTTTATTGAAGCTGAATCAGAGCAGATTCTTCACACTTGTCATTAACACCTGTAACATCTGTGAAATCCTCAATTCTTTTTACTTTTGATCAGGACGTTTTTACACATCATTCGCAGTAATGTGTTTTATTATCAGGGTTAAATAAAGTTAATCATATTAAATCGTGCAGAAACATCTAAGTATTTTTTAAGACATTATTTCTATTAAATCTATGTGTAATGTTCATGTTCTCACAAATTTTCTGTGGTAAGACAACAAGGCTGATTTTTCATTTCATCACACCCGAGTAAAGTTCTTATTATCAACATGTGACATGAACATTTCAGAGAAGCAGCAGAATAAAAACTGAAATAATTAATCGACTGACAAACTCCATGTTAGGATGAAATTAATAAATGAAATAATTAATTAATTAAAATCCTTATTTATTTTTTAAGATCAGATAATTATTCTTAGGATGAGAATCCTGATAAAACAGGTTCTAACACGATCAGCTGCATATTAATTTATTATTTCCAACAAAGATCAGTTTGTGACTTTTCTATGATAATTAGAAAAGATTCAGCCTGCAAAAACATCAGATCTGTTTTTCTCTCAGATCTTTTTTCACATTTTCAACAAAAGAAAAATTATCAAATTTAATTTACTGTAAAAAAATGATTTATTTATATTATAACTTGTTTCTGCTGACACATCATATTCTGAAGATTTAAAATAATAATAAAAAAAAAAAATCTTTATAATAACTGGAAATCTTTAAATATCTTCTTACTTTAGTTTTCATCATGTTCTTGATTTGAAACACTTCATATTCTGAACCTGAAGAAGTGTTTCTATGTCGGCCTCAGGCTTCACTCTTCACGCTTTTTTTATTTGTGTCTTTTTGTTATAATTCATTAATTATTTTAAACTATTTATATACGATA
>JAUYWH010000011.1:18109442-18128793 GCA_034779795.1 Ctenopoma multispine | reverse complement strand
AAACAAATATTCAAACTGTATTTTAATGAGGGGATGTGTTTGCAGCCAGGGTCAAAGCTGCAGTTTGACTTTTTTATGATGAATATTTATAAAGCCTGACATGAACATGTGATTTTTCTTTTTGGAATAATTCCCTGCAGTGTTAACATGTTGTTGTGAACATGATTCATTCATGCGGAGGTTAAAGCCTGAAGCTTCGTGTCACATCTATCCGAACACTTTCTTATTTTTATGAATATTTTACATCTTACATTCCTCAGCTCACTGAATTATTACCTTTAATTATCATTTGTGTGTTGAATGTGTGTTTAACACATTTGAGGTCAAACAAAAGTACATTTTAAAAGGTGGTTTGTTTCTCATCATATATGAAGACTTTTGTCCTTCTGCATCAGATTTTCATAGTTTCATTTCCTCTTTATTATCTTATCTCATCTTAGTCTTTTAACATCAGATGACCATGATAAATTATTAACAAGCAATAATTAAATAATATAATTTATTTTAAATTGTACTTTATTCAGAAAACCAGAGATTTTCTTTGTGTTAAATTAGGTTTTCAGGATTGGAGGACCTGTTATTTTCTTCTTCTTCTTCTTGGAAGTAGAATTCTGGTTGTTTAGTGTGAACACAGAATTTAAGTAAGATAGAAAAAGATTTAAAGGTGAAGACATATTTCACGTTTTCAGGTAGTCACACTGTCGCTGTCACATTTACACTAGTGTTAAATTCATCAGTCACAACTGTGCTACGACTCACCACCAGTAACCACCAGTAACTATGGTAAACATGGAGTCATCAGGACACAAATAAAAACTAAAACCAACAAAAATTTTAATCTGGACTCGACCTAAACCAAAGTCCTAAGGTATCCCTCAGAACACGTGATGGCTCTGACATTGTTAGTAGTCTCACATGGCTGACCTGCTCTCTGTCTGTCTGTCATCTCAGCGGGGTGGGGTTAGCTCGTGCTCACTTTGAGAAGCAGCCTCCATCTAATCTGAGGAAGTCCAACTTCTTCCACTTTGTGCTGGCGCTGTACGACCGACAGGGTCAGCCGGTCGAGATCGAACGCACCACCTATGTCGACTTTGTGGAGAAAGAAAAGGTAAGAGCTGTGATACAAATCAAACACACCCTTGTCCTTATGCCTACCTGAACCCCACCTCTGAACCTAAGTAGATAACAAGAAAACAAACACACTCTCCATCTAAAAGACGATGACAATTAAAATAATTTGCTATGGATAAGACACCTATTGTTAGGTTTCATACCTGCCTACCAGGAAGTAGAAAGCAAACACACCCTGAGCTCAGGGATGGAGGCTCAGGTTTTATTTATTTGTGTCTGTTTTTGTGTTCAGGAGCCGACAGGAGAGAAAACCAACAATGGGATTCATTACAAACTGCAGCTGCTCTACAGTAATGGTGGGTACGCTTGTTTTAATCCTGACTTTGAATAAAAAACAATCATCACTCATCATTATTATTAATCGAAGCATTGTTGGATTGTGTGTCCAGGAGTCAGAACGGAGCAGGATCTGTACGTCCGACTGATCGACTCCATGACCAAACAGGTAACCTGCTGATTACTGATTATAAGAAAATCAATCATAATGATCGGTGGCAGATAAAATGATCACCAACAACAATAAAAGAGACAATGAATCATTTATGATTTGACATTAACACCAGTTGAGTGAAGAGCTTAGAAGGAGAGACAGGTTTTTCCTGCTGCAGTCCAAGCTGTCAGGTTCAGGCCCACTTCTCTTTGACGCCTGAAACATTTTCTGACAGTTGGTTGTTTTTTTTTTCTCTTCTCCTCCTTCACCCTGAAACCTTCCTCCCTCCGTGTTCTCACTGACACTGTCCTGAAACATGTTTGTTCTGTACTGCAGAGCTGCTCCACCCTGATGGTTTAATGATCACTAAAGCGAACAGTACATTTCTAATGGAAACCAAACCTGAAGAAGGCTTTTCTACTTTTTCTGTCTCTGTATCAAGAAAAGTCTTACTTAACATTTAGCAGTCATCACCAACACAGACTGGAGACAGAAGACCCTCAGACTCTGACACCATCTAACACAGCTCTGACAGATTCTCCACATGCCTGTGTTAGACTGGGTGGTGGCTCAAAACCTTTTATCCCACTTGAACCTCTGATTTAGAAAAAAGAAAACAGGGAACATCACACAAATGTGTGTGTGATGTGATTTGAACACATAGTTCACTACAACACGTTAACTACTAACACGTTGCAGACTGTTTCTAACATGCAGATTATTCAGCAGGAATAAACTTACCTTAGTTTGTCTGCACCTTCCAAAAACCACCAGAAAAGGCCAGAAACCTGTGTTTTAGTTTCTAGATGATCTAGTTTATTTTAACCTTGAACCGTGAACGCTTCCTAACCAGCAGTTTACATGTTGATGAACCTGCTTGTGTCTCACATTCAAAGGTTTCTTATAGTTAACTGTTTTCTGTGTTAAGAAAATGGGAACTAAAGAGTTCAGAAGCTAGACCTGGACCCTAAATAATCAGTCCAGTGTTGTAGCAGGAGAAGGATGCCTGACGTCAGCATTTTAGATCATAGATTGTCTTCTTAAATTTAGGAACAAACATGTTTTCTAAGCAGAATGCATCATAAACATGATGATCTCAACGTACTAACAACTGCATGATCTTTATTGCAGCGCCACCCTGAGAACAAACTTTATATGGACAAATAAACACTGGTATTGTTGTGCAATTACACACTGATGAAACAAGTCCAGTCAGCAGTCTCTCTCTCTCTCAGTCTGTTCTCTCTGTCGTACACTGAGACACTAATGGAAACCAGCAGCAGTCAAAGCATTTTAATCTAACGAGTCATTCAATTAGTGGGCTTTTAACGAGCGTGCCCGTCAGGCGTCGTTTGCATTGTGTGATCCGTTCTTTGTGAAAAAAGCGTTTCATGCATTTGGTTCCAGCTGTTTCATATGAGTTTCTGCAGGCTGCAGCTGTAATGAAACATTCAGAGGATCAAATGTTTGCCCTCATTTCTGCCTGCTCACTTCACACACTCTGGCTAATAGCTAATAATCGCTCATAATTGAGACGAATGAAATGAGACTTTAATTGAGTTGTTTCTGCTGCTGGCCAATGAAAAGGAAGGGGAAAAGTTGTAATACACAGGTTTCAGCATCACTGTACACGAGCTCAGAGAACGAGGAAACGTCTGTGTGTTTCAGCACCTCCACGTGGTTACCTGTACCTGTGTGTGTGTGTTTCAGGCAATCATCTATGAAGGTCAGGACAAGAACCCAGAGATGTGTCGAGTTCTGCTGACACACGAGATCATGTGCAGGTAAGAATCTGCACGTATCTGGACTAAAAACACCTGGGGAAAATCTGGACCTGAGTGTGGAGGACCAGGTCTCAGTGTAACACTACATGACCTGGTTCTTAAATATATCAGAGTCCTAGTAGATTTGAGGAAAGTCCCATGTGGTCTGTAGTCAGACTGCAGTAGTTCTAATGTGCAACATAAGTGCTGTTGAAGTGAACGTGGTCAGTTTGGGTTTTTATTATTCTGTCTGTGTCTGTGTCAGTCGCTGCTGTGATAAGAAGAGCTGTGGAAACAGGAACGAGACGCCGTCAGACCCCGTCATCATCGACAGGTAACAGATACCGACTGTACTATCGCTCAGCGTGTGAACGTGTTCCACATTAGTTTAATACGTTTGTGGAGCCTGGCTGAGACCGTGTGTGTATGAAACATGTTGTTTTAGGCCTAAGCTGGTATTTAAATTCAGAGCAGCACGTCAGAGTGTGAGAGCTGATGGAGCTGAGACAGTTCTCTTGAATCCAGACTTTAACAGAAGAAAATATCTAAACACAGAAAAGAGGAATTTTAAAGATGATGACAAGCTGCCATCACACGTATCAGCTGCTCTTCACTTTATTCTGACGCACGTTTGAACAGACACATATTTCCTGGAGATACTGAGCTGATCTGGTTCAGACGAGGCAGTCCACCCCCCCTCTCTGCTGCATCTTCTCCTCCTCCCATTCTTCCCTCTCTTCTGTCCCATGAGGAATCATACGCTCTCCTCTCCTCTTTTCACCTCCCCCTCCTCTTCACTTTACCCCTTTCCTCCTCTCCTCTCGTCCTCCCCCTGAGTATCACCCCCTCCCCCCCATGCCTGGTGAGGAAGGAGGGTGGAGTAAAAGGAGGGAATATGGATGGAGTGATGGAGGTATAAATGGATGGCTGTGACTGCGGCAGCCTTTTGAAAGGAGAAGTGGTGTTATTACAGCAGCTCTTTTTCTCCCCCCGCCTGCTGAAATGCATGATGGGAAGGTCTCCTGTGTTTTCGGCAGCGTCCAGTGAACAGGAAACATGTCAGGGTCAGACTGCTGCTGAGAGCACAAACACTCTCACATTCACAACCAGTCTGGGTTTTAGATTTAAACCTGCTGCTCCAGTAAAACCAGCAAAACCAGCACGCTGCAGTGTTACTGTCCTCCTGAACATATCAGTTCTTTAATTCACACAACAAATGTGACATTTTCATTGAGTCTCCACAGAATGTGCAGCTGCTGGAGCTTTGCATCATTTGTCATGTTTTCTTTTTCTTTTTGAAAGCTGTTTGTAAAATCTCAGTCGTTAGAAGAAATGGAATAATTAGTTTTGTTTAGGAGGCCACAGTACATGAATCTGGACTGTTTTAGTGTCGTCGTACCTCACAGTGGTCATAGGTCAGGTGAGAAAATCCACAGGAACCTCAGTGACTCCTGCTGATGTTACATACGCATGTTATTGTGTGTTAGTGTGTTAGTTAGTGTTGTGACTTCCGTTAACGCTGCACTTTTTGTCACATGTCCTTATAAGTAACAAGCATTTGGTTCCAGCAGCACTTGGTTCCAAAATCACTCATCTGTTCAGTTTATGTTCTGGAAACTCTGAGAACTCCAGATTTCAGAAAAACGAACAAAATAAGAAACAACCTCCAAAACATTTCTTAAATTTTTTGAAGTTACGTTAAAGAAAACAGTTGTTCTCACACTCCTGGATTGATCAAGAGGTAAGAAATGTGACTTTCATTTAGCAGCAGACACAAGGACATGACAAAGTTTTGGGGTCGGATCCTGCGGCCAACTCAGCGCCTCTGCAGTGTTTCTTGTCTCATCTCAGTGGTGTTGTTAACGTATGAGGTTTTATTTTGCTCGGCTGGCAAAACAAACTAAAGAAAGCATCAGTTCAAAGAGCTATTTTTTACTGAGTGCACTGTACATGCTGCTGTTCCCCTGTGGCCTCCTGAAGGGTCCCCTCCCACAGGTTGATCCTCACTGGTCTTTCAGGCTCTTTGTTCTGCGAGCAGACAGGAGTCTTTGTGGGTCAGTGGTGACGGGACGATCTCCCCTCTGAACATTGACTGTGAGAACGTTTTAACACGATGATCTTCGCTCTTTAAACTCCAAAATTCCTCTCAGGTGAGATTTGATTTGTCTTCTGTCGGCCTGTTTGTAGCTGATGATGACGATGGTGATGGGACCAGATCTCATCTTTTCATGCTCTCGCTTTGAATACCAGATGTGAGAATTTTTTGAGGGGGGGTACAATCTCCCGTCTCAGGGTCTCTGGTGTCTGCAGTGTGGGATTATGGGAGGACGACACGCTGTCAATCATTTAGCAGGCGTAGGTGTGATTTCCCTCTCATGCTGCAGGTTGGTTAAGGATGGAATCTCATTACTGGACGTGTTTCAGGGTGACTGACAGCAGAATAATGTTTTGAGCCCCAGAGGCCCTCGGCTGGCTAAATGTTAAATGTATGAATGCATGGGAGTCAATGGAGAGATGAAGTGTAGCTGAATATTTTTTCTTCCTGGGAAACAGTCAGGGAATGAGTAGTGTGACCCTGAACTCACCATCTGCTGTTTATGGGCAGCAGGAAGACAAACACAACAGCAGGCCGTCTTAAATTCAGTAGAGGACTTTAAGAACAGGTGAGGATGTAGGTGAGGATGCTTTGAAGATTCGGGAGGTTTCAGTAAATCAGTTAAACAGATGATGTCCCGTTTCGTTTAATAAAAGTAGTTTGATAACACAGTTGTCTTTATTACGTGTCCTCAAGCAGCTGAATGTAGTCAGTCACTTTTTATGGGTTTTTATTATTACAAGGTGTATTTGTATTTGTATTTGTATTATTTTTGCTTTTATTTCTTTCACATTTATTCACATTTGAACATGAAATCATGGACTGACAAATTGTAGCAGTCTCCTCCATCTTACTGTTACCTGTGGCTCTTTGACACTTGAATGCAACAGTTCTCATTAAGATGCTGTTACATACTGTTAATGTGGCTGGTCTCATCCCACAGGATGACACAGTATTTCTTCATCTTAAGACATAAAATCCTGTGTTACTCAGATTTGTTTCTCAAACTGGGGAAACTGGTACCAGGCTCCTGCTGCACCTTTTCTGTCTCAATAAACTTTAGGAGACACGTTCCACAACACACAACAACCTGTGTCCACAAAGTCTTATTTACCTCCACGGAAAATCTGTGTGGCGTAGAGAGCAGCAGTGTGTGTGTGTTTCTTTGTGTGTTATCTAACAGTCTGAGGTGTTGGAGGACATGTGTCGATCGTCGTGTTCATCATTAAACATCAGATGCTCTGATGGAGGAGGCACACAGTGAGTTTAAAACCAAATCTCTCCTCATTCTCTTTAACACTACTGATCTTCCTCCTCTACACCTCTTCCTCTTCTTCTTTTCCTACCTTGTTTTATACACATCCTTCTGCTAAAAAGGAATGAAGGCAACATTAAAAGACACCTCTTTCCTCTAATTTTTTTATTAGCTTTTTCCTCCTCTCTTAGTGTGTCTGTGTGTGTGTGTTGATTGTATAATTGTTACAGATAGCGACAGATCAATAATGATTAACATCTTTCAGAAACGTGTGTGTTTCTATCTCTTGTCCTGACACACACACAGTTGTATTTCAGCAAACAGCTTCATGTTGCATCAGACTAATTAACCACACACACACACACACACACAGGCTCAGTTTGATTGACAGCTGTGTGTTTGGTTTTGTTTATTTTTGTTGCCGTTAACAAGCTCTTAACGAGGCAACTGTTAACAAGCCGTTTGACTCAAAGAAAAACATAGAACATTCTCCATGACGACAACATCGTCCATCTGTCAACAACAGTCTAACCTCCTCTGATGATGTCATTGACTTTACCTTCAGCTGACAGTCGCTCAAGTTCAAAGTTGCACAGTCTAGTTGCTGATTGCTTCAATGTCTCTGCAGCATTTCGTTGCCAGAAACACTAAGAACTAATTGTTGATCTATCTACTGTCTTTCTGAGTTAGTCAGCTTTTCTGTGGTTTTCTATTAAGTTGTGTTTCTGTGTTAATCTTGTTTTTTCAACCGCATCTCTCTGGTCATTCTGTGTTTGCAGCATGTTTTCTTTCTCCATTGGTCATGTTGTTCCTCTGGGTTGATCAGCCTGGTTGTTATCCAAGTTTCATGTGCTCCTCCACAGCAGAGGTTGATGGAGAATTACTCAGACATACGTTGCTGGTTGAGTGAGAGGTTGCGTTAAAACCACAATCTTCAGACAACTTTACCTGGATGACTGAGAATCTTCACAGGTTAAAACCACTAGTGTCACTGTCTCTGTAGTAAATTTCATTAATTTTCTTTTCCTGGTTCTGTCCATCAGCTGAGTCTTAGTGAAGAAAGCTTCATGAGGATTTGTCTTAACGAGGACAAAAACGACTTAATGAGAATCACCTTTAATAAGTGTAAAACTTCCAGGATGAGAGGGAGGTGAAGTCCTGCCTCAGCTGACACGTGGGTGGTCCTCACGCAGAGATGGCATGTCATTGGCTGGAGGTTCAGACTGTAATATGAAACCTCAGATACACAAAGCAGTACAGTGGGATCAGCAGCACTTAAAAATTACAAATGCAAATTAGTTTAATTAAACATGTAAATTAGCTCCGGAAATGCTTCCTCTTTGGTAAAATGGTTTCCAGTCTGTCAGACAATTTAAAGGTGATTGGCTTGACAAAGAAAGCTTAACAAGCTCCTTAAAACGCTATGGTCCCCTGGAGAAACAAGGGCAACACACTTTGACATGCTGCACAAACTGGTCGAAAAAGAATCTGATGCCAACATACAGCAGATACAAAGCAACAAAATTTGTGTTTTCACTGTCAGTGATTAGTCAAGGTGTTCCTCAGGGCTCTTGTCTTGATCCTGCACTTTTTCGGTTTACATACCAGTAGCTCCATAACACTGATCAACTAAGAATGACATCAGATACAATATTCATTAGTAGGAGACATTCACTGTTGGTTTCCGCCTTCAGAAAGAAAATTATTTTACAGAGGTCGGTCTCTTCATAACCTCCTCTTCCTCCTCACTGTGATGAACAACAGAAGACGAGGAGGAAGAGCTGTCGGTTTCCATTTACTGTGAAGAGAGATGATGGACTCCTCATTATCTAGTTTAATTACCTCCTTCTTCACCTCCTTTCCTCCTCCACCTCCTCCTCCCTATTCTATATCAGAGTCTGGAAACCCAGAACAAAACTCTCCGGGCCTGGAAAACCTGCTTGTGTGTGTGTGTGTGTGTGTGTATTTGAGAGCAGCAGTGATTGGCAGCTGACATTAAGTTGTTTAGCAGTAAAATGTCAAAGCCTGAATATTCCTGTCGCTGTCTTTGACCGTGTCTGTCTGCAGGAGGAGCAGAGTTAAAGCTGAATATCTCAGATGTCTCAGATCTTAAATTCGTGTTGTTGAACCACTTCAGAATTTTCTTCTGAATCCGAATATAGACTGGTAAAGTCACAACACATTGTACAGCACAGTGTTTGACTCACACAATGATCCAGTTGTATCAGCTTATGTGAAGTTAATCTGAATGTTATTTACACATGTTTGAGTTTTCCTTTCATAGAAACTCCCTTTTCATCTTTTCGCTAACATTATAAACTCCAGCTGACCAGTCTAATTCTGGTCAGACTGGTCGACACATCACCAGCAGTCACTTTTCCAACATTGTGGTCCTGTGTTCATATAATGCACAAACTTTGCGCCTTTCATCATAAAAATAATCAACATTTTGATAGTTTGAACAATGACTGAATCTGCAGCTTCTCACTGATCAAATTTACAGTTAAATTAACACTTAGTCAGAAGCATTTCATGGTGACTGTTAAACGCATTTTAGTCCATTCTAAAATTTTGGATGACTTTATTGAAGATTTTAACACAGCTGTGACACATCTGGACTGTATTTTATCTCCTTGACCTGATGTTGTGTTAGGGGTAGGGTTAGGATGTGTGTGTGTGCTTGTGTGTGTGTGTGCGCGCACTGTAACAGCTGGTACTCTGTTCTTCAACCTGTGATGCCATCTGACATAGACACACACATACACACACACCCTCCATGACTTTCCGTAAGTATGCAAAATCACACATTTTGTCTCCGGCTATAAAAAGGCAATCAGTGTGTGTGTGTGTGTGTGTGTGTGTGTGTGTGTGTGTGTGTGTGTTTGTGTCATAATAGCTGTTAATTAGCTCCATGTTCAAACCAGCCGCGGATGCTAATTAGCAGAAAACCTGTACAGCATTTGGTGTTAATTAGTGACTGTGTGAGTGACAAGCCCAAACACATCTGACCACACACACACACACAGCTGTCAGATTTTTAGCTCTTTCTTCTGATGCTTTTGTTGGATTTAACATGACACTTAAGTCAGTTTTTACTTTAACTATTAATCTTATTTTATTTGAGCCTGTTTTTCTACAGGCAGCTTCTAACAATCCTGGACTTAGTTTTGAGGGACGACGTGGTTTTTAGTTTCACCTCTGTGGATCCCTGCTTAGTTCAAAATTGAACTTCACAAAACACCCCAGTCCAAGCAGTCTGAAAGACTGAGGCATAGTTGGTAGGCCAGTTATCTATGAACCCAATTTGGAGGGTTCTTGGTTCTCTGGAGAGGACCCTCAACCCTTGGTGCTTAAAATGCAGATGCCTTTTCAGGAGAATTTTCTCCAAAGGGAATCAATGAAGTATAAATTATTATTAATAATTAATAAAAATACAACTGCAGGCAACATAACAGATGCAGCAATGAAGGTAGTTAGGTCCAGCAGGTAGAGACTGTGTGTGTGGTTCACACACACAAAGTGAGGGGCTGAAGGTAAACAAACCCAACATACAAAGAGAGCACTCCAAGGACATGATGAGAGCAAACAGAGAACACACTGAGAGCATGTCGAGGACACACTGCTGCCTGACAGCTTCTCTAGTCTCCAATTACAGCAGAGTTCAGAGGTCAAGACGAACGGATTCATCATGCTAATCATGAACGATGATAATATGTGTGTGTGTCGTATGAATTAAACATGCAGCTCAGCTGGCTGTGAACGCACACAGGAGTAATGGAGCAGGACAGACTAAGGGGTTTTGAGATTTTTAAGGTTTAACTCGTGATTCATTATCAGAGATGTTGGGCTTCAGCGTCTTAAAGAGCATTTATCCTCTCAGTGTGTGTGTGTGTAACTAAAGTGTGTCACCTTGTTGTCGACCGCTGTGTGTTGAAGACAGACGATCTGAAACAAGCTGTTAGAAAAGCGAGCTTCTGACACATTAGGTTAACAAATAGGTGAACATGACACACTGTAATGAAAGAAATACAAGATGGAGCTCAGTCTCAGTCTTTAAACATTTGACATAAACATGTACCTGTTAACTACACGTCCTAAATTATTCTATGTAGCGTCTAACGAATGTTCTGTGGTGAATATAACTTCTGGTAATTTCTGGTCCGGCTGCTTTCCACAGTGTTTTGTGTACCTGTCCTGAGGTGAGGGGGGCCGAGTGGTCTAGGTTTGTGTGTGCCTCCTCTCTGTGTTGTGGCTGGAGGTCTCAAAGTGGGTGTAGAAGGTGCTGAGATCATGTGGAAGACTGCTGTTGGTGCTGTATTTCCAGTCTGTCTTGCAGGGTGCTCTCAGCCTCTGGGGTCCAGATTTTAACTTCTGCCTTTTTGGGGGGGGCACCATGTTGAAATCAAAGGTGTGAGAATTGAATTTGTATTTCGGTGACACATCTGAAATTCTTGATGTAAAAACAGAAGATAGAAGACAGCGGCTGTGGCAGTAGATTTTGTGAGTGAACCCGTTTTGAAAGACAGCAGCTGCTTTAAAGTAAAGATGAACCTGGGACAGAGCGAACACTGTAAATGACTCACATCAGATTAACAGGCAGAGCTGCCAATAGCACGTAAATCACACACACTCTCTCTGTGGCAGTACATTACCTCCTCACTCTGTGACTACATTTTCTACCTCATAGAGCATATTAACTCCAGCACAGTGTGTGTCAGAGTGTGTGTTCAGGTTTAGTGTGTGTCTGACTTCTATTCTTGCAGGAAATAAATTCACAGTGCGTCCTAATTTCCTGCTCGTAAATATGAGCAATAATAGTTTGCGTGTGTGTGTGTGGATGTGTGTGTGTGTGTGTGTGTGTGTCGGGTCTTCCCTGCTGATCACATAACAAATTGAAAGCTTAATCTTTCCTGGACATAGATTTATAACCTCGATTGCTGAATTTCATTCAGAGGAAATAGATGGAAAGAAGAGACAAAAGGTGGCAAGGAGGGAGGAAACAAAGGGAGGAGAAGAGAAGAGGTGTATATGAACTAGCCGAACTACTGCTGCTACACTTAACTTATAACTGCATATAATTGCATTTTTACCTTTAACTTGTGCTCTTTGTTTAAGTTGTTCTTATTTTTACTTTATTTAGATCTGTGTTTTTAAACTTTCTGTTTAATTAAAAATTGTAAACCTATAACAATTATAACTTATAACTCATAACTTTTTCACAGTCATAACAAAGAAGCGGTTCAGGGTACATTTCACTATGGTTGTACTTGTATAAGTATGCATGTGATAAATAAAGAATCCTGAATCTTGAGATGGAAAGGAGATGAACAGGAGAGGAGAGGAGAGGAGAGGAGAGGAGAGGAGAGGAGAGGAGAGGAGAGGAGGTGGAGAAAGGAGGAGTGTAGATAAGGTGAGTGTGTGTCTCTGAGGATATAGTGTTGATCAGGTGAGACTCCTGCTAATCTGGTTGTTACCACGGTGATAAAACAGCAGCTGATCTGAGGTCAGAGGTCACACTGATAGACTGAGGTTATCTTCACACGAACACTCATCAACACCTGCGAGAGCCGATCCACTCAGAGAGAACTTGCTGCTGGAACAGGGTACTAACTAATACTAACACCAACATACATACTAATAATAATACTAACTATTACTAATACTAATACTGACGCTAATACATATACAACTGTACATTTCCTGTACTATTTTTAAAACTGTAAATCTGATTTAAAATCAAGTTTGAATGTTGGATCAATACAAACGGACCCCAGTGCCACAGGATCTTCTTCTCCATGTTAGAGGGTGTTTCTCCATTCATTTACATTGTGTGAAAAGGAAGTGAATACATGTACACACACACACACACAAAACAACGTGTGCACATGTTTCTGTCTCAGATTTGAATCTTTGCATCTGAGGCCTGGTGAAGCTGCTTCATTTAAACTGAAAATATATTTAGTGTGTCACTGCTGTGTCGTAAGAAGCCTTGTTTATTCCTCAACGATCAGGGTTCCTGGTCAGAACATGCTGGACCTTAGGTAAAGCCTTGAGTCTCCAGCTCTGATTTAAAACACTTCATATGGAGACGAAACTGAAGCTGAGCATTAACTGGTCCAGATTTTGGGGCTCACCTGGACAGGTGTGCTCCATCATGTCGACCTGACCTAAGAGTGTAAAACCACGGTGTTTTCTGCTCAGCTGCAATAGAATGAGAGAGAAAACACTTTAGAATTAAACCTGGAACTTCTGCAGGCTCTCACAAACATTTTCGTACATGTTTGTGTTATGTATGTGTCATGTTTTGTAGTATTTGTATCAGATGTAGTCAGGCGGTCTCCTATGGTGGTGTTCTTGTAGAAATGGTTTGTTTGCAGAGCATCTGTTAAAAAAGACTGTGTGTGTGTGTGTGTGTGTTGGCGTCAGCACTTTGTCCTTCTGCAGAAACATTAGAGACAAGCAGCAAAGAATGCTGGGAAATCAATACTGCAGAGTCCCTCAGAGACCAAAAATACCGCCTGAGAGGGACTTCTGTCTTTTTTGTCCTTTTGTGTGTGTTTACAACTCATTACCATGGAAACCACTGTGATCCTGTGTTACCGTATGCAGCATAGCTTCAGACAGACTCCTGTCTACCCCCATCCCCATAGCTGGTGTCACAGTCCAGACTTTTCTTAAAATTTGTTCAAAAAATTACAAATGAGGTTCTGTTGTGAGTCATTTGTGGATGTGAAGGTTTCCTGGTGGGGTGTCACAGGAATAGAACCTTAAGCAAGAGCTAAACAGCAAAGATAACATGTTATGCACTTTGATGAACACATTTATTCAAGCAAAACGAGACAGATTTTGTGTTGAGGCTTGAGATCTGATGTGTGGATGCGACTGTGCTCCCTGTTCTTTGTCTTCTCTCCATCCTACTTCTCTCCTGGGAGAGGATGACAGGAGCGAGAGAGAGACTGTTCAGGGTTACAGCTGACAGAATGACAGAGAGACGATGCGTCCTCTGTATTTACCCAGTGTAATACAAGTTAACATACAGCCAGTGTGTGTGTGTGTGTGTAAATGTTTGTTCCATCCAGGCTCTAAAACATGAACAGAAACAGCTAAAATTTCTCAAACACAGACATGAGAATATAAGTAGACAACTCAATCCACTGAGGAAAACTGTGTCAGTGGAAGATCCAGTTTTGACTAGAGTGAACAAGATTTTTGTTTGAGTTTTGCTCTATTTTCTGAAAAAAGAAGAATGTTCATGTGGAGAGGAGAACAGTAAGGATGTGGACACACGCACCACATGTCTGAGGCTCTCTGACGGACTGCAGCTTCTCTGCACTGATACTGAAGAAACAACTTAAGACACTGTCAATAAACACAAACCAGTGATCACTTATGCTGATGTTCTTATCTAATGATTATGTTGCTTTAAACAGACTCTACGCAAAGCACAGAATATACAGAAACAAAAAACATGATAAGAACAAAGAAGTCTCAAAATGAATGATGATAATTATGATTGTTGTTCTCCACCGTCCCCTTTACAGAGGGGGGAGGTATTATGGTTTTATGGCAACAGGCAGAAATGATCTCCTGTGGCGTTCAGTGGAACACTTGAGGTTGATCAGTCTCTGGCTGAACGTGCTCCTCTGTCCACTGTGAAGCGGGTGGGAGGGATTGTCCGGTATTGAGAGGAGTTTGGTCATCATCCTCCTCTCAGCTCCAAGCCAATACCTATACCTATCACTGTAATTTGTAACTGCTATGCAACTTCTAAGAAATTAATTACTCTGTGTCTGTTTATGCATGTGCAGGTTCTTCTTGAAGTTCTTTCTGAAGTGTAACCAGAACTGCCTGAAAAATGCAGGGAACCCACGAGACATGAGGAGATTCCAGGTAAGACACACACACACACACAGATTAATTCATTTCCCTAAAGGGCAGGACATGGCTTTGGAGGACCTGCTGTACCCATAATGCACTGCAACAGGGCGGCCCGAGGCTTATTGCTTTGCAGATATAATATGAGAGGTCAACAGGGAACTGTCTGTCTGTCCTATCTCTCAGTTGTTTAAATCTGTTTAAAATCTTGTCCTGCTGCATCTTTATTAAACAAAATCAGCTTCATTCATTTATTTTTATACTTATTACATCAAAGAAATTCTGTTTCTGTGAATCTTTTCAACTCACACAGAACAGAGAGAACTACAAGCTTACCTCACTGAAGAGACAACGTGCTCCTAGAAAATAAAAGTTGTTTAACATATTGTTGATTTTCACATCATTCTTTTTGAAAGAACTGAAAACAGCGACTGTAGTTTTTCCCAAAGAAAACGCTGACACTGTCTGGCTGTACACTAAGTAGGGAGTCAGTACATAAATTCCTTGACAGGAATTTCAATTATACATTTACAATCACAGTTACACGAGGATCATAAATACATAGAAAAAGAGGATCCATGAGGAGCCACATATAAACGTGTGAGCAAAGTGCTAAAATAGTTCAACGTAAACTTGGCATGAATGAGCTCAACAAACAGTGTTTTTAGAGCAGTGTGGTTTCTCTGCAGAAGCTTACGGTCACTTTTACACCATATGAGACGATTAGATAACAGGTCATCGTGTAGCATCCATTCGTCACCGACCCCGTTTCAATCACACAGAACATGATTTGTGATAAATTCAGTGCTTCTGTGTGGAGATGTGTCTCAGTAAGCCACTGATTAAAAGAGTGACTGCTCAGATAAGAGACACTTTACAAACACACTCGACACTGAGTGCTGCTCTCGTCTGAAGAGGTTTCATTCATCAACCACTTAACAACAAGAAGCAGCTGACAGCTTATCAGTGACGACTAGTCTGTGATTGATCCTCTAATTATTGATCAGCCATGTCATCCCATTACAATGTAAAATACCAGGAGAGGAGAGAAAAAGAAGAAAAAATCAAGACATGGTCAATAATGATAATATTAATAACAGACTTCATCGATCCCCCCCTGTTTGGACAGCTGTCACACAGAACATGTCGGTACTGCTACGGGGTCCAAGGGCACCTCAGCATGTAGTCAATGTGACCCTGGGGTACAAAGACAACTGCTGAAATTAAAAAGCAAACAAATAAATTAATAAAAAACCGCACAATGCAATAAAGAACAATGAGGAGATCGAGGAAAATGGAAAAAATTTGAAAGTTCAGACTGAAGACATGAGGACAGAGGATGAGAGCATGAAAATCTAATAAAGTCAAATCCAAGATGATGTGGAAAGAAATAAAGAGAGGGAAACTGCAGAGAGACAAAGAAAGGAGAAGAAAAGAAAACTTGAAGTCCTTTCACTTAAATCATCATCAACACTGCAGAATGCTAACGTAGGTTTAGCTGCTATAAAGCATTGTATACCATGTAGCATGCTAACACTGGCTAATAAGCTCTGAATCCAAAGTCCAAGTGAGGCTGATGTCAGTAGTTATATTCATAATATATGTTTATAATATAATATCTAAGAATGACAGTTGGCATCAGAACCACTGGGATGGATTATTAGGGCTCTGCTCCACTCTTAATCAGTTTCATCATGAACTGGGCCGCCACGTTTTCAATAACAATGCTACGCTTTGTCACCATACCTCCAGCTTCATGCTCAAACAGGAGATTTGTCGGCTAAAATAACCTCACGTGAGGTGAATTTAGATTTTTCATCACTTTGTGCGAGCAAAAAGCTGTTAAAATATTTCAGTAAGAAGCAGAGTGGAGGACTGACATACACAGGCAGGCTGCTTCTGAGGCTAAAAGAAGAGGATATATTGTTAGTGGGAATCTTCCTCGTCCTCCTTGACTCACAGTTTCCATGTGTCTCTCTCTCCACGCTGTGCTGGCCGAGCTGACAGGATGTTAAGTCCAGTTAAACCAGCAGGGGAGGAGGAGGGAGACAGGGTGAGCAAGCTACAGAGAGCAAGTGGAGAGAGATCATTTAATTTGGACAGGTGAAGTCAGGTGAAGCCTCTGGACTCATCGGTGGTTGTCGTGGTGACAGCAGGGTGAAGGATGTGCTAGTGAGTCACCTTAGCGACAGAGAGTACACCTCTACTTGATCTCTGTGTGACCTTCGGCTCCATCACCACGGATCAACGGGAACAACCTCGCCATGGCAACCAGCCAGAGATGATGAATGACAACAGCTGAGTGGCTGTCAGACAGGATGTGATGTCAGAAAGGGGGCGGGAACAGAGCGGATAACACAGAGAACATTTTTAATCACAAGGTGGCAGCAAAATAACAAAGCCCCTTTGTAAATTAAAAAAATAAAAAACTTTTTTACATTTTCACTATATGTCACATATTTGACATGTAAAATATAAAATTAATGAAGATCCAAAAATTTATTATGTTACAATAATAGAAACAAGTAAGTATCATACTACTACTAATAACTTTAGTTATTCTGTTAATGTAATTTCTTCTTTTTTCAGGTTTGTTATAAATTTTTATTTAATTTTTTACACAGATCTCATGAATTAAGTAAAATCTGTATAAAACCAGATTCATAGCATTTTACTTTAGGAGCTTTAAAATAACTGACAGTTCACTTGGCTTCTGACTTTTTCCTCTCATGTGCTAAAAATAACCAGGAGAAACTATGACTATCTCAAAAAATGATCTATGGAATTTTGTATGTCACAAACATAATTATTCTGACAATCTAATCACTGTTTCTTTAATGCAACACCAGTTATACAATTAACATCTCTCATAACCAATGTTACAGAATTTACTCAGAAGTTAAATTACCCTTTCTTTTGGCTTTGAGAACTATTTAGTATTTTTAGTTTTGGCCACCCCCAACCTTTCAGATATATGAGTTACGTGGGCACAAGGCTTTGAAAAGACTAAACAGAGACTATTCTTAAGTAAATTTTGAGTTTTCTGTGTTTCCAGGTGGTGGTGTCAACAACAGTGAATGTAGACGGCCATGTTCTCGCCGTTTCTGACAACATGTTTGTTCATAACAACTCTAAACATGGACGCCGGGCCCGGAGACTTGATCCATCTGAAGGTACAAAGTTAACAGTTTTATTGTGGCTTAAACACAAGAGGGACCAGTACAGAACCCTGAGGTTCACGTTTCACCAGTTGTGGAGGAGCAGTGGACTTAATACAATACACCACTGTAAAGGATAAAGGAGAAATTAAATAAAATACGTGTGGAACCCTGAAGACATAAGGATGACTCACATTCACTAATCACAGATTATACCCATGGGCTCCTGTCAGACCATGCTGCATCTGTGCTGTGGAACAGTTCTTAGTCTAGCACAGCAGGCTTTTGTTAAACTGGATGATGACACATACTGTAACTAACAGGATTTCTACATTCACTGTTATTTCCAATTCCTCAAAGTTCAGCAGTGCTAAGACAGTTTCTGGCTGATGCCAAAAATTTACATGTGAACAATAACAAAATTTGAAATCTGCGCATTGGTTTACTTCACTTAAGTGAACCCAGGAAAAAAAGGAACAGACTTTGGGTGAAATGTTGCTACAGAATACAAATGTTGGTCTAAAACATATAAACCAGGGAACCTGAACAGCCAGAGAGAGGAGTGTAATTTGGTCTTTGAAGAGAAATCCCCCCAGTGGCTTGTGGGTAGGAAAACCAGACTCTTTACTGTCCCCAGAGAGGACAGTGTGTGTGTGAGTGTGTCTTTTTGTGGGCCATTCAACCTCTTTAATTGCCCTCCTAATTAAAGACAGTAACCATAGAAACCACCCCTCCCAATCAGAGTGCAGTCGAGTCCCGTGGGTTTGAACCCTCTCCCTCATTTTCCTGTTTCTCCTGCTTCTTCTCTTCTTCTAAATGTTTTTCACATTTAGTACCACACATTAAAGTCTTAAAGCAGTCAACATGACAAACATCTGAAGTAACCAGTAACTCAGGTTCATCAGTGTCTCTGTGTCGGTCAGCCCGCTCCAGAGGAACACTGACAGATGCACAGAGTACTGCTGCAGCTATGTCAATTACTTTAACTTGAGAATGACGAATCTTTTGCCAAATAGCAGCAGTAAATTTACAAAAGAGAAAATAAGACAGGTCTCCTGAAACCAACAGTAATTAGTTTAATTATTAGAAATATATATGGATATATAGATACTTTTATTTGACCATGGATGTTCATTCTCTACTTTACTGTATTGTAATGTTATCTTAACAAACACCTCTAAATATAACCCATTTAGTGCATTTTACGTTCTAGGGTTTGATCAAATTCAATTCAGGTTAACCACAGCTCAGGCAGAACTTTACTATCTTCTTGGAGGCTGTGTGATGTTTATAGGAGAAAACGTGTGGACTTGGAACAGGACTCGAGTCTTGGAAGGCTCCAGTTTTGTGAAACTAAACATCCCAGACTTTGGACACTTTATGTACAGGGTGGGCCATTTATATGGATACACCTTAATAAAATAGGAATGGTTGGTGATACTAAAGTCCTGTTTCTGGCACATTAGTATATGTGAAGGGGCAAACTCCTGAAGATGGGTGGTGACCATGGTGGGTATTTAGAAGTTGGCCATCTTGGATACAACTTTTGTTTTTTCAATAGGAAGAAGGCCATGTGACACATCTAACTTGTTGGTAATGTCACAAGAAAAACAATGGTGTGCTTGGTTTTAACGTAACTTTATT
>JAUYWH010000011.1:18101605-18109342 GCA_034779795.1 Ctenopoma multispine | reverse complement strand
CACACACACACACACACACACACACACACACACACAGACACACACACACACACACACACAGACACACACACACACACGGACACACACACACACACAGACACACACACAGACAAACACACACACACACACACAGTTCCTTCATTTCACTTTATAATTAATCTGCACCCACACTTGAAAGAAGAGAGAGAAGTAGTCATTACTGGGCGTGTGTGTGTGTCTGTGTGTGTGTCTGTGTGTGATGAACTAAGCTAAAGCGGATAAAAGTCCCGACCCAATTAAATCACGTTCTGTGTGTGGCTGTGTGTGTGTGTGTGTGTGTCTTTCAGTGGTTGTATGAATACATTCTAGTTTTTTATACCATTGTTGTGAGGACATTTCTACAGGTTGAGGTTTGAGGGTTCAGACCTGATCTTATGGTTCAGGTTAGAATGAGGTTTAGGTTATGTTGGGACTGAGTCATGTCAGTGAGTGTCCTCAGATCAAACGAGTGTGTTTAGATCAGTGGTTCCCAATATGTGGTCTTAGACCACTTATTAAGACTTATTAAGAAACTGGCAGATAATTAGAATCAGAATAAGAGTCAGAAAAACAAACATAGTTTAGTTGTTTCACTAAAATTAACAGATTGAAGTGAAATAAGTTCAGGACTCCAACAGAAAAACCTGTGCTGGGGGATCAGACCATCATATTACTCTTCTGTAGAGGGAAACAAACCAGGAGGGGTCTCTAGAGCCAGGACTTACTCAGGTGAGGTATCAGTGAAAAGGGACCCTAACCCTATGGACCAACAAGTCAAACCCTCAATAGGGTCCAAGATGTTCTCCAGTTTTAAGAGGCCAGTGCTGCTGTAGTTAGTGGTTTATGTTGGCATGTGAATCAAACCAGAAACACTGAGCTTTGATTCTTCTGCTGTTAACGAATGTCATACTTTACAGTCGGGATTCCACATTGCTCACGTTTTAGTGTGGCCACAGTAAGAACTCACAAAACACACCTTTGTGACTGCCCCTCTGTCTCTGGTCCAGCAGCCACTCCGTGTATTAAAGCCATCAGTCCCAGCGAGGGCTGGACGACGGGGGGAGCCACAGTCATCCTGATTGGAGACAACTTCTTTGACGGTCTACAGGTCGTCTTCGGCACCATGCTGGTGTGGAGTGAGGTAAAACACGCCTCAACAATCAGCGACAACAGCAGGAGTACGCTCGTGTATATACCTTTCACTGTACATTGTACCGTATTTCTCTCCCCCAGCTCATCACCCCTCACGCTATCCGGGTCCAGACTCCTCCTCGCCACATTCCTGGGGTTGTCGAGGTCACGCTATCATACAAATCTAAGCAGTTCTGTAAAGGAGCGCCGGGACGCTTCGTCTACACAGGTAACACAAAGTTTGTTCTGATTGGCTAACCCCCCAGCCAATGACAGCACAACGGTCCAACACTCCCTCAACAAATAATGAGAGAGACTCACTAATCAAAATCCAGCCTGAACGTCCCTGTTTTTATCATCATGCACAAACAAGCCCTCACGACACAAATACACGTTCAAACTTATACAAAACAATTTTTCTAAATGTGCTGGTTCTCAGAAGAATCCAAAAATCAGCAGCAATACCAGCAGCACAAAGATGTTACCAGTGTTTTCTGACCAGGGTTTCCTAAAGTCATGCTCTTATAACATATCCCAGATCCAATCCAACTTTAACTTCACCTTTATATACAAAGCACTTTAAAAACAACCAGGACAGGACCAAAGTGCTGTACAGTGAATACGTTAAGAACAATAAATCAAATGAAATTGCATCACATAAAAATAAAAACAAAATAAAGCACAAATAATACATCAGTAAAAACAGTCCTATATTGACAACAACATAAAACAGTACAAAATCAACTAAAGCACTAAAATGAAATAGAAATGAACTAAAACCAGGCCATGGTGAAGAGATGGGTTTTCAGAAGTGATTTAAAAACTGTCTAATCTCTAAAGGCAGATTGTTCCACAGTTTGGGAGCTTATGGGGAAGAACGTCTCTGTACAGATGTCACAGCTCTAATCTCATTCCTGGTTATTATTATTACTCTGATCATTCGTCAGCAGTATAACAAACCCTGCAGGGGTTAGTCTTCTCTAAGCCTTCAGCCTGACCCTCATGAGAGGTTCACACTCATTTGAATACAGACTCATTGACAATATTTCTAATACAAACTCAGAGAAGAAGAGCATGTTTGTGAGTTTACATGTTCTCTCTGTGGCTGTGTTGGTTTCCTTCAGGTCCAAACACATAGAAGAATAGAATTGGTACTTTATTGATCTCCTTGGAAAAATTCCTTGCCTCTGTGAAGCGCCAAGGGTCGGGGTATCGGTGTCTTGTCCAAGGACACCTCAGCATTTTAGCTTGTTGGGTCTGAAATCGAATCGAACCGGTGACCCTTGGGTTTGAAGACGACTGCCCTACCCACTGAGCTATCATGCCACCCCAAAAGCTGTCAGAAGTGGGATAGAGTTAGGTTTAAAGTTAAGTGTCTCAGTGTGCACCCCCACCTCCACCACCCAATGAATGAACAAATTCAGAATATATGGTAGACAGAGATAGAGAATGAATAGATGCAAACTAAAAGACTGTGTCATCTTCCAAACTTCTCTTGATAAAACACAATCATCCACTCACAGGACACTGCGTCACGCTAACATTACACTTCAGAGACAGACGTGTTACAGCCTTTAAGACGATCTGAACAAAAGCTCAAACCTGTGGTGAACGTCATATCTTTCTCCAATCTGTGTGTTAGTGTCCATAGTGAGACGTTTACTGAGCTGCTCCTGCTAACGGAATAACACCTGACAGCTGTCATTAATAACACCCTGTCTTTATGAAACCATTTTTCTCTATTTGCTGCTCAGACTCAGACATTCCATTCATCCACCCGCCCCGCCCCATCTTTCAGTTTCTCTCTGCACTCTGAACCCCCAGCCCCCAGCCCACTATTAGTCCCTCATTGTTTTTATATGTGTTTCAGGTCAGTGAAGGTGTTTCTGTTCATACATTTAAATCCCATTTAAACTCTGTCTATGGACCTTCATGTTAGCAAAGTACCTGTGATGTCATTAGTCACATGACCTTCGTCTTCTCATCGTATGTCATTCACCACCCTGCACCTCCTGCTACCAGCATGCACTGCACCTCCACCTCCATAAAGAGTGGAGTAAGAAGAAGGTGAAGTAGATGTACATAGATGTAAACTGTAAGTCACCTGCACCTTGTTCAGCCTGTAGGTGACTGTACAGGACACGCCTCCAGGTTTTTACCCAAATATCATCTGTGGCTAAAAGTAGTTAGGGCAGTCAGCTAATGAAAGGACCCCCAGGGCCATGGTCCTCCCCCATAGTGCCAGTGTCAATGATCTGCTGTGGCGACCCCAAAAGCGAGCAGCCGAAAGAAACGTAGTTTTACTGAACTGGTGGAGTGGATGACGGTGACATCACACAGGTAGCTTTACATTCTGTCTTCTGTCCTTATGCAAACGGTTTGAGTATCGATCGCTCCAATTCCTCCTGCACGGCCCAACTTCAGAATTTAATTTTCTCACCTCATTCACACACTCACACACACACACACACACACACACACACACACACACACACACACACACACACACCTGTAACCATGTCAGTTCAGCTGGAACAGAATCACATCAGCTCTGTCTACAGCTGTCAGTCGGTCTATATGAGGTTTAGCCTGAAATCTGTATTGACGTCCTGTAGATGGATCGGCCTCGAGTCATTAACTTCACTGTATATGTGTAAAACAAACAGAGAATGTCTGCAGCGATAAAACATTTGATTCATCTAGTGTCTCACTATCATTCAGAACCAGCCAGTTCAGCTTAGCAATCAGGGTAAAGAAGGTGGACTCCACCCACAGCAGTCCTTTCCTAGCTTCTATACTATTATAAATTATTTAAAAATTTATTATAAAGAAGACCACCTGACTGCAAATTGGCCAAACTAAGATTGCCACAGTTTAATAATGATGATGCTGGGTTCTCTTCAGCATCCGGAGGAGGGAGCTCAATGATCAGTGACACTTCAGATCGCACATCTTTATCAAAAGCCAATAATACCAACATGTCAGTGAAACAGCATGCTGGGAGCTCTTCTCTGGTGACATCTGAAGACAAGAGTCAGATATTATTGATTAGCTTCTTCCACGGTTTGGTGGCATGTCTGATTACAGCGCTTCATCACAGACAGTTAACCAGTCTCGCAGTTTCTGAGCAGCATTAACACTGGAATAACCTGGAGCACAGGTGAACCGTGTGGTCAGCCAACCGAGAACACACACACACGCATGTGGATCCAAATCATAGAGTGATTAGCAGACTGGTTGTCTTCACAGCCAAACTGAAGTCCACAACCAGAAGAACAGCAGGACACCAGGTAGGAACAAGCAAAAATAGAAATACTAAGTTTAGTGTAGAAATACAGTAAAACAAGTGAATCACAGGCAGAGGCTGGCTGGAGGAGCACGCAGACCGGTCTCATCACTAACTAATCACCACCAGACAGGGAACAGAACATGTTCAAAATAAAAGCAGAAATGAAGGTAAATAAAATTACGCTAAACCAGACTTCAGCACTGAACCATGACAAGAACAACTTAAATTATATCTGAAGAAAGGCAGAAAAGATCCAATGAATTTATCAGGTAGTGTATTATTATTTATTATCTGTGTTTGTGTGGATGTTTTCTGAATATGAGAAACTTGAAAAGCAAGAGAAGCAGCTATGGTTTGAGCTTTTAAAGGTACATTCAAAGACATAGTGAAGATAAATGCAGGTTTGATCCATAAAGAATCTTTGCAAACAGCAGGTGATAATAAACTGGATAACAGTCAACAACACAAGGTCACACACTAAGAAACACAGTGACACACATTCACACAGCAGGCTGCAGATAACACAGACATCTGGAGAGCTAACACTCTCCTATAACTGCTGCTTGTTACGCTCCGCGAGCCTTCAAGGACTGAACACACACACTCTCTGTTTGTGATGTATAGTAGAGTCGCTCTAAAGCTTGTTAAACACCACCGAACCAAGACCGGATTATGATTCATGCACTTCATGCACACACACACCCACACGCTCTTCGCTGTGCTCGGCTGCATTCACTGACGCTCTGATTTATCACCTCCTAACAGTTTAAACTGTAAATGACGTTAGAGGAGAGAGAGGGAGGAGAAAACTACCCTGAAGAAGTTTGACAGTGTCTAAAGATCATAGTTCAGACTCTGCGTTTCTGTTCTTATGACTCTACTGATGATCAGATCATATCTGAAATATTCATTATGTTGTGTATGGACACCGAGGTCATAGAGAATCTGAATCTAATCCAAAACCAGCCCCCAAACCACTAAAGCATGTGCTTTTATTTTGTTTTATCATCTTTTTAAGTCCAGTCATATGAAATATGTTTTTTTAAATCCTGTTACTCACAACATACGTTATTAGGGAAATACTACATGTAGCTAAAAATATTATTTAAGGTCTGAAACATGTGTCACATCTCCCAGTGTTACACTGCATTTCAAACACCTGTACATCACGTGCAAACACACGCTGGCTAAATGGCAGCATGTGATAAAGACATGAAACATTTTCCACTGTGATCGGGAAAACAGAGATGTTCGTTAACATAGTATCTACAGTACCAGTCAAAAGTTCGGACACACATAGGAATGACCATGTTTTTCATGAAAAGATGTCTTCAGTTGTGTTACCATCATGGTTTTCTAATGATCATTTTAAATTAATACATTCTCATTAGCAAACATAACATGCTGTTGGAAGACAGAACTAATGTTTGCAGAATTTATTCTCTGTATGTTTCTGTAAAAATTATTTTTTCAGCTACAATAGTCATTTACAATATGAACAATGTCTACACATTCATTCTGATCCATTTGATGTTATAAAATCTGCTTTTCTTTCACAAACATGCTCATTTCTTTGTGTGTCCAAACTTCTAACTGGTAGTGTACATACATGTATAGTTTTTCATAACGAGTGACGCAGAATAACAGAACCTGAACAAACCTTCTTGTTCTCCTCAGCGTTAAATGAGCCCACTATAGATTACGGCTTCCAGAGGTTACAGAAGGTCATTCCTCGTCACCCTGGAGACCCAGAGAGACTGCCCAAGGTACGCCTTGCACTCACACACAGACACTCACACACAGACACTCACACACTAATGGTTTATACAAACACAAACAGAGAGTAAGTGATTATTGTGGTGTTTTTTCCATCACACTGTGTTCTGGTTGGCTACTCAGAGGTTTGATAATCATCAGCTGTTTAACTTGCTACATCTTCAACAAAACACACACACACACAGAGAGAGACACACACACACACACAGACACACACACACACACACACGCACCTCTCTGACTTTATATTACACACACCAGCCTCTGGACCTTTAGAACAATAATAATTTTACACCATCATCCAGGTTTTAAACAAAAGTAAAAACATCAGATTATAATAAAAGACACAATAACTTCACTCATCGTTTAATCAGATGGTGAAACTGGCAGAGTCAAAGTAGCTTTGACTCTTTTCATATTGTTCTATGATTGATCCACACTCGTTGAAGCGTTGTTGGATCAGGCTGCAGGTTTTTCACCTCATCATCCAGTGTGAAGAAACATTTTGACTTTAAATTTGATCACATGACACATCAAGCAAATTCATTCAAAGAATCTCTTTGGTCTTCACATAATGTGTTGGTTGGCTGAAGCAAATCTCTGCAGCCAGGTTTAGGAGCGCACACTCTGTCACAACACAACAGCAGCTGTTAATGTCAACTGACATGCTCTTCGCTCCATAATGAAATCCACATCTTCAATAATTCATCTGTAATGGTTTTATTCAATTACCCACGCTGCTTTGTGCTCGACATGCAGCAGAGCAACTGTCAACCGCAGAACCTCTTGTAAGTGGAAATAATCCGGAGTCCAGCAGACATCTGAACGGGAGGTTGTGAGTGTTTGGAGTAAGTGGACCTTGATTTCAGATTGTTTGGTTGGTGCAGCGAGTTCTGGAACTTCTCAGTCCTGTAGCACTGGGACAAGAATCATTAAGATTGTCCTGTGTTGGTGTTTGTGTGTCCATGAACTGACTCGACAAACACTAATTATTAATGTCACACGTACACTTTGTGTAGTTCAGGACGCCTAACCAGCACAAATAACTGTATGACCCTGATTTAACCCGATTCTACATGAACCTGGGCTGGAAACAAGTCCACACAGCTGCAGAAAGACATGAAGAGAAATCATCAAGAAGAAAAAGCTTTAAATTCTACAAGCACACACGAACAAGAGATGATTGAAGAAAAGGTGAATGTGTGTGTGGATAAAGCCTGTTGGCAAACAGGGAGGTTGAAACAGTCAAATCAGGTAATCAGCGAGTGCAGCCATGTGGCAAGAAAGGAGATTGGTGTGTGCACACACACAAACACACGATTATCAGTCTCTCTTTATCTGATTTATTAAAAAATAACTTCCCTCTGTTTTTGCTGGTACTGTCTCACCCTCTTGCCCAGTCCTGGTCCCTGTTCCCAGACCTGACGGGGTCTGGTCTTTTTGCTAAAAGACTAAATGCTTGATGTCTATGTTGATTGTTTTACGATGTTTATGAATCGTAAGAATTTATATGACATGTGTGA
>JAUYWH010000011.1:18086548-18099005 GCA_034779795.1 Ctenopoma multispine | reverse complement strand
TGTGTGTGTGTGTGTGTGTGTGTGTGTGTCTGTGTGTGTGTGTGTGTGTGTGTGTGTGTGTGTGTGTGTCTGTGTGTATTTGTGTGTGTGTGTGTCTGTGTGTGTCTGTGTAATTGTGTGTGTGTCTGTGTGTTTGTGTGTGTGTTTGTGTGTGTGTGTGTCTGTGTGTGTGTGTGTGTGTGTGTGTGTATTTGTGTGTGTGTGTGTGTGTCTGTGTGTGTTTGTGTGTGTGTGTTTCAGAGTCAGAAACATGCTCAGAGCAAACACACCAAATAATATTCACATGAAACTTGTTCGACACAACTAACTCACTGTAAAGTGTCTCCATGTTTAGAACAGAGACGATAAGATAAGATAAGACATTATTGATCCCACAGATAGCAGAAGAATACAAAGAATATGCCAAGAATATAAAATCAAGAAATACAAAATAAAATAAGAACATTGAAAGAAGAACACTGTGTTATTATCCGTACGTGTCGTATTAATCTGATAACGTGAAACACGCACTGATCCTGGTGGAGAACTGATGTGTCTGAACATTTCAGCCACATTGTCTGTGTGCAGGAAATCATCCTGAAGCGAGCAGCGGACATTGCCGAAGCCCTCTACAGCGTTCCCAGGAACCACAACCAGATCCCGTCCCTGGGCAACACCGCCTCCCACGGCATGATGGGAGTCAACTCTTTCAGCGGACAGCTGGCCGTCAACGTCTCAGAGACTACGCAAGGTACGTAGAAGTACTGCAGGGTACTCCACTGGATCTTGGGGCGAGGTTCAGAGCACCATGGTGGTGTGGACCAGGAAATGAACCAACAACCTTCAGCTTCAGCCTTCTCCAAGCTTTAGGGCCTCTGACTTGTGTCAGCTAAGAGTCCTTGTGTTTGTCCTGTTGGTCCTGACACTCCAGGATCCGCAGACCACATGTGAATCACATGACGGTACTACTCCAGTTCTCTACAGGATTATTAAAACTCTGTCATCCATTTCCAGTAGGTTATAGTCGGAACACCAGCAGCGTGTCACCGCGGGGATATGTCCCAAGCTCCACCCCCCAGCAGAGTAACTATGGCAACACTGTCAGCAACAGCATGAATGGCTATGGCAACACCGGCATGCCAAACCTGGGAGTGGCAACATCACCAGGTTTCCTCAACGGGTCGTCTGCCAACTCTCCCTATGGCAGTAAGTATCAAGGTAAATACTCCCACTACTACTTCTAATACTATTACAACAAGTACAAGTAAGTAAAACCAGACGTAATGAGTCCTGAACTTCGAGGGGACCAGGACTCCTTGGTCTGATGGTCTGAATGTCCTGGAGACCAGGACCTGGAAACCGGCAGCACATTCACATAATAGCTCTGTGGCATCACTAAGCAGATTTTTTTTAATTTCAATATTCTATTCAGCAGATAAAATGATAAACAAGACCCCCCCACACAACTCAAGCCTTACACCCATCCACCAGCTTGCAGCCATGTTCGTTAGTCTGTACCGACTAAAGAAGGCTGTTCGTACTGTCGTTGATTGAGGATTATTTACTGAGCTGTGAGCCTTTCACCATATATTTCATTGTTTTCATAGTTTTTAATTCTACAAACAACTTTCAGATCAGGTTCAAACGGTTTCTCAGCTGTAGTCTGTTGTCCAGCTCTGCAGCTGCTGCTGGGTTCTCCTCCACCTGAAACCACTACAGAGCCCGTGCGTGTTCCTCCACTGTCAGTTTGAGTGTTAAACGTCACGTTACTGTGTGTAATTGATCACGTTCCTGCTCCAAAGATCCTGTTTAATCTGTGCAGTCCCTCATTTTACTGGTTTCTCAGCTGGGATAGAACAGATTTATCGTCCCTTTAGTAGCTCTCCTGGAGCTTTTAGTCATTGAGTTGTGAAAAACATGAATGAACTTAAAGGTGAAGATAAATATTACAATGTCCAGGAACAGCAGCTTATTTTCTGAACTTGTTAAACTGGTTTCTGTTGTGTGTTTCAGTTGTTCCCTCCAGTCCGACCATGGCCGTGTCAAACTGTAACTCCTCTCACGGAGTTTTTTCCTTCTCCGCTGCCGTCAAACAGAAGAGCGCCTTCGCTCCCGTTGTCCGACCACCAGCTTCACCCCCACCTCCACCAAACTGCTCCGCCAATAATGCCAACGGGCTGCAAGGTACGGCCTGCTCCCCTCATCATGACCTCTCCACTGCCGTACTACTTCCCATCCTCCTCCTTCTGCACACCACTCTTCCTCCGCCTCCTTACCTCACACATCCTCCCACTGTTTCCTTCTTCTTCTTGTGTTGAGTCACAAACAGCCATCTCACATTTTAACAGTCGGATTTTACAAACTCGTCATTTTTCTGGTAAATTTACTGACAGTTTCCTAAAAATGAACATTTGGTGAAACAATTGAATTAAACCAGTAAATTCTGATCTAATTTTATTTAAATAATCTTTATTCAGCTTGTGATGTTTCCAATAATACTTGAATATTTTTGGGTTTAAATTCAGTTTGTGAATAATAAGCGAATAATCCCCTGTAGTTAGTATGTTACTGCCTGGTCTGATGATTTTTATTGTATAGTTATTTAAATTCACATCAAAGAGTAAAATTACCAGTACAAATACTAAAAAACAATCAAATCGAAAATAAAATAAGACCGCACCTGAAGTTTTTTGCATGTACTATTTGAATCAGTCTCCTTCCTGACTGAGTGGTCACAGTGAACATTTACATGAACACAATCGGTTGTGTTTGTGCTGCAGCTTCAGTTTCATGTGTGCGTTCCTGTAAACACGAGTAAATGCACAACAGATGTAGTGAGCACACGCAGTCGGAGTGGGTAACCTGACTACTGTTAGTACTGCATGGAGAGTGACAGGACGATGCATGTTTTATTCACTCCAACCCACAGATACATCGTCTAAACACACACATTAAACACACACACACGGCGAGGCAGTCAGTGTGATGTCAGTGTTTCTGACAGAGAGGTTTGTCGAGTGTTAAATATTCATGCTGCTCTCCGCCTTCGCACAAAGGCCTCACAGTGTTTACTGTGCGTGTGTGTGTGTGTGTGTGTGTGCACCATCACAGCACATGAACACAGCAGAACCACATTCTGAATGTCATTAATAAGTGGAGAACGTCTCACTGCCAGAAACTGACAGAAATAAAACACAACTTAACATTTTTACCCTCCGAATAATAAACGTATAACACATCTGAAACTCCAGGGTGAAAATATGATTAAATATTATCAGTGTTAAGTCAGTGTTGTCAGGTCACTCACATCACATTTAAACTGTTTTCTTTCTGTCTGTATTCTGAAGAAGTTCAGTCAGTCTGCTGCTGTGTTAACGACAAAACAAGTCAAGTGTCATTCAGCTAAATTTAACTCCACACACACTCTCTGGTCTGTGTGTGTGTCTGTAATGAGCTGCTAAATTAAACTGTGTGCTGCTACGTGCATTTTGTCATTACAGGAAACTAATGAGGAACATGTGATCACACTCTGTGTACAGTCAGTCTGTTTCCATCTGAATCAGTCTGTTCCAGTCCGAGTCAGTCTGGGGTGACAGTCGGCAGATAAAAGATAAATGTGAACATTTTTCAGTACAGTGATGAAAAAGATATTTCTTGGTAAAATAAAGGCTGAATCTTCGTATCCAGTCTGTGCTAGTTCTCATAAAGTCAGATCCGTCTGCAGACTACAGAGACTGTTCCATCCAGGATTTTACCCAAAATCTTTTTTCGTGGTTTTTCTGTGTTATCTGTGTCAATGTGAAGCCTGTTAGTGAGAACGGGCAACTGGCCCGTCCGACAGCAGCTGTTCTGTCGGATCTCTTAGTTTGTATTTCCAGCTTCTTCGTGTCTTTCTGGTTCCACCTGATCCTCTTCAGGAAACAACAGACTTATCAGAGGCTGCAGCGTTTTACTGTCTTCAGCAGGATCACAGTCTTTCTCTTAGAGACCAGGTTCCTGTCAGAGCTGCAGGCCTCCAGAGACCAGCAGAGACCAGCAGAGACCAATAGCTTGCTCAGCCACCACACAAACATAGACACATACACACAGATCCCACTTTTCTGTTTCTGTCTTTGTCAGCATGTGTCCTTTTAGAAAAAAAATCACTCCCTCCATCCCTCCACCTCTGTCTGTCCTGAAATTTGAAATGTTTTGATTTTTGAAATTTTTTTCTATGTTATTATAAATGAAGAACATCCTAAATTTAACATATAACTCAACATATTAGTTGAGAAAATATCTATAAATTAGTCTCTTTGTTTCATCTGTAATCGCTGCATTACTTTGTCATCTCTCTGCAGCCATGTCCGGCCTTGTCGTTCCTCCGATGTAGAAACTCCTTCTCCTCATTCCCTCTAAGCCACGAGCACCAATCACCTCAGAAGAGGGGAGCAGATGACCAGTCCGGGCAAAGTCCTGATCCTGTCACAGTGAAAACTAAACTGTTGTCTCTGACTGGACGGAGCCTCCGCTCTCTAAAGAAGAACATTAAAGGACTTTTTGTACAGTAGATTTCTCCAGGTGCTTTCAGCTCTGCAATTGTTCTGGGGTTATTCTCATGTTTGGGGGGTGGGGTCTGTTGGTGTATACTGTCACACCTGCCATGTAACAGTTCACCTTTGGTAGATCTGGATTTAGGGAACGGATTCAAATCTGATCTCACGACTGTAAAAGTTAAAGGCCCCAAATTACAAAACATTTAAAACATCAGTAAGAAAAAGTTCTGACTGGTCTCTGTGGTCACAACCATCATGTCTATGAGACAAACACCTCTGCGACCTGTCCATCTGTATCCAAACAGGAAGTTCTTTCATCTAGTTTCTTGTTTTTATGTTGAAGGAAGGGTTTTTCAAAGCAATGGCACCACATCATCCCATGTCTCTGTGTCAACATTTAATATAGTGTTAGCTTCAGTTTCCAGTTATCATCAAACTAAAAACACCAAACAACCATGGCTCTGAAAAAACATCCGAACATATACAAGAGAAATCATGATGACCTACTGTAGGTCGTTTGTCCAGCCCTCTCATACGACCGAAGTGACTGTTTATTGAGAGAGCGCCCTCACATACTGAAGCAGGCGTTTGTTGAAACTGCAACAAATGCATTTTGACCTAAGGTGTTTAATTGTCGGCTGCTGAAACGTATATTTTTGCCCTAAATGGTCAAAAGTGCTGCACAAGAACTGTGTAAATGAATCACGTGGGTTCCTGCATATAGACATCCGGGTTAGGGTTAAACAGTGAATTAACATGTCACATTACTTGTAACAGAAGGTCATCTTAAACTTGTCTCCTGGTTTGTGCCACACATGCTTCTGACAAACTGGTAGGGCAGTAACAGTTGGTGGCTGCTTAATATTCACTGCAGGTGTCGTCAAACGGTAAAATGTACGTGTTGAATGTTTTTTGCTGCTGATCTTTAATGAGGATGATGTTTGTGACCTGGAGTCCAGAGCAGATCTAAATCAGGACAGTTTGGGGCCTTTAATCGTTTTTATAAACTCAGCACATAATCTTCTGACCTCTGTACAACCATCAGCTGAACGAAAGAATAAAAAGGAAGAATAATGAATTAAATTTATCTTTATCTCTGTACCCCCACTTTGTTTATCCCCACCTGTCTGTGTTTCTTTACGTTTTATCTTATATCTTTATGCTTGCACTGTAAAAAACAAATCCTGCATCCTGATAGGCTACTGTGACTGTCTTCTTGTTCAGAGTTGTCTTTCTAATCTTAGCCCTCCCTCACCCCCCTCCAAACCCTCCCCCGATGTTCTCTCTGTGGGTTTTGTGATTTTTTTTTGCCAAACTTGTAGCTGAATATTTATTCGTCACTGTGGATGATCACGCCGCCCCCCCGTCGCCCGTCACTGAGCTCACTGAGGGAAACTGTTTTTGTAAGATACAGATTATAAATAGTGTATTTATATCTCCGATTGTTTCGAGTCATGTCGTCTTCATGCGGGTTTAGACGTGTGTGTTTATGTGGTGGTGCCACACTGAAAAACAAACCATTGTTTTGTATCAGAAATCAAAACTGAACGTTAACGTCTTCACACATTTATAGCTGTGTCCAATCAGCTGCACTCATTTTGGTTTTAGTTGTTTTTAATGTAAATCTTGTTTTAATGACTGTTTGCTGTACCGAATGATTTTTCCTCACAGAGAATAAAGTCAAACGATCGCTCTGACAGACTCTGATTCTTTCTTTCAAACTAACACACTGTGTTAGTGTTCTAGTAAACATTTAGCAGCCTCTCACCTAATGGTCATATTTGTCTCAGTTGTGAACAAAAGAGAAGGCTCAGAAGATAAAGTGAGCTACAGCTCCGAACAGTGAGACACTGCTAAATAAAAAACACTCTCAGACACACACAAGGGAAATATTTATAGCTGTACGATCAGACAATGAACACAGAAAGAGCAGGGAATCAACATTACTATAAATTACAAGAACTACACACTTGTGCAGCAGTTACCTGGACAGGTGTAGTCAGGTCACAGGTGTAGAACACTGTGGGAAAGTCTCTTGTTTGCTGCCGTTCTCAGAGACCCTCATCGCGCCCTCGTGTGTCAGACACCTGTGACATTAAGATGTGTTTTTCCTACAGGACACGAGTCGTCAGTGTTCAGAGACACGTTAACGTTCAGCTGGAAACTTGTTTTCTTTTCTCCATAGTCACTTTGTGTAGTTAACAATGTCTCTTATCGTTTGTGTTTTCGCTCTTTTCTTTTCTGTCGTCCAGTTTGAAAGTGATGATTAAAATGTGTTTTTATGCTGAGAACAGAAAACAGAGAGAAAACCATTAATGAACTTTTAATAAACGGCTCTCAGCAGACACAAAAGCACAAACAGGATTTGATTAAGATAAATCACTGATAACCTCAAACCTCATTATTACACAGACTTTTATTTATTCCTCTTTCATTTATTTTCCCTCCAACAGAGTCAGAGAAGCCGAACATATCACAGAGTTCATTCTGTTTTTGTCTCGGCCTGAAGTTGATTTAATTCTGTTTCACGTGAATTATTTTATCCAGATTTCTCCCTGAATGTGATTCTAACACGGTGCACAGAGATGTTAACACCACCACGTCTGATCAGTGAGTTAAATCCAGCTCTCCAGGTACAAATACAGACACCCTCTGTTCTTCTGAGAACCTTCTGTCACTTAAATCCTATTTAGTGATGTCACTGCATTTTAATTCTGATCTCTCTGGAGTTTTTAAACTTTGTCAAACAGTTTGTCCAAATTAAGTTTGGCTCATGTGAAAACTGAGGTTTCACAGTAAAGAGGTAGGAAGGATGTATTTATTGTTTCCAACAAACAGGAGAACCCTCTAATTCAGAACGTGGTATAACGAGTTCCCTCTTACTTACCACCTACTGTACTACTTAAAGTTTAAATGTGTGATGATGTTCTGCGTTCATCTCACTGGGATCCTGTCCAACATGTGGTTCTAGGAAACGCAGATTTCTGTAAAATTGAACACTTCAGCTGGTCGGTTGGTGGTGTGCTCGGTCAGTTGCATCTACAAAAACTAAATGTTTCAGCTGTGTGTGTTTGTTACCGGATCTTTCAATCACTGTCTTAACAGCTTCATTATTCTAGTCTGTGACGTAAACCTGGGTCCTGAGTCTCTGGGTTTCAAAGAGTCAGGATCAGACCACTAGAATCCAAGTCTCTCTGTCTCAGGATAACATGCGATTCTATTTCTTTTTCCAGGCCTTCACACACCCGGAGCTCGGGGGTCTCCCCGAGGACCTGATTGAGAGCAGGGAGCTCTGGTTGCCCTGGCAGCAGCAGCTCCCCTCCTCCATCAACACTTGTTTTCCTTTTTTCACTCGTTCCTGCCTTTCCTTTGTTGTCCTCTTTCTCTGGGCTTTGTCTCTGTTTCTGTGGTTCCGACCTGAACTATACAACATGTTGGAATTTATCCAACCGTTGAACAGACGGAGGAGAACCTGCAGCTCAGGTACTGGGAACCAGTTGATAAACTGGCCATTAAACCTGTTGTGAGGACTCCCTGCATCGACACTACACGTTAAAAAGAGTTTAGAAGAAGCAGGTTCACATTTGGGGACATGAACCTGCTGTGTACATTAATCTCAGCAAGTTTTAATTGAATTGAATTTAATTTGTGATTTAAGTTTCTTATTCTTCTCTTTCCATAAAGGCTTCTGCAGCAGACGTGTGTTTATGTGTTAAAATAAAGTTAAAGATTTTGATGTTTTAAACTAACTCAATCATTAGTGTAGCTTGAAGGATGTCTGAATAAAGATTTTTAAAACTTTAGAAAATGTTTGATAACTTGAAAAAGTTTTTGTTTTTTAAAATATTCTCAACAATTCTTTTACTGTCAGATCTGAGATCAGGTTTAATTCTCTGTGTTTTTATTTGCAGCTTGTTCTCTCAGACTGATGCTCTCCATTACTGTTGATCAATAGCGACCTATTGATCGGCCTGATATTGATCAGTAGCATTGACACACTCTACCTCTGTGTGTGTGACCTGTCTCACCTTGTTTATGTGTGTGCTGCAGGTATTCAGTCACGTCTGGCTCATTAAGCATCTCTTACCTCGTTGGTGATTTAATTAGATCGTCTACACTCACCTTTACTTTACTTTACTTTACTTTGCTTGGCAGACGCTTTTATCCAAAGCGACTTATATGGAGCTAGTGATGAGTGTCTGGCTCAGAGACACACCTGGTAGGGGATGGGCTAGGAGTCAGGGTGTGATTTGAACCTGCGACCCAGTCTGACGCTTAACCCATTGAGCTACCAGGCCACTCACCTGACCTCAGTTAACAAGCAGAAAATGTTTTAAACAACTTCTGAGAACATGAATACATAGCCTCTATACATCATGCCTTAGGTGCAGAGACATAAAAACTAGTTTCATGTTTGACTGAGAAGAAAATGTAGTTTTAACTTTTTTTATTTTAATATTTTTCTTTCATTAGTTTTTGCTGCTACGAGACAGTCGTCCTAAAAAGGTAAAAGTTGAAGACTAAATTGCATCGAACACTGTCAGTGTCATGTTCTTCTCTGGCCCTTGTGTGTATTTTCATGTCTTTCTGTTCCTCCCTCACCTTAGCCACTCCCCTCTCTCCACACTTACCTTGATTGCTCCCAGGTGTTCTTCATTTACAATCAGTACTCTCACTATTTAAGCCCCCGCACTTTCTTCTTTTCTTTGTCAGTTCATTTTGTTATCTTGCCAGTCCATTATTCTTGTAAGTTGGTTTGGGTTTAGTCTCTGTTCTGTCCCTTATTTCTTTCTTGCCTTGTTACTTAATTCCTCACCCATTCTCCTATCTCCCTGTCTTTTGTGTTTCCTTTAGTGTACTGTTTTTTCCTCCTCTGGGAGTGATTTTATGTTCTACACTGCTAGAGTTTGTTTGTCTGATGACCAGATGACACATGAAGTTCGACACAGAAACTGAAAAGTTTGAACACGGAACCATTCAGTTTTTTCTACAGTTACATCCTGCAGATTGCTCCACAGCGCCCCCTACAGCGCCAGAGAGAGATAACAAAGCCTGAGTTCATGTGAGTATGAACACGTTGATTTAACACATGTTGCTGCACGTATGTAGCATGTTGGAGCCTTTACACACATGTGAAAGTCTTCTCATTACATGTAGGGTACACAGCTCTGTTGCTAGGACGACTGCTGCCTGTAAACATGGGGGTGTGAGAGTGTCCCAGGGCGGCCATGTTTGATTAAATTAAAACAAGACAAACAAAACGACAAAACAAACTAATTACCTACAAACAAACCTGATCGGCTGAGACGCTAACGAGGCTTAACGAGGTCATACGTGTTTACTGAGGGGGAAGTGTGTGGGTGTCTGTGTGCAGGATTTGACTGTAGCAGGATAATGTTCACTCAGTGTTTCTCTCACACACACACACACAGACACACAAACACACACACACACACACACAGCTGAATAATTGATGTTTTTTAGCTGTCTGTCTTTAATAAAACGTGTGTATGTGTGTGTGTTTTGAATAAAATATCTGTCATGTCGACAGATGAATTATGAATCAACACATTATGAAGCCAGTCGATCAGTCTCACAGTGTGTTGTCGCTTTGACCCACAAACCTGTTTTTGTTGGAGACAAACAGGAAGAAACGAGAAGAAATGATGACACATGCACAGCGTCTATAAAGTTTTCACCTTTTCACACATTTTCATTGGACTACAACAGCTCTGTGTTACAAGTTTTCACCTTTTTAAAGTAATTCAGCTAAATCATCAGTTTGTTTCACACAGTTAGGTAAATGTTTCGCCCATTGGCTACATCTGTCTCTCTATCAATGAGTGGAAGTAGAAACATGTTAAACTGCTCATCAGACCTGTCACTGTGACGAATAGATGAGGAAGTGATGTGCGATGATCCATTGGTTCATGTTGAAATAGACAAATATGTACCCCTCTATTCTCCTCTGACGAAACAAATAAATATCTTTGTCTTTGCAGACAGAGAAACTGTGAACGCAGCCTAAAGTGGGAAGGAAAGGAAATGGAAACAAGCTAAGAAAGGAGGAAGGAAATGTGACTTTAAAAAGGTAGTATCAACACCGGAGAAAAGAAGGAAGAAAGAGTGCAAAAGGAAAACAGGAAATAAAACTAGAGAGGAGCAAAAAGAAAAGAAGGAAAGAGAGTAGGAAAAGACACAAAGAGAAAGGCCAAAGGAAAGAGAGAAAGTGGAGAAAGAGTCCAGTCAGACTGTGGTTATTAATAACAACTGAATTTACTGCACACAGTGTGTGTAACTGTGTGTGTGCACACAGTGTGTGTAACTGAGTTTCACTGGGTCTAAATATGATCCATGTCTGTTGTCACGGTGACAAGTGAGCGATTATCATCGGGTTTTTCTAATATCAGACGAACACTGAGTTCAGGTTAATCTAATGGAGACAAATCAGAGCTGCACAGACGACAGATGAAAAAAAAAATGAAAGAAAAATGAAACAATGAAAACAGGAAATAAAGAGAGTGAAGAAAAAACAGATATGAAACATGACGCGTCTTGTTTTATTCTGCTCACCTTTATTGGACACGTCAACACATCGACCTAAAGGTGGCGCTGCAGGTAGAGTCAAAAGTTTTACAGTTTATCCTAAGAGGAACATGAACAGTGACAAGGACTCAAATTACTTTACTGTGAGATTATCACTTTAATACTACAGCTGGTAAATTCTAACATCTGTACATTAGCATCTGTACATGTTCACGTGTCAACATCTGTATATGTTCACACACTACTAATACTGGGACAATATTTTCCACTACACCTAAATATACTGTCTAATACTTCATGCACCTTGTAAATTTTTTGCTCTTCTCTGCACTGTATCCTACTATTTTTCACTATTGGTTAGATGCCAAACTGCATTTTATTGTATTAGTACCTGTACTGTGTTTAATGACAACAAATTTGAATCTAATCTAAAACATCAGTATCTGTACATGTAAACATCTGCAGTGTTTCCCCTAACATTATACAAGAGGGGCAATTGAACTTGTTTTAGTTGTTGAATACTTTTGCCCTCCATTCCAGAAGGCTTCCTTAATTCTGACTGACTGGTTGGAGCAGCAGGTTTATATACCGTAAAGTTGTTAGTACTTGATGGTCAGCTGTGGGATGTCATGTCCTTAGTATTCATGGATGTCACTGTGACCACCTGAGCCAGGGTGTGAGCGACTGTGAAACCGTCAACCGCAAATGGTATGCATTCATGTCAACATCTGTACATGTTCACATCAACATCTGTACACACACGTTATAATATCTGGTCTGTGCTGAATTTACTCTGATCTACAAATTACTGATCACTGTCTCAATGTAACTGGACATGATCTGATGATAGTACTGATCAATACCCCCCCACACTACCACACGCACACTGTCAACAGGGCTAGTTATTGATCAAGCAATGATGAGTGTTACTGTACTGAGTTTAGGGATATTGATCAGGATGTGGGGGGTGGGGGGTGCAGAGATAGATAAAGATTAAAGATTACAAATAATGATTTTATATAGAAAAAATGAATTGAATAAATTTTGCAAGGTTAGAATCATTTGATTTAAGTAAAATCGCTTAAAAATAAGAAGTTTTAGTTATGACCACACCCCTTTGTCTCCATAGAAACCCAATTAGAAGCTGGCGATTGGCTGTTTCAATCCATTATGGGAGCACAAACATTAACACGATAGTGTTCGGCAGATAGATCCAAAATATCGATAGTATTAATACCACGTTGGTATCGTCATCAGATCGATACTAGCATGTTGGTATCGATATATTCTCTATTCTCTCTTCTATTTCAGTGCGTCCGTTCCATCAGAAATTAAACTTCCCGGTACAAACTCCGCTCCTCTCACATCAACGTGACTTAGCAGCGCTGAGCAGACAC
>JAUYWH010000011.1:18024976-18037973 GCA_034779795.1 Ctenopoma multispine | reverse complement strand
TGTGTGTCTGTGTGTGTCTGTGTGTGTCTGTGTGTGTGTGTGTGTGTCTGTGTGTGTGTGTGTGTGTGTGTGTGTGTTCACACTTCAGGTAGGATGAGAGGACAGAGTGCATCAGTCAGGTTTTTCTGGAGTATTTGATGTGTGATGAGTCACTGGGACTGAACCAGGTTCCATATTAAACCTAATCCCACAGAATTAATAAGTCGGGTCAACAGAAACTGGAGTTTTAATGAACATGTGTAACACTGCTGCTCTTTGTTGACACACAGACTCAACGTTTCATCCCATAAGCACAAAATGAAATTGATTTAACTTGCGTTAATTTCCCAGCTCTGTGTGCGTCCAGTGAAATAAGCTGTTGTGTTTTTGTCGAGGGCAGCAAACACTGTTGGTTTTACAAGCTGATCACTCAACTAAAACTACATCACTAATTAAAACCCTGCTCCGTGTGTGTGTGTCTGTGTGTGTGTAACTTTGTGTGCGCTGCACTCTTTTTATGTTGGTGTCGGGCTGATGTTGAACTCTGGACGAAAAAGGAGACGGGTCAACACACTCACACTTTCCTGTTTTTTCCATTTCTCCGTTTCTATTCCTCCTCTCCTGTCACACTGTCCGTCATACCTCCCTCTCTCCCTCTTTTCCTCCCTCTCTCCCCCTCTCTGAGGAGCTGTCAATCACTCAGTTACTCAACCGACACATTACTAGTTTCCGGGCGCACACACACACGCACACAGACACACACAGACACACACAGACACACACAGGCTGACCATCATTACCAGGCTGCAGTGGAGCAGAAAAGCTCAGTAATAGCAGGTCACTGCCCTCTGAGTGTGTGTGTTGTGTTACAGTGTGTGTGTTGTGTTACTGTGTGTGTGTGTGTGTGTTGACCAGTTGGCAGTCCATTAGTGTGACGTGATGGACTGAGCCTGACCAGAGTGTGTGATGGCGATCAAGCATCATGTGACATTTGAGTGTGAGAAGTATTTGTACGTGTGTACTGTGTACACCGGGTACTTGTACTGATTACTGCGCGTACACGCAGGTACTTGTACTGATTACTGCGTGTACACGCAGGTACTTGTACTGATTACTGCGCGTACACGCAGGTACTTGTACTGTGTGTAACATATAAATACAGCATGAAGGAAATGAGGATTTTGCAGATAAAGTTTTTTCCCAGATTCTCATTTTAAACCTAAAACTTTCTGTTTCTGTCTAAATATTTGTATCATTTCAAAACTTTGGGTTGAAACATCCTGTTGAACCTCGGAACCACAGACATAGTCCGTTTCTGTTGGACCTCGGAACCGTGGACAGTCCCGTTGGACTAAACTGATGTAAGATCAGCAGGTAGGACTGGACGAAGAACCGGATCACAAAGAACCGGACCAGATGAATCAGGATCGTGTTTAATGCCTTGTGTTCTGCAGCAGTGTGACTGTGTCCCTGTGTATGGATGCGTGAAGCGCTGATCCAGATCAGAGCTGAAGTCCGTTTTAATATTTCATGACACGGCTGGATAATTCATGCACGCTCACACACAAGTGCACGTGTCCGTGCACTCTCATGTGCACGTCTAACGAGCTGTGTTGACTCTGTGCTGCTGAAAAATTCACAGTGATCATCAAAGTTTAACGAGGATTTTCTCTTCCTGTCCTAATGAATCAGAGTCTGTTTGTTCACATTTAGATCAGGAGAGAGGCCGCGGGAACGGAGCGCACACAGACACGCACAGACACACACAGTGTCATACAGACACACACGGTAACACACAGACAGACACAGACACACTTACATAGACACACATCTTAACCACAGAAACGCACTTAGCGTTGTTTAGTTTCATGTGGTACAGAACATGTGTTGTGTGTTTCATCTGTCAGATGAACATGCAGAGTGTGTGTGTGTGTGTGTGTGTGTGTGTGTGTCCTTGGTGTGTTCTTGTTGCATTATCTGTATGTGTAATTGTTTATTCATGTGTCTCAGTGGTTTGAAACAGGAAACCTCTCATCTCTGTTTAGCTGCAGGCTGGATGCTGTCCCACCCATAACCCCCTGCTCTGTGTGTGTGTGTGTGTGTGTGTGTGTTTTAGTCATTCACCTCCATGTCCTATGCAGCCTCATGTCTGTTTTCTTTGGTAGTCCTGGTCCTGTTTCTGGTCCTGGTCTTGTTTCTCGCCTTGTTCCAGGTTCCTGTTTCTGGTCTTGGTCCATATGAAACACGTTTGACCCAATCTGATCCTGTTATTTTAGTTTCATGTGACTGTTCTGCTTCTCTCCGTGGTTCTGCCAGCAGTGAAACTGCTGATCCCACAGAGGATCCGAGTCAGAACCTCTTCTATCTGTTTTCAGAGGGGGGTTGTATAAACAGTGTACCGTGTGTGTGTGGTTTGACTCGTCCTGCTGCCGTTTCAGGTGACGCTCACTTATCTTATCCAGTCTCACGGTCTGGTCTCGTCCTCACCGTGCTGCATTAGACACAGCCCAGAACTGATGGAGCTGCTGGGTTCTTTTAACACCGTGTAGGTTTGGATCTTATCTGTTTGTTTTTGATTATACTGAAGCTCAGATACTCATCATTTAACATTCTGTGATACTGCACAGCAGTGTACTCAGCACTGTGTACAAGTACATGCAGTACATATAGTACTGTATATATCTGACAATTGTAGTCACTAAGTTTTTAGAACCCGCAACACGCATGAACACGTGTAACATGATGCACTCGATTCACATTTATCTGCAGATTTCTCCATCGTGTTCCATCAACAGTCAGTTTTTAATTTTGCTAGTGATTTTTACTTTTCTCCCTCACAGTACAGAGTATACACAGATACCCTGTTAGTAGTAATGTATGCAGTAGCCTGTTTAACCTCCTGACCTCAGCTGCTTAATACTTTAGGTGCGCTTGATTTCTCCCTCTGAGCGCCTCCTGCTCAGTTATTCAGATGATTATTTGAACCATTTCTCTGCTTAATATTTTGTTCAAACATAAATTTTTCTGCTGAAATAAACCGGACTCCTGATTCTTGTTCGTCAGCTGCCTAATGGACTGAAGTCAGTGTGAAACCAGCAGCAAGGCCACTTAAGGAGGATGTGTTCCCGGATAGTGTTCCCTGCTTAATATTTAACCCACTAAGTGGTTTTTAAGGCGGACTGAGCGAACTAACACTGCCTGCTGGCTCCATTATAGACAGCTGAATTAAACATACAGAAACATGCACAGCAGAGTGACTCATCGCCTGCAACCAATCAGCAGTGATGCTGGTTTCACCTGAGGGCTCTGATTGGACTAAAGAACAAGTTTTTCTCTTCAAAGTTGAACTTTTACAAACTTCCTAACACCCCCATAGGAACAGACGTTAGTGAGCAAAGTCACTAAAAGTGGTCGACGTAGTCTTACTTTATCAGTAAAGTACACGGAAGCAGTAAAAGTATTTTTATTTACTCTCACAGCAGTGTTTTTATGGTCCATGTATATCTCTGTCCTTGACCTGTCACATCTCTCCTCAGGAGTGTAAATTAACGAGTAGGTCATTAATCTTAATTAGTGAGGAGCAGACAGCAGACAGCTGGACTCTCTGCTGCTGCCTTGCTCCAGGGCACTGCTGCTGCTCCACAGTTTAAACCTGTGACCTTCAGCTGATAATGATCGGCAGCGTCGGTCAGAACTAGCAGAAACCAGAACACTTCTGTGGGTAAGTGAAAGCTGTCTGGTCCAGGTTAGAGAAAGACTATGTGGAGATCCAGGATCCATCTAAGCGCCTCGCAGGTCGTCTTAGACAGGGCTCAGTCCACCTGACCAGCTCCTCAACTGATGAACCATGGGAACAGTTCTGTCTGGATTCTTCCATGGTGTCCGTCAAGGTTTCAGAGAACGAGATATGAATTTTCAAGATGAGGGAAACGTCTTCAAAGTTGTTTTAGAGGAGAAAAGTGCAGTGGTTTGATTGACAGGTGGAAACAGACCAATCACACGCTGACCTGCAGAAATGAAGGAGGATCAAGTGTGAACATGTTCACACACACACACAGTGCAGGATGATTGACAGAGCTAATTAACAGCAGTGTGTGGAGCTGAGCCTTCAGAAGCTGATTCCCCGTTCGACACATTTAAATAACGGTGAAGCGGTGGCTGCGTTTCTCCGACTCAGCATCTCCGACCTGTAATAACAGCTATGATGACGATGATGATTGATTGTGTTTCTGTGCTTTTCTAACATGAACAATTAATAAAACTTTAACTACCTGATGGACGACTCATTAACAGGGGCCTGAATACCTGTCTGTCTGTCTGCCAGGTCCTGAAGACGGAGGACATATGTTGCTGTGGTCCCATCTCAGGCCTCAGTGCTTGTTTCAGTCCGTTACTGTCACACGCTCAGATTTAACTGAAGTCATCAGCCACATGTGCACTGACATTTCTGAGAATCACGACTCTCACTGTGTTCAAAGCTGTAGCGAGTCGTCCATCTCACCAGCACCACATCTTTGTAGGCCACACAGCTGGATCCAGCTCAGCCTCAGTTCCCTGACATTTACCAGGTCAGACGGCAGAGGGCAGAGGCCAGGGAGGTTTAAAGTCCCTAATCTGAATATACAAGTTTATTTCAGATCTAATGACATGAGGGACACAGAGTGTGTGTGTTTGTTGGTTATAACATGTTTCATGCTCCCTTTTTCCTCACTGACATTGTGGGGACTCTATGATCTATGTGTGTTTTTGTAGCTCATTCTTCTTCTTTGATCTGTGTGCTGGTACTAGGCAGTGATGATTCATCCTTTAACACAAACACCGTTTAACAGTGCTGTATTTATGTATGCTAGCTCATTAGCAGCATAGACTCACATTTAATTAGTTTACAGTTTGAGCTCGTTAGCATTAAGAACCTTAACAAGGAGCTGGCCTTGAGTTTAACGGGCTGGATGTATCACTAATGATTTAATTACTCAGAGATAGTTACAGGACATATATCAACTCGTTAGCATCAAAGTTTCCCAACGGGTGTCTCAGTGTGTTTACAGGAACAGTTTTTATTCTAATTGTTTAATTGTTTGTTTTTAGTGTTTAAACGTTCTCTGGGCTGTTAGTCACTTGTTATGATGTTAACAAACCTCCCTCCTGTTTAATTGATATAAAGTGATGAGAAAGACTCAAGGAAGAGACAGAATATCTCCTTTACTCTGTAGTTTGCATTGCTATATGCTAAAAGCTGTTAGTACTATGGACTCCCACAAGAGCTATTTTCTGAAAAACTAACTCAGTAATTCACTGTAGTTTTTGCTGCTATACCCAGTATAGTCCAATGAAAGTCATGAATATTACGTTGTTATCTAGAAATTCTGCATCCTGAGTCAGTTTCCTGTCCGTGGAAAACCAACATAATAACAAGAATGACATACTTTATTGATTTCCTTGGTGTAAGCCAGATAGTGCTTGTCAGCCCTGCTAAGAGGTATCAGTGTTTTGTCAAGGGTACCTTGACATTAGCCAGGAGTAACTTGGAATTGAACCAGTGACACTGGTCCTCTAATCCCACACTTTGTACTGATTTTGATCTTATAAGTGATCAAGTTTCATCATATGCATTAAATCATTGATTAAAAATAAAAAATAATGGCCCCAGGACTCTACCCTGAGGGACTCCATTAGTTAAGGCAGTAGGTGTGGACAGATTAAAAATAACTGGCTATTTTACATTCTTTATGTCATTCATTATCTGTTTTGGGGTTTAGTACATTTTCATTTTTGAAAAACAAATTCGAACTTCCTGCAGATGCACAGACTCACCTTGGGGTTCATTGACCTATTCAATCTCTGGGCCTGAGACTAGTACAGTAGATACATTCAGTGATTCATTCATAGGATTAGAGGACTTAGAGAACCACCTTTTGAGATCTTTAGAGACCAGCAGCTTTTTATTTGTACAATTTCATGAAATTTTTTTGTAATAATGTTGTTGGAATTCTGGTAAAGGATTGGATTGTTCCTTCTTTAGCGTTCACTGTACACTGAGTAACACTGACACTGAAGAAAGAACACACAGCTGACCATGGAAAAGCTGAAAAACGTTTTTATTTTCTCCACAATTCATCCAGCTCATGTGACACATTTTGTTGAAATAATGAAAACCTTTTCCCTGATCCCTTCATTGTGGACCTGAACACACACACATAAACACTTTAACACTATAAAAGTTCATGTTTGTTATTAAGTGTTCACAGCAAAGAGAAGATCCAATAAACCTAAATTCTAATTATGTGCAGGAACATGCTGAAGCTCAGATTAATCTGCTCTTTGATGATGATCTGACCAGGTCTGAACTTCAGAGGACAAGATGTTGAATCCTGATATGGTCTCAGATCTTGTTGTGCTCCTTCAGTAGTTTGGTCTTTTTACTCGAGCACAGCATCTCTCTCTCTTTAATTGACTCCCTCTCCTCTCTCCTCCCTCTTCTTCCCCTCTCTTCATCTCTCTCTGTCCGTCTGTTTGTAGCTGCAGGCTTCTGTCTCTGCGGCTGATTGGCTGCTGAATCACACAGGGGATCACAGTGATTGGCAGCTGAGAGCTCACAGTAGCAGCTTGGCAGCAGGAACACAGGACGACTAATTACTGAGGAGAGTGTGTGTGTGTTACAGTGTGTGTGTTGTTGTCGTCAGATGATGTGACGATCATGTCGTTCCCAGCGGTCATCAGAGAAGATTAGCTCCCATCGCTGGGGGAAACACACACACACTGCATCAGGGTTTTAAAGTGTTTCTGACATGTTATAATATTCTTCTTTATCTGCTCGCTTCACATGGACACGTTTTATTCCCACAGCTGAAAGTAACTACGTACATTTACTTAAATACTGAAGTTGTACTTCATTTGGTACATTGGTATCTCCAATTTATGACAGTTTTACTCTGCAACACACTCAAATTCACAGCAGTGAGTGATTTAACTAGTGTCTGACAAACAGGGAGAATTGTTTGTTGTAAACATTTCTCTTCTTGTAAAAAGCTGAAAAAATGGGGACGACGAGCTTTGTAAAAGATCATGACACTGCTTTGTTGGGTTGATAAATTTGACAGTTAACAGTTATTTACCCACATTTATACGCTACGGGGACATTTCAGTCTCTGTGAGGACATTTCAGTCTCTGTGAGGACATTTGTTGTGTTATTAAATGTTAATAAGTTCATGATAAGTTGTTTAGTGTCTGAACTTTTTGTGATTCTAATCAAAAATCTTTGTGTCACTTCTGTGAATCTGTCAGTTTGTCCTAAAGGTCGACAGCAGCTAGTGACAGGAATAAAAACCACATTATACCTGTGTGTGTGTGTGGGGGTCTAAAAAAGAAAAAACTTAACGAGACCCATAAAAGCAAAAAATTTAAGTTTTAATGTGAGGTGGTCATCACGCAGCTGCTGTGTGTGTGTGTGTGTGTGTGTGTGTGTGTGTGTGTGTGAGACGGGGCGTGTCCGGAGGCTGGTCAGTTTGTCTCGTTAATGACCCCTTCCCACCTTAACGAGCTAATGATGAGAGCTCGTTAAGACAGACGCAGACCTGCCAATAAAACACAGTTAGTGCCATTGTCTCCGTAACGACCGCACCTGCTGAAACCACAGCAAGGTGGGCAGGTGAGGGGGGCGAAAGTGGCATTGGGGGGGACAGCTGTCAATCATCAGCAAGTCACTGGCTGTCAGGTGCGTCTGACTTAGTGTAGACTTATTCTGATGAGATCAAAGAGGTTTTTAAAGAGGTCTGAAGGAAGGTCTAAAGGAGGTCCACATGGTCCTTGAAGAGGTGTCAGGAATTCTTGCAGCATTGCAAAAGCTCCTTGAGTGTTGGACAAAATGTTCCAGAGCAGGTGCTAAATAAAGTGTAAATATACAAAATAAAATACATTTAGAGGATTACAATATGACAGGAAACTTCTTCAGAACTTAGATAACGACAAATAAATTACAACGTATGAAACTAAATTATGTGCGATGTGGCTGATGATACGACAAATATAAATAATAAAATGAGGTGGGATGATTTTAATAAAAACCTGCAGCAGATAAAAGACGAACAGATGAATAAAAGATAAAAAGTGAAGGTGTGTTAATGACGAGTCCTGCAGCATAAAAATTTCAACATTATTATTGTCATTAGTGGATGTTCGTTAATGACGGTTCCCATGGAAACCGTTAACTCAGCCAAGGTTATCATGAAAGGATCAGTGATCAATAGACTTACTGTAATTACAACTCATGAGCTCAGTCCACTAAAGTTTTTAGTTCCCCAGACCTGGATCTCAGACTTGGATCTCAGACCAGGGAGAAGCGTCTTTTATTGTCTTCTATCAAAAAGGAAAATGATCATCAGATCGATCAGTCCACGTTAAGCCTACTGAACAGCAGGTTTCTGCTTGGTTTAGTCTTTGTTCAGGTCAAGTTTAGACCCAGTTTAAGCGTGGTTCTGTGGTGGTGTTCTTGTGGATCCTGTGATCATTTGAGCCTCTAACGAGGTGTGGGTCTGTGTGTGGGAGGAACAGGAAGCTGCTGGAAAAGCTTGTTAAAGACTTGTTAAAGACGTTGAGTGTCACTAACAAGCTCCTGATTAAACCTTCACATCTTCTCCTCTTCATCCCTCATGCTTTAATCTTAACTGCTCTAATGTCTCCCACCTGAGAGGGGGAAGGAGGAGGTCCTCTGCTGGTCCCAGGCTGGTCTCTGGAGGATCTCTGAATCTAACAGACAGGGGGGGACTAGTTAGTGACTAATGTTATCATCCTAGTGCTAATGGAGTTTCCATGTTTCAGTCACAGCTCAGATCTGAGTTGACCCGCTTGGACTGATGGATGATGGGTAGATGGCGGATGGGGTCGTGTTTATCAGAGTATTTGGAGGTGTCAGATGGGGACAGACAGAAACATGTTGCAGGGATCAGATGAGTCCATGAACATAAGTTTCTCTCTGAGGAGAATCCGTCACTGGAACCTGACTTCTCTTAGGTCCTGATACACATTTAGGTCCAGGTCCAACTCTGGTTGAGTTGTTATAGAACCTGAACTTCACTGAGTGTCCTCACAGAGACAGAAGAACACGAAGGCAAACTGCAGGAAATAATTTTAACTTCATCACAGAAAAGATGAAAATAAAGTCACTGGGCAGAACGATTAGCACGTAAGGACATTTCTCTGCTGGTCTCAGGTATTTTGGACTCAGTCCTGTTTCAGCTGCTGTTTCAGCAGTGATGGATGTTTGTGTTCTCCACTCCATTTAAACATCATCTTCTCTTCTTCTCTGTGTTGTTAATTACCACCGCCCTCCTCCTCCTCTTCTTTCTTCTTCTTGTCTCATTACACTGAAGCATTCTGACCTCACAGCAGCTCACTGTGACCTGAGCAGCGAGCACACTCCAAACCTCCTCTGATATTTAACAGGTTTTATTGATCTGAAGCACAGCGAGGGGGGGTGATATTAAATGATACAGTCTGAATGAATTATGAACCCGCAGAGTTCAGCTGTGTCAAATGCTGCCTCTGAGTTAGTGTGGGCTCCTCGGGCAGGAGGAAACTTTCGCTTTATTTCGCTCTAAACTTGTTCATTATGAGCCGACCTCTGACCTCACACAGGAAACACGGCATGTACACACTCACGTCCTTCAGTCGATAGAACCCGTTTACCTGATGCAGATTCTCCCAAACACTCTCATTACTGGTCGACCTTGGACCTGCAGAGTGAGCTCAGCTGGTTCCTTCCAAACATCTGAAGTCAGCACCTTAAAGCTCTGTACACTGTTTGTACTCACAAGACACCAAGTCACATGTCCTCTGTCACTGTGGACAGTCAGTGGTCTGTCTCCATCAGAAAGACAGAGGGACCACTGAGTGTCCACATTCTGGGCCAAGAAGACCAGTGGTTAGAGGAGTAAAGGGGGTCATCAGTGCTGGGACACCACCTATATCAACCTCCTTCATCGTGTCTTAGAGAACTTAGAGAAAGTCCAGCTGCTACTGAACAGCATCTCTGATCTGATCTGAGCTGAAACAGGTCCTGGTTCTGATGAGATGTGCTGGGACTGTATAACACAGAGTCCCGGTCTCTGTACAGATGTTTGTCTTTGACCTTGTCTCTCAGAGTCCATCCAGGTGTGGTGGTGGTCCCCGGGAGGTCCAGTAAATAATTCTTGTTTCCACTGTGAGTTTGTTGTTAAATGATAGAAAGTGTTTTATTATCATCCCGTTTCCCGGGAAACAACCGATAAACCTGCTCAGCAGGACTCGAGGATCCTGCAGCAGGATTCCCTCAGAGGACTTTAATCTGATGTGTTGGCTCCACACCTCCACCCCTCCTCCACCATTTCTCCTCTTTACATGCAGATTAGCTGCAGCAGATTTATCTGTAAATATAACCATTTGTGTTTGTGTTGGAGAAACAGTCCAGGTCCCAGTCCAGGTTCCAGTCCCTGGGCTCCTTTTTGTCCTCTCTGATAAACTGGATCTGGATCAGCCCTTTGTTCTTGATTCCGATGCCTGGATCCAAACTTATTCCAGTCCCTCAGCTCTGAACACTTCCAAGATCCACCAGGTGATTCTAGGACCGGTTTGATGTCTTTTCAAGGTGAAGCATCTGCAGGCGACGCAGCCAGAAGAAACGGTTTGTTTCTTTATAGGATTCATCACTTTTCTTCCTGTGTGTGTTTGTGTTATTTTATATTTTCAGTTTTATTTTTAGTTCATGTTTAACTTTGATGTTATTTTGTGTTTGTTGTTTCTTTGTAGTTTTTTCTACTTTTTGTCCATTTTGACATTTTTCTTTTCAGCAGTTTTTAGATTTTTTAAACCTCTTTTCTTTCTTCACACAAACACACACACAAACAAACAAACACACACAGATACACAAACATACACACACACTGCTGTGACTCGTGTAAACGTGTGTGAGTGTGGAAGCAGATTTACATACTGATCCCTCAGCCGGGCGTCTGAGGACCACATCACATGACCCTGACAGAAAAAGAGAGAGAGAGTTGTTTCCTATGGGACTCGCCCGCTGTCTCTTTGTGTCACTGCATCACTTTTATTTTTCTCCAAAGGTCAAAATGAAAAATCTTCTTCTTCCTCTTTGTGTAGACCCGACTCGACCCGAAGTGAAACAGTCTGAATGTTCCTGAGAACCATCACACTGATGTTAACTCCATGCCCCCATCAGGAACTGGTTCTGTCATCAGTGGTAACGTCTGTCCGTCTCTCCAGTGATAATGCATCAAACTGGAAACCAGTGTGTTCCAGTTCAGAGCTGGCGTAACAAACTCTTTGACAGGAGCAATTTAGGTCCGAGTCTGGTTCAGGACCTCAAAGCTGGAACACTGTGGCTCACAGGGCAGTGCAGGGACTTTTAAAGTGAGTCTCACCTGGTGTCATAGTTGTTGACCTCTGACCTGTGTCCAGTAAGGTCATGGATCCAGTAAACAGCACCCAGCAGCATGAACAGTACTGCTGACCCTGATCCCTGAGTTCTTATAAAACCGGTTTAGTTTGACCTCAGCGCGGTTTGGATTCAGAACGTCAGTTCGTGCTCTTGTAAAATGGACATTTTATGTTTTTGAAGCTTTCAATTCAACAGGGAGAACTGCAGCCGTTAAAGTACAAGCAGTACAGAAAGTTGTACTGTGTAACTCATACATCACTCGCAGGAACTATTAACTTGTACTAACTGTAGTACTACTACTAAAGTAGTAACGTCAGGACACACGATGAGTTTATTTCTACTACAACAAAGGGTAGACAGGACAATGTTTGATTTGATTTGACCTCTGACCTTTCTAACACAGAAAACAGGCTCACAGTTTCTTTTCTCCTTTCTTTCTTCCTTCTTTCTCTTTCTTTCTTGCTCCACTTTTAAAGATTTGCCTGCTTCTCCCTGATCAGCATCTCTTCTGGTTTCTCTTCTCTGTTTCTCAGCTTCGAGTCACAGGAAGATTCAGTTTGATTCATTTGTTTCTTTCAGTATTAACTCAGTACGTTGTGTAGTATTACAGTATTAATACTGTGATTATTTGTACAACCACAGCTCCACCTGCAGGATGAGAACAGAACTGCAGTGGTGAACAAATATAGAGGATACTCAAAGTACAAGTACCTCAGATTTGTACTTCAGTGTAGTACTTCAGTAAATGTTCACATGAGCTGAATTGTTTACCTCAGTTTTCACAGGTTCCAGTAAAAACCTGAAAACAGAAAATGTGTTTTTAATTTTAAAATCCAGCCTGACGTGTTTGTTACAACAGAAGCTATTAGAAGTAAGACAGGGAGGTGTATAACCCAGTAAAGAACTGTTTCACTTTGTATTTGAGGAGAAAATGTGACAGAAGTTTGTTTAGATTCATGTCTGTATTCTTATTTTAATGTCAAAGTGAAGCTTCTTTTCAGTTCCGTCTTTGTTCTCTGGAGATGTGAGTTAATGTCTGACATTCAGCTGTATAAATCAGTCAGGATCTCAGGATCAGGCAGGTTTGGAGTTTTTTATTAAATTAATTCATAATTTCTTGGTATTAAATCAAGGTTTCCTATTAGTGATATTATTATTCTTTTTTGATGATCTGAATCATTTAAGTGTGACAAAAAAAAACAATCAGGAAAAGAAGACTTTTCACAGCACAGAGAACGTCCTTGTTATTTTGTCCACCCCCCGTACAGACAGGCTGACTGACTCTATAAAGACTCAACAGAAACTTTTGTTTTAACTGATTCACTCAGGGGAGGGGGGTCCCTGATGGACCACCACCATAACGAGCTGATCAATTAACTTCAATTAACTTTAATTAACATTCAGATGAAACACACACTCGGCTGTTGTTTCTCTAATGTGTGTGTGTGTGTGTGTGTGTGTGTGTGTGTGTGTGTGTGTGTTTGTGTGCATGTGTGTCTATGTGTGTGTCTTCTGAGGATTGAGTCATGGCAACTGGACTTCTTTCTTCCAAGTAGAGACGTTTCGTTCTGCATCCACAGAACTTT
>JAUYWH010000011.1:18003466-18018237 GCA_034779795.1 Ctenopoma multispine | reverse complement strand
CTGACTCCACCCCGATAGTCAACCTTCACAATGAAAGACGCCAACCGGCGTCCGGCTGCGACAAACATGCTCCCCCATGCGATTTCTCCAGAAATTGCAAAGTCTAGTTTAGTTTATTATTCACATTTGTATGAAAATTGTGTTTTAAGGCAGTTTTTTAACAACACAAACATTAGAATAGAAACACGTGTCCCTGGTTTCACACAGTTTAATGGCTGTAACGCCTGCTCCACCTCCTCAGTAGTTATCCTTCTTCTTCATGGTCACAGTAACAAGGTTTGGTTCAGAGAAATGGGCTCTGGAGAAAACAAACTACATGGCACAATAGCTGATAGTGGGTAGAGCAGTCGTCCTCCAAGCCAAGTGTCAGCAGTTCGATTCTCAGTCCCCCAGAAGCTACATGTCAAGGTGTCCTTGGACATGACACCAAACCCTGTAGTAGCACTGACAGGTCTAGCAGCTGTCCAAACAACAATTTCCCCAAGGGGATCAATAACGTATCAATTATTATTAAACAATATGAAATAATGAGAAAAATAAACTGATCCAGTGTCAGTGTCTCCTTCACCCCCACCACACAGCAGAGCTACAGACTGCGTCCCTCATCTGATGTTGATGATGAATTTTTTTTTTTTTGGCTTCTCAGAAGCGGGCGTGTTTGGAGGCGGAGCTCCCAGTGGCTGAGTGTCCAATGGAAACGAGCTACACTTTACCTGTGACCAATCAGCAGCCAGAACAACAGGTCAGTGCTGATCGTCATGACAGCAGTCTCAAAATAAACTGTGAATGAGTTTGTGTACATTACTTTGAAAAATGAAGGTTGTAGTAAACTAAATATAGTACTCCAAATACTGTACCTGTCTAGCTGTAACTATACCTGTCTATCTGTACCTGTCAGTGTAACTTATATTAGTCAGTAGCAGGTGATGTTGGATCAGTTTACTGCAGTAACATGTGAAAGTCTGAGTAATCTTATATTTCTTATTTAGCAGCTTGTAACAACATATATTTATTTATTAATTATTTTACCACCATTCATGTAGAGTATTAAATGTATTTACTGAGTCACGGTGCTGCTCCTGTAATTGTGTGTCTGTGTGGTGATCCAGGTCGGAGTGGTTCAGCCCAGACCTCAGCTCTGCTGCCCCCGGTGTCTCGGAGGAGAGCCAGTAAGATTATTTTTATCAGCTGACTCAGTGTCGGCTGTTCTTCAGGTGATAAACAGGAGGAGCTGGTTAAGTTTTTATTATTAATTAACAGCTTCTGTTGATAAGTTAATTTATCACAATGGGTGTTGTGTTTCAGGGTCACATCAACCACATCCTGGGTCTGTGAGCTGCCGCCACACCTACAGAGGAGGAGGAGGATGAAGAGTAGACCTGACAACACCATCATCAGCCGTCCAGTCACATGTCTGCTTTTCCCAGGTGTTTCCATCTGATGAAGTCACTACAGCCACGCTCCCCCCAGGTGACCAGTCAGGTGTATGTTTTGGTCACAGTTGCACACTCCGCCTCTGAAGCTTCCAGAGCTTTCGGCCACACGTCGTGATCTTCCTCAGCTCTAGTTTATTTCCTGTAACAAAGGCATAAATGTCACTAAATGAAAAATGATCGAGTCTCATCAGTGCAGCTCTCTCTGAAACCTCATGTGTCCATGTGTTCCTGAATGCAGCCTCAGGTGGGCAGTCAGCAGGTGTGCATTTTTAAGTAAAAACAAAACAAAACAAAAAAAACACACACACTCTTGACCCCTCTCATCCAATCAGAATGTCTTCCTCCCCCTACCTAATTTCTGATTGGTTTACATTCTCTGACAGCTGAATGTAGCAGCAGCGATTCTTCCAACGTTCATGAACACATCAGTTTAAAAAGTGTGTAGTTTAGTAATCAACTAATAATTAATAACTGTGACCTGTGAACAACATTCAGCACGGTGTAACGGGATGTAACGTCACATTTCTGATCTCAGCGGATCACATCCAACATGTTTACACTGATAAATAAACATGATCCTGGGTCAACATGAGAGGAACGCAGCTTTAGGAATAAATATTTTAACCCTTCATCTAACATGCTGTGCTCATCCCACAGTAGTTCCAGTGTAGCGGACTCGCCCTTTAATAAAGACCGGTCTGACTCTGGACTGAGAGAACAGCTATGGTTCTGTTGGAACTGATATATTCAGCAGGACAGTGAGGAACTGTTTCTGATGTAGAAGAACCTGTAAGACCTAAAACAGCCTGTGTCACGTTTAGTGTCAGTTGGTAAAAATCCGAGCTCCGACAAAGCAGATGTCTGTAAATTTGTTTCCACTAAAAGGGAAAGAAAAAGTCTGTTTGTACATTTGTATTTTTATAAAGCACGATTTATATTTTGATGAAGTATTTTTATCTTTGGTTCTGACCAATTGGAGCACAGCATTTGTACTGATTTTCAAAATAAAACATTTGACTGAAAACATGTAATCAGTCTGTTGTGTTTACCTAAAACCCAGCACTTTGTCTGACAGGCTGTAGGTGATCCATCAATGTCATGTAGCCCCAACATGCTGGAGATGTATCAGCGTTATCAGTCTGAACTGATCATTAATCAGTAGTATTGGTGATTAATCCTTCACTTTTCTCACTGTTACTTTTTGATGTAGATAAAAGTACATTTTACAATACTTTACGTTTACAGGTAGTACTTATAACAGTAATCCTGGTCACTGGATTTTGTCACGCTGCTGTGATGATTATAATAATCACTTATGTTCTGATCCACATCACTGTTTAAATTCTGTTTTATAACTCCAGTACTGTCGAGGGAGTAGTGAGGTACTTGAAAGTACTGATTCCCCACTGTGGAAATACTCCATTACAAGTAAAAGTGAGTATAGTGAGCTCAAAGTATTAAAGTAAATGTCTGATTGTTTATTGTGAGTCATGCCTTCAGGTGTCAACAGTGAAAAATAAACATGAACAATATGGACCGTCCAAACTCTTTATTTAGTCCAAAATACATCAGATCAAAACTAAAGCGTGTTAGAAATAAAAGAAGTAATTAGTCCATGTCCCGGCCTCCTCAGGTGTCCATCAGTCGGCCAGGTGAGGTCTCTTGGCTGCAGGAGCTTCACCTGTCCAGGTAAAACAGAACGTTGATGTTTCTGAGCAGCTGCAGCTTTAACAAACAATGTTTCTGCAGCTTCATCAAGTTTTTTTAATTAACATAATTTTTTTTAATCTTAATGTGAATCATTTATTATTGATTTTATTTTGTCATTAATGTAGACGAACTGATCAAAACTGATACAGAGCTGCATCGATGAGTCGGCACACGATCTGCTGCTTCTCTCTTGACACATGGAAACAAACGTTTACACACAAATGTTCACATGGAGGTTTCTGGACTAAAATCATCTTGTTCACTGAACTTTAAATCTTCTTAGTTACACAGCAACATCACATTATCTCTCAGTCCGCTCAGGGATGTGTTTGCTGACCAAACTTACAGACTTCAGACTCGCTGCAGGTCTTTGTGGTGTAGATGATGCCGCTCGCCGTCTTCCTGGTTTCTGACAAACACACAATGTAGAGTGGGGGACAAATTTTTGCATTCATAATAAAACACAGCATCTGTTCAATAAAACCACAGAGCTCCGCTGTAGTACTAGTACTCAGACTGACAGTATTAGTATTTAGCACTTACCTGCGTGTAGTAGAACTGATCGACAGGTGGAGGAAACGGCTTCTTTAGAGTCTGCGTCGGACAAACCAAACAACAAACCTCTGAAGAACCACATCAGGAGAACAATGCAGTACACACACAGTACCACACACAGTACTGCGTGCACTGCAGTACGTCTACACCAAATACTTTAACAATCTACTTGTTAAAGCACTGCGTGTACTGCAGTACGTCTACACCATCTACTTGTTAAAGTACTGCGCGCAGTACAAAAACTGTGCGCTTAGTAATCAGAAGGATACAGGTTGGTGATGTCATACGGACCCCTGAGCTCCAGAGCCTGAAGACAAACACAAGGGTTAAATTTATTCCAATGCTGTCACCAATATCATTGATTTAATACTGATCAATATCCAGTGGACTGATAACTGACCTTCTCAGCAGCACTGGACAGGATCACGTTCTGAAAGACAAACAGTGGTAGTTTATGCTGGACTCGTATTGGAGGATAAACCAGTGATGTCACAGTGACGTCCCAGCTACGGGAGCCTGCAGGGCCAGACAGGACATACTGTACCTTCCCTTTGCAGCTCTCCATCAGACTGAGGGCGTTGGCAATGGTGTAGCGTCTCATGGTGGAGTCTCTGATGGCGGCAGAGTAGCAGAGCTCGAACACCACGCCACGGTCCACGGCCTCAACACAGACACACACGTTACTGTCAGTAACTCTGACATCATATCGTGTGCTGATCACACGCCACGGACACGTGACCTTAACATATTTGTTTGTCACATTCTGACATTCAGAGGATCAAACAAAGCAGGAAACTGGTGAAATATGTTGGGTTTGATGATCAGATCTGAGGTTTTACATGTTAAAATGTTGTAGAGCAGACACATCAAATATTACTGCTGCTACCACCACTAACAGTAATGAAGTGAAAGCTCACCCCGTTGACCGGTGCCCTCTTGAAGAAGAAGGGCAGTTTCTCTGTGACTGAGATGCAGATGATGTCGATGTCCAACAACATACAGGCCGACTAAAAACACACAGTATTGTGTATTACAAAAGTACCCACTATGCAGAAAAACTTTCATGATTACACATGTTAGTGGATTTTTACTGCTGATGCTTTAAACTGTGACCAGAACTTCCTTGTTGCACCAGTGGTGGATTTTACACAGTAGCATTGTGTAGAAATGCTACTGTGTAAAATGCTAGTAGAAAAATCAGTAGTGCAGTAAGTGTACTCAGATACTCTGCAGCTGTGATGTTTGGTGTGTGTCTGAATCTTACATGGAAAAGTTTCTCTGTGGTCGGCTGTACAGCGAGAAGATCGTAGCTACGATACTCTGCATCGTTCAGCCTCTGTACGCACACGTACACGCAATTATTACACGTGTACAGGCAGTTATTACACATTATTATACACACTACATGACACTAAACCTGTCCAAAGAACTTACAAAGTGGCTGGAGTCTGACATCACCACGGTCAGTCTGTTCAGCACTCTGATTGGACGAGAGCGACCCTGACACAAATACACAGGTGTTAACATACTGATAGTAAACAGTCACCTTCATCTTCATCATCATCAAAGTACCTGCACAATGGGCAGCTGATCGATCAGCTCATTGATCGGCTTCGGAGCAGGAATCTCCTGCAAACGGGAAACAAAGACAGACGTATAAAATAAATGGCGTTTATGTTTTCCTGCGTGAGACAGTGCACCTGAATGCAGCACAGCAGGGGACAACACTCACCTGTTTCTTCTTGGCCGTGGGTTCAAACACGTAGTTGATGGAGACTGTGGAGAAACCGACTGGGAAAAAACATCCTGGTTAGGTGTGAGTCACTGATGGTTTTACCACTGATTCTACCTGCTGCAGGATTTGCTGTTTAATTTCATTTTAGATGATCTGTTATTTTTACTTTAAAAGAAGTCTTAAAGTGGCACCTTTCTGAATAGAGTCTGGTACAAAGGTCTGAGGTTTCCTGAGCTGCACTGACTGGTGAAATGTGAATCAGACTTTATTTTCTAAAACGGTTTTATTCATTTAGGATTTGTTGAATCTTCAATGTTCATTAGTTCTCTGGTATCTAACAAATCTTTAATTTGGAGTCTGGTTTCATGGTCCTCTAAATTTAATAAATATGAACCAACCAGGTGTGTCTGAATTACCTGAACACTCGAATACAGACCAAAGCTTCATGACACCGTAAGATCGAAGTAGTGATGCTAGCTAAGTTAGCTCTCCGCTCAGCAGCCACCAAACTTCAGCTGTAAAACTCGAGATTTAATGTTACACTCGCACCGAGGAGACTCACGGTGAGCTGCCGTCTCGATCATACTCTGTAGCCGGCTCCTGTCCGCCGTGTAGCTCAGGTTTAAATCCATAAACACAGACATGATGCTGCCTGCTGCCCGCAGCTCTCCGCCACATGTATACAGCCGAACGGCCTGCTGGGAACTGTAGTCCCACTTGTCCTCAGCCTGCCGCAGCTGTGCACATAGCTACGGAGCCCCCCAGGGGTCAAATAGTAGAAAAACAATTTAGGTGGATTAAGTGGTGAAAAAACCTTTTGAGATGTAGTAGAAAAAATATTTGGGCATAAAAACTGACAATTAAACAGGCTGAAAAAACTGACCTTTGACCCGCCGGACGGAACAAATAGGGAGGACACTGACCAGCAGCTGCAACTGTACAGTAGTAGTACTACAGTACTTTCTTACTTTTTACTTATTATATATGATATTAACATACAACATATATTCGGCATTTTATATATTTAATTACTACAATTGGTTAAACTTTACAAACGTCTTTAAGATATTGATAAAATGTTCAGATCTGTAAACGGAGTTTGGAATAAAACGAAAATAAGCGTTGACACTGTTGTGACTCCAGGGGGCAGAATAACGTTTGCTGCAAACTAACACAGGAAGAAAAGAAGAAGAAAAGGCCCCCGAGGTTCCGGGTGATGGAGACACAGGAGCAGCTGCAGGTATCTAGTAAACACAAACAGTAAAAGTACACACGTTACTAAGTTATATAGTAAAACTCACTGTCACGACACAGTTCACACCGATCTGTTCTTTGTTTTTTTTACCTCTGCTGTCAGTCCCGTTCATTGAAACTAGTTTTACACCAAACTCCGTTCAGACCGGCTCACGTTAAGTGACCTTTCCTTTCCGTGAATCCGAACTTTGTGCTGATAAATGTGGTCACAGTAAAACGAACGTCACGCGTGTGATGATGTTTCAGCTTGTTCGGTTAAATTTGAGCCGAAATAATCGATAAGTTCTATAAAGTCACATAAACCTGGTTTTTGTATTTTAATGTGTTTTTACTGTTGTGGTGATCAAACAATGATACAAATGTCTGGTTCCTAAAGGGGATTCGGCACTGTAGTCTTCATCCTCTTCAGTGAGACTCACTTTGGTCATACAGTACTGGAACAGATTCCTCTCTGGGCAGCAGATTTTCACATCTTTCCTGTCTGCAGTCATCAGAACTGTTTCAGACCAGTTCAGTCCGGTCCAAAATGGCAGCCATGTTGAGACCTCTGGGGATCAAACTCTCTGGCACCAGATGTCTACCGTCCCGCTGCTGCTCGAGCTTCGTCTCCAGGACAAGGTCCAGTAACTCGTGAATCCACTCATTAATCGTGTGTTGACTGATTGTAGTATTTATTGATTGGTGGTTCTCTCAGGTACGTGAACCGGCTGAAGGAGGACGACGAGGCCTGTCTGGAAGCACTGCAGAACAGTCGCATTTTCCTCTTCCACCGTTTGGCTCCTCTGCTGCAACGCACACAGAGAGGAACCCTCGTACCTAGAGCCCTCATCACCTCAGGTACAGAGTCATAATTAGAGAACAAGAGGTAAAGAACCACAGGAGGAGAAGTGCAAACCACAGAACATAGACCTCAGTTAGAACCCAAGGTTCTAAAAGTACAGAATCTCAGGAAGTTCAGTGACCAAAGTGTTGTAGAAACTCAGGTAGAGCAACTTGAGGTAAATGTGTTTTATGTTCTAACACTCTGGGTGTTTTATGTTTCAGATGTGCAGTCGATCCTGCAGCGACTCGGGTCAGATGGGTCCCTGCTGAAGGAGTCTGTTCTAATTGGCTGTTCTGAACAGAACCAGGCTCTGTTCTGCCTGGATCTCGGTAAGAGCGTGTTACACTGTGAAATCTGTTTAGTGTGTGTGACTGCAGGTTCTGATCTGATGTTCTGGTGTTGTAGGAGAACTGGATCAGGCGGCAGTAGAAGAAGAGTGTGAGGGAAACTTCATCAGCCTGAGGAAGTCTTTCTTTCACCTGGCAGGAGCAGAGGTTCCTCTACTGGCCAAGGTAAGGAACTACAAGTGGACTGTAAGAGTCTCTGACCTCATGTTCGGACCTGTTTTCTGGTTTGATGTTTCGTATGTTCTGATCCACAGTCATTTAGAATTATTAAATGCCTTTATTTTGAAAATCATTCTGAGACAGAATTAGGTCCAGGAACTCTTAATCTGAAGGGTCAAATCTCTGAAGACTAGATCACAGCTGCACAAGTTGTCTCCAGTGTGTAGTTTGTTTTATCCATAATCTGATCCTGATCCGGTGTGTGCTGCAGGGTCAGGCTCTGCTGCGGTGGCATCAAACCAGCAGATTCTGCAGCGTTACGGGTCAGCTGACCCACCGGAACCAGGCCGGGAGTCAGAGAGTCTGCAGCACCAAAGGCATCATCCACTATCCTAAGGTAAGGTAAGGTGTTTCCTAGCTGTTTTCTGGCTGGTGTACCTGGTTTCTGACTGGTGGTGTAGGACTACTGCGACTGGTTTCTGACTGGTGGTGTAGGACTACTGCGACTAGTTTCTGACTGGTGCCTGATTGGTTTCTGACTGGAGTTTGACTAGTTTCTTAGTGGTTTCTCGTGGTTTTCCTGCAGATTTCTCTGATGGTGATTTTGGTGGTGTGTGACTGGTATCTGATTGGTGTCTGACGGGTTTCTCCCGGTGCTCCTGCAAATGTCTCCGGTGACGTCTGACTGGTTACTGACTGTTTGTCCCCGAAGCTCCTGCAGATGTCTTCGGTGACGTCTGACTGGTTACTGACTGTTTGTTCCCGGTGCTCCTGCAGATGTCTTCAGTGGTGATTGTGCTGGTTTCTGACGGGAAGCGCTGTTTGTTGGGCCGTCAGTCGTCCTTTCCTCGGGGGATGTACAGCGCTCTGGCCGGCTTCTGTGACATGGGTCAGACTTACCTGTCGATCACCTGTGTGCTCACCTGGTTTCATGTGTGTATCCCTGCTTGACCTTCCTTTGTGTCTGGTTGTCACAGGTGAGTCTCTGGAGGAGGCTCTGTGCAGGGAGGTGGCAGAGGAGGTGGGTTTGGAGGTTCAGAGTCTCTCTTACAGCTCCTCACAACACTGGCCTTTCCCTCACAGCTCCTTCATGCTCGGCTGCCACGCCTCTGTTAGTCCTGCCCACACTCAGGTAAGCTGGGACACTCACCTGTTTGGCACTTTAGTGACATAATCTCCACCTTAACCAACTAAATGTCTGACACTTATGTTGCCGTTAATGCTACTTATACTACTGGCAGATGGTGTGGACAGAAAAGAAAGAATTTCATTTTACAGGGAAACATGTTTCTTGACTGTTTACATGACAATAAACCCTTTGGATCTCTGATGAACTACTCCATACCTTTAAAATACACCTTAAAATAAACGGACAATGAACAGACATTTGTAAATTAAGGGGAAACTTTTCTTTATTATTGGTATTTAAAGAAATGTGAAATTACTAAATAATTTATTTTATAGTTTAAAGTAAAAGGATTTGGGTTTTTTGAAAACAATTTTTATAAAAAAATAATCTTGAACTTTATCCAGCAAATTACAAAACTTTGAATGTCCTTAATAATCTTCTGTTAAGATGAAAATGTGTGAATGACTTTAATGCAACTCCATCTACACTTGAAGACCCCACTTCGATCCCTGAGGCACACCTGAGAAGGTAGTAGTTGTAATGTGACCTGTCGTGCTGTTTCCTGTGCAGTTACAGGTGGATCACACAGAACTTGAAGATGCTCGCTGGTTCAGTCTGAAGGAAATTATTTCTGCCCTAAAGGTGAAAACACCCCCTAGCAGAGGTGAACCCCCCGCCCTGTGGCTTCCACCAAAACAAGCCATCGCCTACCGCCTCATAACAGAGTGGGTGGACCAGCAGCGATGCAGCAAGGACCCCGAGTCCTGAGAACCAACAGGAACAGTAATCAGTTGTGGGACTAAATCTGAACCTGGTTTAGCTTATTCCGCTGGGTGTAGGTTCTGGGCCCACTGACATGGAGTCTACACAGATCAGTGTTGGTTTTTAAATATTTTTCTGTAAACACTTGGTGCCTGAACTCGTCGCCTCGTAGTCGAAACTAACGTGAACCCGATGAGACACATGATGATGTCACTCGTTGGTGCTTTGTATAGTTTTAACACAGCTGAAGAGGAGAACCTGTGTTCTGTTATCTGTCACTAATGTTCTGCTTCAGCGAGGAGACACACTGATGAAGGGTAACAGTCGTTTCTCCTGTTGTCGAGTGTGTGTAACCGCTGCATGGTTTGTCCTGATGGAAACGTGTTGTTGATGGTGTCTCACGGTACTGATCAGCCGAGTCCTCTGGACGGTTCCAATGTTTTCAGTTTAATCTTCTGTATTGGTATGATTTTAATTCTCTGACTATAGAAATCAGTTTTAATGTCAACCTACTGTAAAACACAACATCTACCTCCCAGTGATTTTACTCTCCACTATATAAAAGATGATGATGTAAATTAAAGGGAAAAACTGTTTTTTATCTATGTCGTAGAACAACAGGAAGGTTTTTACATGAAACAATTTGTGTGGTTTAAATGAAGAGGAATCAAATTTACAGTGTTTATGTGAAATAAAAAAAACATGCAATTCAGTTATATTTATTATTATTTTTATGTGTCAGTAGATGTAAAAGTATTCATACATTTCACACAGTACTTTCAAGTCCAAGTATATTTTATGTAATTTATTTCTATTTTGACATTAGTGAGCTATACGAGTAGAAGTTAATTTAATTTAGTTAAAACATGTAAAAAGAATAATTTAAACTTTAGTTACTAAGATTTTTTTGTAGTTTGTAGTTTTAAACTTCAAAGTCTAAATGACATATGTGAAGAATGTTTTAGACCTTGACGATGGTCGACCGACTGCCGTCCTCATCCAGACTGAGCATGCCCAGTGGCGGCCTGAATAACCATTAAAGATCAAACTCATCAGTGTGTCGATGTCCTGCTCACTTTGCGTACAGCTTCTTCCTGTCACTCTCATGTGTGAACGCTCACAGAGTTGTTGGGTCGTTGCTGATGTTGGCCACCTGCTGGAGGTCAAAGGTCAGAGACAGGGTTTCTGCACCTTTTTACTAACAAACTAAAAATTTAACATTTGAATAGACTTGATTTATTAGAACTTTTGATTTGACCTGATGTGAAAATACAAAAAGTAGGTAGTGACACAAAGAGACTCAAAACCACCGCGATGAGACCTGCAGGATGTTCCTGATCCGCATGTCATTGTCCAATTCACTGCACAGGGCTGAATCCAGGATAAAGTCTGTGTCTCCGCTGCAGTCTCTAGAGACGCAGCAGGTCTGACAGTCCTTGTCTGCTCAAAGTCCTGGACCAGAACCAAACTCGCTCTTAGACACAGAGAGTCAATGTAAAAACAGCAAATGAACCAAAGATCACTGAGCATGTGCTGTGTAAATTTAGCTGGTTAACGTCAAAAGGTTTAATGAAAAAGGAAAATATAAAAACTTGTCATTAATGGAAAGAAGGAACAACGGATAGACGTTTGAAAAGGAAAAATTATTACTTCAGGGAACAGGAGTCTCCAGAACTCGTCCTAGTTATGTTGTAGTTTCAGAGAGTTTGACACTGAATCCCTGCTCGTTGTATGCTGACCCAAATCGCTCAGCACTGTGAACACTTTAGCTTGAGTCTGAAAAAAACTGAAGACACTAAACTACACACAGATGCCACAGTGATGCATTCAGGTGTTGTGGGATACAAGTTTTTGCTGTTTTAAATTTTAAATATATGTCATTTTACTAAAAATGAGAGGTTTTGATTTCAGGGAACGTCATTAAAATAAAAACGTACAGTTTGGTCAGAATGTGTGAATCTATTAAACCACTTGAGATAAAGTTAAGTATATTTATAAGAAACAGGATGTAGTATTACTACAAGATTAAACTGTGAGAGCATGGAAAATATATATTGTGATGTAGTTTTACATAAAGTTTTTTTTTGCTGTGAAATAATAAAACAGGTTTTTAATATTTATTTTATCCTGAATAAAGGACCTGTGGACTGAGGTGAACTTCTGGTTCTTAAGTGGTCCTGGTCTGGTCTCTGTCCACAGTATACTACCTGGAACCTGGTGGTCATTGAAGAAACTTATTTTTCAGGTGAAATCACCCAAATCTTTATCAAATTGTTAAAAATCAGCTAAGACAAAACAACTTGACAGACAGACCACAGTTTGTATGGCTAAGATGATGTAAGGCTGAGCAGGTGATCAGTGACACAGGAGCACCACAGGGAACTGTCCTCTCACCTTTCCTCTTCAACCCGTACACCTCTGACTTTCAGTACAACACTGAGTCCTGTCATCCTCTCCGCAGCCTGCTGGTCAAGCAGCAGAGCAGCTTTAGTCCTAGATTTCTTCAGCTCCACTGTGATAAAGAAAGGTACATGAAGTCCTTCCTGCCAACAGCCACCACCCTGTACAATAACCTCATTATGACAGAGAGCTCTGCTCCAACAGTCTGTCTGTCTGGTCTATCTTACAATAAAAAATACCTTTATGGAGACAGCACGTGGCGCTAACACAGCTGCTGTAAAACTCCCGAAGAAGAAGAAGAACCGAGCTGCGTTCATGAAAAATTTATTTTCAAATTCCAAACATTATAAACAACAGCATGGCTACAACGACTGCTGCGTTCAAGAACACTGTGAAAAACACAAACTGTTTCCTGTTTGACCCGGATAAAAAAAAAACACTTCCTCCGGGTTCTGACTCCACTAGTTTGTTTTTAGCCAACTGTTGTCAAGTTAATGTCGTCTAATGTTTGGGTTTCACTGGTTTAACTTCAGAAACCGAACCGGGACTAACGGAGCTCCGCAGATGTTCCCCCCAGCGCGGGAGGCCTAGCCTGTTAGCATTAGCTGTTAGCCCCGGCGGCTGTTAGCGGCAGGATGAGCTCCTCCGTCGGCTTGCACACTCAGCTGGCCGCCGTCATGGAGTCTCTGGTCCACGCCGCGGTAGCGGAGCTCAATAAGCTGGTGGAGGATGGCTCGTTCCCCCGCCTAAGCCTCCAGGTCCGCACCGGCAACTCCGGGAGCAAGGCCGGAGAGGAGCGTCCTGTGCCGGCCAAAGAGCAGCACGAGGGCCGGGAGAAGATGGTGAGGAACGGGAGGCTGGAGTTTGTTGTTGAGCCCAGAGTTTAAACATCTGGAAATAATAAAGATTTAGTTTTACTGAGCAGCAGCTTGTCACAGTTAAATCCTCTTTTTACTTAGTGATTATTTCTCCTGATCTACTCAGAATAACTAATCCAGGATTTTCAGTTTGTAGATATTTATCTGAACGTTGATTTTTGTGATGGAGCCACATGATGAGCTTTTATATTCGTTTATGAATCCTCGTGATATTGTAAAATAAACTGAACAAATCTAATCTGGCCTCAGGTGCTGTTTGCCTCCATCATGGAGACTCTGGGGAACGAGGCTCTGGGCAAGATCGTCAACATCGTGGATGAAACCAAAATGCTGGTGGAGCTAGAGTCGGGGAGGGGGGGCAAGAGACCTCAGACCAGCATCCTCAACATCCTCAACACAGCCCGAGTCGGTACGGACACGGGCCCACCATAGTTCCCAGACAAGAGTATCCAGTACAGCACCTAATTCAAAATCTAGTTTTATAATCATATAGTTTAAACAAAGTCATTAAAACAGTTACAATTCAAGATTTTATGTCAACATTAAACACAACTCAGAAATACACAGGGCTAAAACCAGGAGTTGAACATACAACAAACAAACACAGCTTAACATTCAGATTCATATAAATCCATATTCCATTAACTTCCTCAATGTTTTCTCTTTTTCTTATGGGAGTTTTGAATCACACTAATTATGGCTGTTTATCACAGAAGTCGAACACTCGTACGGAGTCCGACTCCCAAGCTCCGACACAGATAAGTTAGCTCAGGTAAGACCCCTTACCTTCCGACTCACCTGTCTATCAGTGAAGCATTTACTGACCCCACTGACTCCTGTACATTGTGTCTCTGCAGAACAAAGCAGATGAGGAGGGAGTGGAAACACCGTTTGTTCTGGCGGTCACTGTTAAAGACGAACACGGGAACATCGACCTGAGAGCCATCGCTGAGAGTGAGTATCTGATCAGCTCGATGAGTGTCACATCTGGTCAATATCTGTCACATGTGGTTAATACTCCTCCCCTTTTTGTAAAAGTGAGGAGGGAGGACAACATAATCATATTTATTTAATGAGATGACAGTTTATTCATCATTTACATTGGACCATCATTTAGTTATCATTTCCACTACATTACAGACTGATAATGACTGAAAATTACCTATTTTTATACATACATTAATTGATCCTCTCTGGATATGGTTCTTCCTTCTTTTCTCCTGAACTGAGAGCTGCTGTGACATGGAAAATAATTTTTTTTTTTTTTATAAAGTTTTTTTAAATCTTAAATTGAAATCTTGAATATTAGGTCGTTATCTGTCACATCACAACTCGAAATATAAAGCTTTAAGGGGCAGTCTGTCTTTTTACAGAGGGATCCAGAACATTTAGCCTAGCTTAGCACAGAGACTGGAACCAAAGGGAAACCAATCAACATAATTCAATTCAATTCAACTTTATTTATATAGCCCCAATTCACAACACAGGTCATCTCAGTGCACTTTACAGTGTAAGGTTTAAGACCTTTACACATTATATAATATATACAGAATAATGTAGAAAACCCAACAGTCCCACTTGAG
>JAUYWH010000011.1:17971351-17984382 GCA_034779795.1 Ctenopoma multispine | reverse complement strand
GCCCCCTCACATATACTAATGTGCCACAAACAGGACTTTAATATCACCAACCATTCCCATTTTATTAAGGTGTATCCCTATAAATGACCCACCCTGTACTTTACAGTTTATATGATTATATAGTATTTCCCATAACTAGTGGCCTAGAACACTCCCCTCAGAAACTAGTTAATTTGTTTTTGCTGTACACCGAAGACATTTGGGGTTTAAGGTAAGACTATGGGAATGGCTGGAGATTATGTCCAGCTTGTATTTGATGCTATGTGCACCTTGCAGGGCAGTTTCTAGCTTTATAGGGACCCTATGCATAATCATTTAGGGGGCTCTGAATCAATACGACGAGTTTAAACCCTTCAATGATTTGTGGCAATGCATCACAGTAGGTTCTTGAAACTGAAATTAAAAACAAAGAAAAAATCATGTCGACCCATGTCCAATCTCCAGCGCTCTCTCCACCAGGCTTTCAGCCTCTTTGTGTTTCTGATAGTTCATCAGCTTCAGAGCCAGCAGGGACAGCAGGATGGGATCATCAGGGTTGATCTTCAGGGCTTGGCGAAGCTGTTTGGTGGCTGGTGACTCTTCATCATTTGTATCTGTAACGTACTGCAGAGCAGAACTCAGTTATTTTGCTGGACTACGGGCATCTTTAATAAATTCAGTTTATAATAAGTCAAAACCTTACAGAGTTACACAGAGCAGCACTAAGAGACAGGGGAGAGGAAAAACTCCCTTTAACGGAAGAAACCTCCAAAACAAGGCTCAGAGTGGGCGGTCATCTACCTTGACCGGTTAGGGTGAGTGCACAGAGGAGAGAGAGAAAACAGGAAAACTTTCATGTCACAGAAGCTGTAGGACATTTTAATGTGTTGTCTTTCACACTGATTTGTATTTGGTACAGCTGAGGCCACAGTGATTAATACAACAGCTGCAGATTCATGTAACAGTTGACTGAACAGGAGAAACCATGTTCAGTGTGATAAAAGCTGTCAATGTACTGATCAAACAGATCAGTCTGATCTGTCCAGTCACTCATGTGATGGAAATTACTTTTTCTGTGCGATAGAGGACGATAGCGTAGCCTTTGCTCCATTCAAACTTGTCAGGCTGCTGCTCCAAGGCTTTGCAGAAACAGTCGATGGCCTTGTTGTAATAAGACTTGGACAACTTGAGGTAGATCCCGGCCTTTTCTCCGTACACCTCTGGGTGGAGATCAGTGGAGGATGCAACAAGATACTTCACCTGAAGAGAGGGAGAAACATGACACACATCTTCTCTGACCAGAAACACATTAAAAGAAAAAAGAAATTTCCTTTTCAACTTTCTGTGGTTAAGCTAAACCTAACCTTAACTCAACTTAGTCATTTTTTAATAATAGTAGTAATTGTAGTAATAGTAGTAGTTAATAATTTAATAATAATTGGCAGAATGTGCACACAAGACAAAATACAATATAAAACAGATGTTCTCAGTAATTATGTCCAGAACAGATGCAGAGTAAGTTTAGCTGCTACTGTACTGTACAAGTAAAACATGGAGCTGCAGCAGACAGAGACTTAATGTGTTCAATATGACAAAAATTTTGTCTAGTTATGATCAGATCTCACAATAGACAACAGGTCTGTTCATCTGTATAAAATCTGCATGATGAGCTGATATTTAACAGTTTATAAATCAGCAGAATGTCTTTGAGCTCGGATCCAGTCTTTCAATCCTTCTGTTTCTCTCACTCTTTAATATATTTGTCCATATTTTCTCCTCTTATTTCCAGACATGGTCACTCTGTCGCTCTGTCAGGCGAGTGTGAGTCTGTGTGGGCGTGGGAGAGGGAGAGGACACAGTAACCGAGTATCCTGGCTGTAAAAGGACAAACTATCCTGTTTCACTTTATTGTGGAGCGAATCATTGGGATAGGATAGGATAGGAAGGAAAGAACAAATAAGTAGCTACACTCTAGAAAACCCGCTCAAAAACCTGTGACTAATGATATTTACAGGCAACTTTTTTTGAGGGCCTGAAGCTGCGCCCCCTCCAGCGAGTGGAACCCTAGGGGACAGCCTAGTTCACCTATGCCAAGAGCCAGCCCTGGGTGCTGGAACACTATTTTTTTATAGAAGCTATATAGATTTAACTCATTAAATTAATTCATTTATGTAAAGAAAACTAAATCTATTGTCTTAGAATATCAAGATAATCAACATCAAAATGAGTGTCTGGTTCATCTGATCACATCTGTGTCATCCTGTCAGCCTGTGTTTACAGAAAGATGATTCTGACATGACTCAGCAGTAACAATCTTGTTTTCATGAGGCAGAGGGTGAAAAAGAAAACTGATGAAAATATTTCATTGTCCCTCAGAGGAGCTGCAATAATTGAACTACTACTGAAACAACAGTGGAAAATCAAAAACATTCACTGCTGAATTAACTGCATTCGACCTTTATCATGGTACAGTGGTTCTGGGTCTGTACCCAGGTAGAAATCAGAACGGGGCGGTTCAGGGGAGACAGGTGGAATAATTATTACCTACCAGGATGTTGTGGACTCTCTGGCAGTAGCTCTGTGACTGTGAGTATAATCCTCTGTGGTATTTCAGCCAGGCCAGGTCTCCATACGTCACAATGAGGCGCAGCTCGCTCTCCTCTCCGTAACACTCTCTGGTCATCTGCTCTGATTGGCTCAGAAGTGAGTCTGCTTCATCTGGCTGATCCTGAAGATACCTGGGGACAGGTGAGAATGAGAAAGGATCATTGTGTTCTAGTCTGTTTTCCATCCTTTTATTATCCTAACCAATTGTCATCTTCAGGGTCGCAGGAGTGCTTGAACCAATCCCTGCTGTGATTGGGCAAGAGGTGGGGTATACCTGGACAGATCACCAGTCTATCACAGAGCTGACACATAGAGACAGACAAACATTCACGCCTATGAGCCATTTAGAGTCACCATTTAACCTAACTGTCTGTGACCTGTTTGAGGAAACCAGAGAAGCAATTTTAGTCAGTCAGCAGCCGTTTTATTGGAAACACGTTCTCTAAAGCAGCAGCTAAGCTCTTGCTATTTAGGTATCAACATCAGGTTGTTTGATTAAATGTCATGATCCAGTTTTAAAAATCTCTTTAGAATAAATATCTCGATTCATGCTCAATAATCCAGATAAAGAAAGTTATTTTCTGCACATCTTGACATAGCGTTTTTCAGTTTTCTCATGTTCAGATGAGGAGAATCAACTGTTTTCTTTTTTCTGTATTTATTTTATAAATGTCTTTGTTTTCTTAGCAGAGATAATGTGTATTTGTGGATAATTTGTTTGACTTCATTTGCATATATCCATTATATACTTCACTGAGGAGGTCCAGCATTGCCACCTGCCTTGACCTCTTGCCACTCCCCCAATGTATAATTTTTATAATTTTATAGATCCGCCACTGTGTGTCTCTGATGTGTCTCTATTTGAACATCATGTATTCACATCCTTCATGAAGAAATACGTTGCAGTGTCTCATGGAAAAGTCTCAATCTCACACTTTTCTGCATTAGATCTCTGCACCACAGCCTCCTGTACCTGACATAAGCCAGGAACCTCTGGTAGTGGACCACAGTTCCCGGCTCTCCCAGATTCTCTTTAATATCATGATTCAGCTGCCTGTTTAGGTCGTCCAGCTCCAAGTCCTCCTTCTTCAGATCCCAGGTAAAGCGACTCTGCAGCTGCTGCAGCCTGCACAACAGATCTGTGCCTGTTTCACTGCAACACAAACACAAAATCTCATTATCTGCCGTTTTCTTTATTTCTGTATTTCTTACTTACTGTCACTGCGTGCAGGAGATTTCTATGTTTCATTCCAGACAGTCCAATGTTAAGAGTTTTTTTTCTTTGGAGGATTTAGAGAGATGGTAGTGACATACAACAGATTCTCAGTCAGAATGACACTAACGTCTATGGAGAGAAGGGTGTTATGGGTAACTGTAGGTCACAGAGGAGCTGACACACACAAAACAGACGGTGGGAACTACATTTCTTCTGTGTGTTTAAAACTGCGATTTTGTTTTTACTAAACTGGAGGTAACTAATGGACACAAACATCCAAGTGTAACAGAAACACATGAAGTTCCTTTAAAGATGGGTCGTATGTGAGCTCCTCTGTGGATGTGTGCGCTTTTCCATATCAACCACACTCGCATGAGTCCTGCTCTTATTTGTGTTGTTTCTACGTCTTGTTCAGTCAGCACAGCGTAAACACTTCTCCATCCACCCTGATACTCTGATCCGTCCGTTATGTGATGAACACCAGTTTTTTTCTGCATTTGTTGACCAGTGTGCAGCTACAACGTCCCTCAGAATGTAATATTAGTTTTACGTGTGACTCATTATATAAATGAGTGAAATGTCCCTTTGTCCTGCTGACACATACACACTCAGTCGTTGTACTGATGACAGAGATGCTGAATGAACTTCAGTAGTTCCCGTGTGAATTCCCAGTGAGATTCAGCTTTGTTTTCACTAAACAAATAAATGAAACACAGGAGGAGGTTTTGTTTCTGTTTGTGTCCACAGTGATTCAAATGACCTCAACCTGCTGACAGACAAACTTTTATTCTGACATCTGAACAGCTTCAAATGGTCCTGAACATAAAACAGCTGCTGAGACATTTCACAGAAGAAATAAAGTCAGAACCCACTCCTATGCTGACGACAATCAGCCCTATCTGTCTTTCCCACCAGAGGATACCACTATTTCAACTAAAACTTTGTCTCTCTGACATACTGTATCTGCATGGATGTCTGAGCGACACCTCCAATTGAACTTATCCAGAACTGAAATTCTGATCTCTCCAGGCAAAAACCTTCTGCAGCAAAACATCTCAATTCAAATTGGCTCACTACTGCTAATATCTATGGATTCTGCGTTGGCGTTTGGAGAGATGACAAACTGAGTCTGAACGATCATGTAGCTGCGACCTCCAGGTCCTGCAGGTCCACTCTCTACAGGCTGCCCAGCTCCTCGTCCAGACAATGGTCGTCTCTAGACTCAACAACTGTAACTCTCTCCTAACTGGAGCTTCTGCAGTCACCATCCAAACCCTCCAGATGGTCCAAAATGCGGCAGCCCGCCTCATTTTCAACCAGCCAAAATACACTCATGTCACACCTCTTCTCACCTCTCTCCACTGGCTCCCAGTAGCTGCTCACATTGAGTTTAAATCCTTGATGCTTTTCTACAGGGCTGTAAATGGAAGTGCACCCTCTTATATCAACACGCTATTAGTAAGCTACACTCCTGCACTCCGGCTCAGTAAACACGGACACACACAGGTCTGACACTGTTCACATGGCCACACGTCTGCATTGTTATAAATATTTGAACATTGCTCACCGAAGAGAAAACAATCAACAGAATGTATTTTTAAGGTGTTTAATGTCAAGCATTATATTATAAGCATAAGGTAGCACGGCTTCCTGTAAACAGTTGAAGTGAAGGCTGTCTTATCACCACCTCCACCCTGGGAGGAAAGAACATAAAAAGCTTCTGCTCACCACAGCTGATGAGCACTTTTGTGTAACATCCTGATGTGTTGCTGCTCTGTTGCTGCTCCTCTGCCAGCTGTCCCCAATCTCCCTCTAATCGATCTCTATTTATATCTAGATTTTAACTTACATGTTTTTAGCTTTTTTTTTTTTAGCTTTGTCTTTCATGTGTTCTCATGTCGGGATGAGAAGCCGTCGTGATCTGTCTGTTGCTTTGTTTTCCTACAGCATGTGAAGGCAGCATGACACCTCTGTAGGTTTCATTTTCTCCTGTGGACTCAGTCACTGCCTCCACATGCAGGTTTGTACAGTGTCCTTAATCTTTTTATCACAACACAAACATGAAGTTAAACTGCTACAGGTGACTGTAACACACAGCATGTCCCAACATGACATTTAACAACAGTTTAAACTAATATCAGAAGACCAAAGAGAGGAACCCAGAATCACACCCAGCTTAAATCTTCTAACAGAATAATCATGTTATGGCTTCTGATTCATGTAAACAGTGATTCTAGTTAAATTTAAAGTGCATTCAGCGAGGTTATACAATGTATGACAATGTAGACATCACTGCAGCTCCATACGCAGCTCACAGAGCTCTGACAAGTACGTATCGTTGTCTTCATCACAGTCCAGAGCTTTCTCATAAAACTCAGCAGCTTGCTTCTTGTTGCCCTCAGCCTTGGCCACCAGCCCTAGCAGGCTGTAAGCCTGGCCATCGTTCCTGTCTGCAGAGAGACGTCGCTCTGCGATCAGCTTCAGCCTCTGAAATAAGACAGAGGAACAACATCTGATCGTTAATTTAGGGTTAACTGTTCAGGGTCACATGACAAACTACAGTGAGTGGTGGCAAAGACAACAACTGCTTCTGGATTCATTGTTCCTTGTTCACTTACTGCCCCAGGTGAGGCTGCAGAACTCTGTAGATAAGACTTATATTATATTAGCTGAACAAATGTGTTGTTAGATTAAATTTGTTCTGCTGTCACTTTTAAAACTAGGTAAACTGAGTTTTGTTCTGTCTCTGCAGGACAAATATGATCCACCTTCACAGGGTGATTCTCCACCTGACCGCTGACAACAGAAACCTACAGGATGATAAAGATCAGGCACCAGCGTCTTTACAATTAATACAGTTAATTTCCTGCTGGATTTCTAGTCCTGAGTCTGTCCTGTCCTCAAAGAGGGAGAACAGAACCTCTCCACTCCACTACCACAGGTACCAGGCAGCGTCTAATCCTGTCCTATCACAGTTTGGCCAAAATCAGTCTGTGCTGAACAGGTGCGATTTGATGGCCAGCAGCAGTCACAGTATCACTGGGATATGAATCCAGCCACTGGTGCTGAACAGGTTGAGTGTACAGCGTTCGTTGGCTGCCTCAGACTGAACTGTGTCCTGTCTTGTCAGTGGAGAATGGGATGGGCTAAACTTGTTAGTTTACCCATTGGTAGGTGCTGTATCAGCAGCTCAGTAAAACCTGATGCTCACCTTAGCACATATTTTCCACTCCCATGGTCTCAGTGGTAGTAGAACACCCTGCAGGGTAAAGATCAGAACAACACGAGATAATTCCAGTATTAGTGTTGTGATTTTATTTTAAAAACCTTATTCATTGAAGTGTAACACACACACACTGCTCCGCACTGTTCCTGAAACCTACCTGGGTGTAGTGATAGATGGCTTCCGCCTCCTTTTTGGTGTGATAGAAATGAAAGTCAGCGTAGCGCTGATGGAAGATCTGACAAATACCTTTGTCTGACTCAGATAACTTCTGCAAGCCTTGTTGGAACAGCTCCTCAGCCCTGACAGAGATTTAATGATGATCATGAAGTAGACTTAAGTATGTGAACGATGGACCGAGGAGGAGAAGAGCATAAGTACCTGCTGAAATTCTTTTCCTCTCCATACAGCAGCGCCAGGTCAGCCAGAGCGAGGAGAAATGAAGCCTTTATTTTGACAGCTTCCTCAAGATGTTGAATACTCAGATGCCTCCACTCCTTCACCTCTAGGGTAGTGCAGCAGAACACTAGTTAGTTTTGAGCTATTTGTGGGTTAACAAAGTATTGATAGGCCTGGGTAAGTGTGTGCATACTTTGGTTGTTGTTGGACTTCCGCCTACATTCAGATGTCTTCTTTTTCAGGTAGCACAGGGCCAGCTGGTGGTGGATAAAAGCTGACTGACTGGTTCTCTTCAGCGCTTGCTTCAGCAGCTTAATAGACCGCTCATCTTCACCCTGCAACACAGACAATCACATCATCTAAGGTCAAAAAGTAGAGTCACCTCAGTAAGTAAAGAACAACCAGAGTCCTCAACCAAGGGCAGACCTATAGGAAAAATGTAAGCTCCGGGTTCAGCCTAAAGAACCTGAAGTGTCACCTCAAGCACAAAGGTGGTGTTGCTGCAGCCAAGAGCTCATTGATGAATAATAAGAGTCAGCGAAGCCTTCTACCTGATTCTAACCTACCTGACAGCGAAAGTATTTGGCTATGTAGCGGGTGACATGAGGGTTGTCTGGATCGAGCCTCAGCGCCCTCTCTACCAGCCCCTCAGCCTCTTGGTGTTTCTGGTAGGTGGAAAGCTTCAGAACCAGCATTGACATCAGAACAGCATCATTGGGGTTGATGTCCAGGGCTCGACGAAGCTGTTTGGTGGCTGGTGACTCCTCCGATTCCTGGGATGGTTCGGAAAAAATCTGCAAATGAAACATAAAATGTGTCAACTCACAAATGCTGAAGAAGCTGAGTAAATACATCACAGTTTGCTGCAGCTAAGAGCTAAAGGTTCATGTTTATTGGAGAACTGACAGATTCTGTGCGGTAAAGGGAAATGGCAAGTCCGGCATTCCACTCGCTGTCATCCGGCTGCAGCTCCAAGGCTCTGCGGAAACAGTCGACAGCTTTGTGGTAGTAAGATCTGGAAAACTTGAGGTAGGTCCAGGCCTGTTCTCCAAACACCTCTGGGTGGAGATCTGTAGTGGAGCCAGTGGGAAACTTCAGCTGTAGAGAGGGAAGGGTGGATGGACAAAGACATGAAACAACTGAGAAACTTAAGTACAGACTCTGTGTGAAACCATTACTACAGTAGTTTCTAATTAGATTTTATTTTGACAGTAGTCATCACTTTTTAGCATTGATTAGTAGTTTCTGAACAGTTTATTTTCAGAAATATATGATAATAAACCTGCTCTGTACAGACCAGGATGTCCTGGACTCTCTGGCAGTAGCTCTGTGACTGGGTGTAGTCTCCGCTGTGGTATTTCAGCCAGGCCAGGTCTCCGTACGTCACGATAAAACGCGTCTCACTCTCCTCGCCGTAACACTCTTTGGTCTTCTCCTCTGATTGGCTGAGAAGTGACTCCGCCTCCTCTGGCTTACCCTGATGATACCTGAGGACAGACAGCAGGTGTACGGGCTGAAATCACAGATGGAGTTCAGTGTAAAGGTTTGTGATCAATACAAAGTTTGTTCGTCTTCATCTGAGGTAGGAGGACTAATACCCTCTGAAGGTCCTTCAGTACGTCCCGGTTCTGACTGTACAGTCTGTTTCTGGTCCAGACTGCCACATTCTGTGAAGTAGCAGCTGGCAGCTTCCAGGAAATTGACCACGACCTGAAGATCTTAAAGGATCTTATCTCTAAACACGATTGCAGTAAAACCATAGGATCTGTAAATATCTAAAATTAATTCTTGAAGAACCAAACTGTGTTTTTGTGCCTCTCAGCCAGGTCAGAAGTTACTGTACCTGACATAAGCCAAGAAGCTGTAGGAGCGGGCCACTGCGCCCCTCTGTCCCAGCTTAAGCTCTATATGGTCCTGCAGTCGAGTACTGATGTTTTCCAGGTCCATGTCGTCCTTCTTCAGGTCCCAGGTGAAGCGACTCTGCAGCTGCTGCAGCTGCAGGTTCAGAGCACTGCAAGAGTCATTTTGGGAGAATCAGAAACAAAAACATTGTTAAAATTCATAATTCACTTGCTTAAAATTATATGTTGGAAAAAATATTTATATGTTGACACATTAGGAAGAATTGATTGAAAGTTCACAGTTGGATTTCTTGTAATTAAAATGCATGCTTTTGTTTTGAAATACGCAAAAAAGGGCTTGCCATAGAGTCCTGGTAACTGAATTTCTTTCTTGTTAGGTTGGGTCACTGCTCAACCAAACAAGAAAGAAAGAAATCCAGTTGCCATGAGTTCAAATTATTGGGAAATATTGATTATAATTTAATCTGACATGTATGGACTAGATTTGGATGTCTGATCTGAATTCATACAAACATTTCTCTGATTTGACAGTGAGATCACTGTTTTGCATTTACCCTTTATATAAAAGAACATTTTTATTAATACAGAAAAACTCAATAATATTGGTAAGAGAGGAGAAATTGTAAAGCAGATGAAAACAAGGTGTTAACTTAGACAAAGCTCTGCTTATGATTTAAATACCGTCCTAAATGTTTTAATTTGTTTTCTAGTTTTGGTTCGTTCATGAACATCACAACTCTAGTCAGCATCTCTCTGATAGAATAAAGGGTAAAGAAAAGTAACGAGCCAAGTGTTGTCCAGGAGTAAGAAGCGTTTCTTCTTCACAAATCAAGTAAAAGTATAAAGTATGGTGAAGTAAAACTACAATTTTTCAAAAACGTACTTAAGTAAATGTAATGGAGTAAATGTTATTCGTTTCTACCGGGCCCGGCTCTACGCTAGGGCAAGAGGGGGCAACGCCCCCTTAAACAAACGCCCCTTACATCTCTTGTTCACTCCGTGCTCTGTTTGTGCGCAGGCTCACACAGCACTCGGCAGAGATCCCCCTCCCCCCAGCTAAACATCCAATCACTGTTAGTATGTAAATGACCCGGTGTCAGGTTTTCTCAGTAGGCGGGGCAGAGCAGAACCAGCTGCGGTTCCCTGCCCCAGTGTTCAGCTGTGCACTCAGCAGTTTTCTTGTTTCATATGCTGATGATAAGTAAACCCTTTTTAGATTTGTGTATATTGTCTATATTGAGAGGTCTTATTTCATTCTTACTTTATTTTGCAAATTTATTTGAGAATTAGGTCATCAAGTAAATTTTCTGTTGTTGGCTGTAAAGATCTGCATCAGGGGTGTCAAACTCAATTTCATCGTGGGCCACATCATCATTACGATTGATGTCAAAGGGCCACTTGTAACTGTGACTATATGCAGTACAGACGCGTCTGTATGAGCAAAGTAGGAAATTGCACAGAGCAGCACTTTGGCAGAAGCAGAAATCTGCTGCATCCCAGGTCCTCACATGTGAGCAGATCTTTTAAAAAAATAATGAACCAGTAAATTTGTCTTTGCAAATCATCGCGTCGATCTCTGATGATGGCTGTGAGTCACAGACTGTGCGCGCTGCGGTGCCAAAGCTGTGAGAGCGCGCAGACACTGGCCAGAGCACAGATCGGCTTTATTTAACGAGGATGCGTCTTTTTTCACATATCACGCTGTAATTTATAAAGACGTTTACCTGTGATTAATTGTTCATGACGCCTGGTGCATACAGTCAAATACTCTGGCAACTTGTGAGCTGCACGCACGGCTGTCAACATGTGATGAGCGTGATGAAGCTTCAGAAAAAGTTCAGTGAACAATCAGGCCGTTTCGTGTCCAGTTTAACACTGAGAGGAGAACATTTGTTTTTTCTTTTAGTGTTTAAAGACAAACAGTGACACGTCATGACAGTTATTGACAGGCTTGATGTGTATTGTTTAGGACAGAGATTACACGCTTGTCCCTCTCCCACCCCCAGCTCTCATCAATCATGACTGAGGATACAGAAATAACTGCGGCATATTTAAACATATTTAAATATACAAAGAGGGATTTTGTGTTAAAATGTTACACTATAGTTGTTTTGTGTGTTTATATGGTACATTGGAAATAGAGCGACAGTCCGAAAGTACCATTTATAATAACAATAAAATTATTTATGAACTCTCACGGGCAACATGAAATGTGGGGGCGGGCCGGATTTGGCCCGCGGGCCTTGAGTTTGACATATATGATCTAGATGGATATTTTATTTTATCTTTCAGTTTTAATTTTCAAGACTTGGTGAATTATTTTTTTATAACTTGTTCTAACCTTTGTTAATATTGACAATAGTGAGAAGTGTTATTGTTGGGTTTGAATATATTTGATATAAGCCATCCAATTAAGGTAAATGTCAGGTTTTTAGTTGTTATTATCTGATGAGGAACTGTGCCCCCTTCACATTTCTGTCTGCCTACTCCTATAATGCCTGTCTAGAACCGGCCCCGATTACAACCCTCCTCTGCTCATTAATGTGGATTTCTCCACATTTATCAGTGAAATGAATAATATGATTGAGTCCAGCTACAGATGTGATCGGAACAGACACAGAGATATCAGATCACAGGAAAGACTCAGGCTGAAGTGTTATAATAACCACATCCCATCATACAGTTACTGAAAGTGAACTGACCTCATGCTGTGACGGGTTCTATCTCTGACCAGGAAAACAGAAAACTTTTGTTCCTCAGGTTTGCTCAAAATATACTACCAATAATACTACTACAACTACTGCAGCTGCTACTCGTCCTGCTGCCGATGAAGATGGAGTTTTTACTGCTCAGGCAACTCTGACACTGAAGTGAAAGTAAGACCTGAGTTCAAACCAAAGAAACAAAACTAAAACTTTGAGTATGGTGATGCCTTCACTGTCCCCTCTGAAATGATGGAAAGAAGATTTATCAAGCAGGAAACTGACAAGTGATCAAGATCAAACAGAAAGGAAAAAGTTTACTCAAGAAAAACTTCAAAGAATAAACGAGACATACGTCGCACAATGTGTGAGACAGCATTGTATAAACTAATGAGACAACATTTGAGAAGTAATTTACTGTAGAGAGGGACCTTTCTCGACTCTGCACCACTAGAGAGGGAAATGTTTCCAAGTGTGTCTTTCCTGGTTCGGCCTGCAGGGGTCCTGAATGTAATCCAAAGTGCTGCATGCTGCCTAATAATTGATGCCTGCAGTGCGAAGCAATCCAAGGCATCCATTATTCTCTACCTCTAAACTTGCCGTCGCTGTTAATGCAGCTCGAATGAAAGGGTGCAGCCACACAAATGATACATCAAATCAACCGGCTCGGTCCCGGGATGTGTGCTATTACTTTTCTTGTTGATATCTTGCATATTTCTTTTTCTATTTTTTGGCCAAAAAACTTCTGATCTGTAGTCCAGGATTCAGAAGTAGATGGTAAATATGTTTAATAGTTTTCAGTGTATCCACTAAAACCTTTCTCTCATATTCATTATGTCTGTTACAGCTTGATCATTAATTGATTACTTTTTGTCATTCGTTCATTAAGCAGACCTGTACCTGTGCTGCTTCCACGTGAGCAAACAGCAGGTTTGTTGCTAAGAGAGAGTCGCCAGTAACAGGTGTGTATTAGTTTACCTGCATTTACCTCTCCAAAATATCTGTTGTCTTTTAAATCACTTACACCAGTTTATATTGTGATC
>JAUYWH010000011.1:17932398-17943439 GCA_034779795.1 Ctenopoma multispine | reverse complement strand
CGGTCGAGGCAGATGGCCGCCCACCATGAGCCTGGTTCTGCTGGAGGTTTCTTCCATTAAAGGGAGTTTTTCCTCTCTAGTGCTGCTCAAGTGGGACTGTTGGGCTTTCTACATTATTCTGTATATATTTATTTAATGTGTAAAGGTCTTAAACCTGAATTGAATTGTTTGTGACGGATTAAACAGCTAGTCTTCATAAAAATAAAATTTAAACACTGCTCACTGCACCTCCTCCATCGCTTTGTGACATCAGCACACAGCTGAGCTGTGTCTTCAGGCAGGAAAGTCAGTTTTCCCGTGGCTGCTGCAGGGAGCCTGAATGCAGCGTTTGTTACACAGCTCATTTACATGAGAAGACACTGGACTGGTTGGAAGAGGAGAACCGGTCCTCTGTTTAGGACACGAGGCGGGGACAAGATGAAAGAATGGACGCAGAGACAGAGCGGGGAGGATGGAGAGAGAGGAAAGGCATGTGAGGAAAGGCAGGGGGGAGAAAGAGAGTAGGACCAAGGGAAGAAGGATAGAAAAGAAGGTGAAACAAAGAAAAGAGGAAGAGAAGAAAGGAACCAATCCGTTTTATTGAAGGTTGAGTTTAAATATCTTTCTTCACTTCTTCATTTCTTCTTCATTTCGTTTCTTTACCAGGTTCAAGTCTCGCTCACACTTATGAACACACACTGATGTCTAAACACGCGGCATTACGTTAGTGTTTCGTCTCTCAGGTCAATAAAGCTACGTGACGTTTAATGTGCAGCATGACGTTAAGGCGCAGACACACTGTGCCTTAACGCTGATGCACGTTTCCAACTTGATTCAGACTCAAGTTGCATCGTTTTCATGTTAGGGTTCGATCGTGCAGCTCCTCAGTCATTATGTGTCACCTTAACATCCGAACCTGAACAGTCCAACGTTCCTGATGGATTATTATGGATGAAGCAGCTGTCAGGACAAATGTTTCTAGAAACACATCACAGAGTGTGGACGCTCTGACCCTCAGCACAGCACTCACCAGCGTGTTCAAGCTGAAGCCCTGCTCCATGGTGTGTGTCTGCGTGTTTCTTTGTAAGTGTGTGTGTGTCACTGGTCGTCCCACGTCCCACTCGTCCATCTGCCGCCTCCCATGATGCTTCACTGCAGGGGAGACACAAAAACAAAAACAAGACAGCAATATGAGACTTCACAGATTAAGGTGGAATGTTCCTTTAACTCTCATCTAACGCTAAGAGCCAGCAGCCAATCACAGCGAGCTGAGTGTTTGGTTTCCCATGAGCCCCTTCAGCGCGTCATTCAATATGGTCCCTGGTTACCATGACAACCGTGAGAACAGGTATCTAACCAGCCAGTGAGTGAGATGCTGTAACCACAGAAGAAGAAAAAGAAGAAAAACAGTGTGTCACAATCCACTGCAGAGACCAGGAAGGGACCACGAGGAGGAACCATGTTTTACATGTATAGAGCGACTCACAGCGCGACCCACAGATCCACCCAGACCTGCTCCACCACCTCCACTCAAACTTCCTGGAGCTTCACATTAACACAGCTCTGCTGCTGCCCGCTGACTCCGCTGCCCGCTGACTCCGCTGCTCGCTGACTCTCCTTCTGCTGTGGATTCCAGGTCTCCTCAGGACTGAACACACACTCAGGGTCTCAGAGTCTCAGATCAGAGTCTGAGTGTCTGTAGTCAGCACCTCCGTTGTGCTCTAGTTTTTATAAAAACCCGACTTGTAGCAGCACTTTGGTTTGTTCCTCTTCACTAACACGTGACCTGCTGCTGCTCAGGTGTGTTCACTCAAACTTCCTGTTTGTCTACATTCACACTGCACAAGACCTCTGACCTCCTTCACTTCACCTGAACACACAGAAAGTGCCACACCTGTGTGTAAGAAACTCCATCACAAACACGCTGAGGATTTAAAGAGTTGCAGTAAGAGACATATTTAAGGGTTAATTTGAGGGCTAAACAGGTGCAAAAACACTTAAAATCCGTCGTCATGTTAATGGGATTTTAAGGGAAAAAAACAGAACGTAACTGTCACTTTATGTTAAAGATTCTTTTTTAACACATGAAAACTACTTAGGATTTAACTTAAACAAATAAAATTAATTAATTATATATCGTTATTACTTTAATCATAAGAATTTAAGGCATTTTATTGGAATTTAAAGGGGATAATTTAGATATTTTATTGGTTCGCTGAACAGTTTGAGGCATTTTAGAGATAAAAACCTCCTTAATGAAGTTTGAGGGTCTGTTAATACAAGACTTTAAAGTGTTTTTTTAATAATTAAGTAAAGTTTTACTTTGTATACTGCAGGAGTTTATTTGCACTTTAATCTTCAACATCTAACATGCCGTTTAAAAAAGATTAAACTTAAGATCCCTTAAATCAGTCTTTAACATTTTACTTTGAAAATCTCTTAAATTATTACATAGATCTTTAGAGAGATTTTAACGTAACAGATATTTGACTTTAGATTTAAGGTGAATTCATTGCTTCATTAAATTTTTGTGTAGACATTTTTATATTATTCAAACACTTTCAAACCCCTTAAACACAAAGGAAGAGAACTCCCTTATTTTAACATAATCACATATTTATTTCTTAGTTAAAGCAGATTTTCAGGGCTTTACTTTGTAGGTTTTAAATAAATGCAGTTGATTTAGTTTGTAGTTAAACATGATTTTAAGTCAGAGCATATTTAATGTCATCTGCATCTTAGTCTGATTTTCACATTTTACTTTATATTTAACCTGAACATTAAGGGAAGGACATTCTTCCCTTAAATCTTTTCTAAATAAGAGTAAGAAAGTGAAGAGAAAAACTAAACATCGGACTCTAATGTTTCTATTTCTGACTAAATAAAAACGTCAAATAAACGCTGAACTGCGCCTTTAACTGCTTTACGGGAACCACATGTATTACTCCATCACATCACGAAACGGTTCTGCTGGGTTCTGCTGAGCCCCGCAGATGAAGACCATCAGCCTGGCAGAAAGCTCCGGGAGCACAGTGAACAGATTTACCGGTTTATCTCCGCAGCTGATCCGCATCCCGCGCTCACAGGTGGAGCCAGAGCCACTCAATAACCCGGGTTACAGCTCCTGGACTCGGGCTAAATGCAGATCCGGTCCCAGGGCTGGAACCGAATCCGGAGCTGGGATGAAACAGGTTAAATCCAGGTGGTTGAAGCTGGTGAGAAAATGGCTGAAAGCTCCGGCTGAGAGATGGTGGAGCTCGGAGATCGTCTCCAGCCACAGATGACTCACTCCCACCTTCCGGTTTCACACGAGTGGGCGTTAACCCTGCGCATGCGCATAACTGCTGCCGCCAAAATGAGGTCCCACTCTGAGACATTTTTTCAGGCACCAATCTGATGCGAAATCCACATGTAGATATTGTAAATAATAATCGATTATTAATCAATAATTTGGGCTGAAGTCATTGATCTCTCTCTTCAATTAAATAATAAAATACTGAAGTTTGACTGAACATGTGGCAGATATTAACACAATAAAACAGTTCAAGTGCAAACTGAAGAAGGTAAAAGACTGTTCACACACACACACCTGAACCCTGTTCTTTACATGTGGGTTACCTAATCCAAACTAACCCTCAGACTAAAATAATCCTGCTGATCTGGTTCAGTCTGAGGACTGACTGGACCCTGGATGAAGTTTTACTTATGTAAAATAAATGTTGAGTAAGGTTGGACAGATTTCAACTTTCTCTTTTGGTTTTATTTTGAAATGCTGGACAGGAAACCTGACTGTAGCTCAGTGCAGGTGTGTGATGTGTGCTGGTTTACTCTGAGGTAAGAAGACAATCCGATTGTTTCACCTTTATGTGGTTGAACGTAAATGATAACGTTTTGTACTTAGGTTTTGAAGGTCTGTTTCTTCTCATTCAACAGTGCCTTCAGGTCCCAGTTGATCCAAGGCTTATTGTTAGAGCACCTTACTGTCCTGGTTGGGATGATGTTATCTACACAGAAGTTAAAGTACTCTATGACGGTGTCTGTCCTGGAGTCTCCTCCACTATGGTCACAGAGAACTTCCCAGTCAGTGGCTTCAAAGGCCCCCTGCAGAGTCTCAAGAGCTTCCTGAGACCACTTCCTAATAATCCTTGTGGTCACTGTCTGCTGCTGAATAATGGGAGTGTAGCTGGGGGTTGGTGAACAAGATTGTGGTCTGATCTGCCAAGGAAGTGCAGGGCAGTAGACGTGTATGCATCCTTCATGTTTGCATTCAGTAAGTCCAAAGTCTTATTGTCTCAGGTGGGACAGTTGATGAACTGGTAAAACGTTGGGAGAATGTTGTTATTATGAAGGCGTTTGGATGCCTTTGGAGTCTGTAGTCTGGAGGTGACGGAGTGAATGACGTCACATGCTACCTCTGAAGCAGCTGATGGCGGAATGTACGTAGTGATGACGTAACATACAAAGCATTTAATGATCAAAGACCTCATAGATCCATACTGCCCCAGCAGAGCACTTTGCTCTCAGAGTGCTGGTCTACTTGTGGTTCCTAGAGTTTCCAGGTGTAGAATGGGAGGCAGAGCCTTTAGCTATCAAGCTCCTCTCCTATGGAACCAGCTCCCTCTTCAGGTTCGGAAAGCAGACACCAGTGTGCAGCTGCCGGCCCCGGCTGTCTCCTCAGTGCTGTCCCAAGTGGGACTGTTGGGTTTTCCACAGTATTCTATTTTTATAGAATGTGTAAGGTCTTAAACCTTACACTGTAAAGTGCCTCAAGATGACATCTGTTGTGAATTGGCGCTATATAAATAAAGTTGAATTGAAATGAATTGAATTGAAAATTTTGATGACAATAACACATGTAAACTCCCTCGGCTCTCCAAGTTCGTCCATCTTATTCACCAGAGACCTCATATTTCCCGTAACAACAGAGGGAAGAGAAGGTTTAAATTTTCTCCTCCATGCTTCCTTTCTGAGTCCAGCTCCTCGGGGATCTGGAGCCTCTCTCCCTGTACCGTAATTCCAGAGAGCACAATTAGCTGATCGCGTTGGTAAATAATTTCGAAGCTCAGGGCCGCATCCGCTGCCATGATTCCTTGAATTGAACATAGTTAAAAACACCCGCAAAACCACGAAATAAAACTTGGTAACTGAGCTGACCAGTATTAACAAAAAAGCACAATAATAAAAACGTCACAGTGTAAAAGAATGATAGAAAAAAGACGATAGAAACTACAAATCTAACCGGAGCTACTGCAACAAGCAGCCACCTGAGACGGCGCCAGGTGTTGTGTTGCTGAGATTTTTGGCGCCAGCAGGTTCAAGTTCAACATCGTCGTTAACACGCTGAAGCAGAACAGAACAGAGGACATGTCTCAGCTGAGACTGGACGTGCCTGCTCACATAGGCTTTAATGAACAGACACAGTTCACATTAAAGCTGTTTGTTGAGTCTGGTCCATTAATGGGGTTTTACTCAGGTTTAAGGTCTTTTTAAACCGGAACTCTGTGAAACACTCAAAACCCTGGTTTGTGGTATTTTTGTGTCTGTTTTGTGTGTAAGGTTTTGTGCTAAGCTATGCTAACGGTTTCTCCTAAGCTAGGCTAACAGTTTCCACCCTATTTCCCACCTGAAACTGAATCTGAAGGAAAGAAAGAACTAAAGCTGTGAACCTGAATTATGGCGAGTAGAAAATGTTAAAAACTGAAACTGATCTTTGTACACATTTCCTTGTTCTTGTTTTAGTTGAAAACAATAATGAAACTGTCCTGGTTTTATATTTTGATTTATTTCACAGTTTCATTGAAAAAGCAGATTTGAAATTACAGAATAAAATGTTTCAGAAATCAGTTAAAGGCACAGTGAGTGATCCACATGTAAACATATATAACCACACCGACTTTGACTCCACCCATAAGTCTCCCCCAAATGAATTCATTTAGCATTTTAGCATGCTAATGTTAGCAAGAGCCATGCTAGTTTGGCATCTGAATGAATTTTATCTGTTGATGATACAGCTTCATGCAGAAAGTGTTTCCCCAGATTTTAGTGTTTAAACACACAGTCTCCTGTCGCAGACTCAGCATCTAAATGTAACAGAGAAAACCATCAAAAGTCCCGCTCTCACTTATTTTCCAGACGAGCTGTTTACGTGAGGAAGGTTCCTGCCTCCTCATCGACGCACACACACACATTTACATCTCTGAGTGTGTTTCACAATATTTAGTTTCATTTGTAAGTTGACTCAGATTTGTATGTGGAGATTTAAAATGTGAATAAAAACGTGAATAGATCTGTTTCCAGTAGAAGTACACAAGTACCAAAAGTAAGATGAAGATGATTTAACTACTTTGTCTGATCGTCTTATGATTTGAATATTTCAATTTCTTTACTTTCTGCTGGTTTATTAGTGTTGATCTGAAATGAAACTAGTAATCAAATGTAGTTAAATGAAGTGGACGTATTAAATGGAAATACTCGAGTAAAGAACAAGAACCTCAGAAGTATACTTGAGTACTGTACTTGAGTAAATGGAAAAGGAAAAATGGTCGTCTAACGATGTGTCTGCAGCAGCTTCAGGATGGAGGGAAACATCTGTTCAGGAGCGTCCAGACCCCAGATAAAATCCAGATGCTCCCAGTGATCAATGTGCTGGTGGAAGACCAGGTTCGGCACCTGCACACACACAAACTCCGTTAATCAACGAGGACGATGATGTGAGCAGAACAGGTAGTAACGAGGGAACAGATGCTGTGTCAGAGGACCCACCTGAGTGAGGAGGACTGCCACGTCTTTGGGGTCCGCCAGCGTATCCTGTCCCCCTGAAAACAGAGCGGTGGGAACCTTCATGTCCTGGACGCGGTACTGAGGGGGAGTGGACTAAGGACGGACACAGAAGAAGGATCACAGGTTATTTCTCTGAAAATGAACACGATGAACTTCTGTATTTATTAATAATTAATTCAGCTGTTGCAGCTTTTTTTTAGAGACACTATTTTGATCACTTCACAGTCAACTGATCAGAGTTCTACAATTTACAATAATCTATTTTAAATCTAATTCAAATGTAAGGAGCAGCCAGTCGTTCCAGATTATAAACCTGGTCCTGGTCCAGTCTCACCTGGTTGTAGTGCTTCATGTTTCCTGCAGGTCCAAAGTCAAACGCCATCAGTCTCCCGCCATGAACAGCCTGTAGCAACGACAGCAGCTTTTATTATGTAGGAAAAGTTCAAACATATAATATCAGAATTTAACAAACCAACATTTTAAAAATGACACATGCACAGAAAATAGCAGGAACAGCTTTGAGTATCAACAGCAGCAAAAAACAGAACCTTCAAGCAGGAGGATTTATTAGAGTCAGTCAGTGTACCTAATAAACTGACAATCGATCTGTGTGTGTCTTACCTGGGCCCAGTGGACCATGTTCTGGACTGAGGTCCCAGCAGGACAGTGTGTGGTGTAGACGGGAGTCCGAGTCTGGGAACAAGTCATTTATTTTACACATTGCAAAACATAATAGGTGAAAACTTCAGGGGGGATTAAATGACTTTTTATAGACACTGTTAAATAGTAGAATGAAGCGGTATCATATTTTATAAATATTTAACTTCTGACTGAAATCTCAGAGTGATTTTGTTTTGTAGTTAAAGTAGAAGTGACAGTTACAAAAAACAACATTCATTCATACAGTTTAATGCATCAAGTACTTATACTTTAATACTCTGTGAACGGTACTGAATGCTTTACTTTAACTTGGTATAAGTACTCTTAGTGAAGTAAAAAAACATCTGTGTCCCAGTGTGATTTGTATGATTTACTGAGTAAGAACAGGTCTCACAGTGGTTCTGGTTTCAGTTCCTCTAAGAACCTGTGTGTATATTGTGCTATAAATAAAAAGTGGAAACAGTGGGAACGTATTTCACTGGTTCCTCCTCCAGCTGAAGTCAGAACTGTTGTAAAAACTGTGACCTCTGGTACAAACCATGTTGAGGTTTTTCTCATCGAAGCCACAGAGGATGAAGAAGATGTTTCCACACAGTTCACTCAGTGGATGTTTCGCACACACGTGTTCTGCAAACCACTTGATTATGTCACTCTGAGGCAGGAAGTCCTGTTTACCGAACAACTCCTACGGGACCGAGCACAGTGTCAGCATATCATTAACATAATCAATACACTGACAAAAGATACAGATGAACCCAAATAAAAAGTTTAAGGTCAGTCGCTCACTGACTGATCTGACACTCGTTAACTTGTTCACCCAAAAATAATGTTCTTCACTAAACCAAATGTAAACCTAAAAAATTTACAGCAAAAAAGGAGAAGAAATTTAGCTAATTACATAAAGATCAGAATCAGGTAGTTAATAAATGATCAGGTCATGTATTAATAACTTTTAATGACTCGTTAACAGGTAATGATTAATAAATCATGAACAGATCATCTACTAATGACTCGTTAACAGATAATCAGATCATGTACTAATGACTCGTTAACAGGACATGATTTGTGAGTCGGTTCTTACCCAGATGAGGAAGTCTGGCAGGACTGACAGTTTTGCCATGGGGCTGCTAGCAAAAGCGACAGTTGCTACAGGAGCCAAACCGAAGAACAACTTGATCTTACTGGCCAGTTCTGGCAGTGTGGAGAATGCTATGAATGCTGGGAAATAGGAGATACAGGTAGACAGATGATAAAAGACACAAAACACTTATATTACAGTCCACAATCTAGGGTCCAGCTGATCAGATGAACAAACAATCGTCTCCAGTCCTCGGACTTCAGCAGGACGACAGTGTGCTGTGCTACCTATGGTGGTTCCCTGAGAGTGTCCGATGTAGTAGATCTGTTCCCGTCCCGACACCTTCAGGATGTAGTTTACAACGGCTGGAAGATCCTTCAGAGCCAGCTCATCATAACTGTAGAGACAAAACCAGGTCTGATTCTGTGAACGCAGTTTCCTGAAAACACATTTTAACTCTCCATTGATCCAGTCACATGATGCACCGTCAGGTGTTTGTACCTGAATTGCCAGAATTCGTCCTGGTCTGGTTGGAGGGTCCGGTGTTTCCTGGACCAGGTGTTTCCTCGGCTGTTTCCCATCCACACGTCGTACCCAGCGTCAGCTAGCACGTATCCCAGACTGGAGTTTGGCAGGTTGGTGATCCAGTTACTGCCGGCAGCCAGGAGGCCATGTTGGAGGAAGACCACCGGCCTCGGGCCTGCAGGATACACAGACTGGGGACTTTACACCAGACTGGGGAGTTCACGTTTCTATCTTACTTCAACTCACTGTGTTTCTACAGGAGAAATGTTTTAGTGTAACTTCATATTTTTATTTACTGTTTAAGACAGATTCTGATTTCAGATCCTAGACTGTGTGAGTCTGACCTGCAGAGGGTCTGAGTCCCTCTGGGATCCTGTTCACGGTGAGGATGTACCCATCTTCCGTCACCACCTCGTGCTCCTCTGCAGGGTAGCCCCACCGCCTGATGATCTCCGTCTGAGATAAAAGAATATAGAGATGGAATAAAACACTAAATACAGAAATGAAACGAAAATGAAAAAAAAAACAGATGAGCTGCTGTTCATCTTAATATTTACAACGTTTCATAACCTGAAGTGTTTCAGACATTTTTTAAATTTAATTCACTGAAATGTAAGAGGTCACACCAGTTTATTTCACTCTAACAGCGTTAAAATCTTAAATCTTAAAGGGCCCGACACGCAAATACCAGGTCAGAGTGTGTTTGGGATCTTGTGCCTGTGAGTCAGGACTGTGGGATAAAAATACCCTAATATCTGCTTATAACAGGAACAAGGGTAAATGTGGGGGGGTGGGACACAGGACTGATCTGTCTCATGACCAGACCAGCAGCAGAGTTCAACTGTTCAGCTTTTAATCTGAAAATCTTCACCAGTCCACACACCTGCGTGGAGGCGGGGCTTGTCAACATCCTGCCATCCAATGAGAGGTCTGATGCTAAAATCAAATGTGCAAAAACCAAATCCTGCATCTACAGAGGGTCCAGATCCAGATTAACTGTGGTCCTTTGGTGCCAGAAGAGCATCGTGTGACGGACTGACCCATCCAATAATCAGTAATTGATTATTGATTATTTACAGTCTCATAGTTAAACCTCTGCAGTAAAATGCAGTTTCTTCAGTAGATAACAAGACAAAAATATAACATTCATATAACCAGGACAGTTTACTGCATCAAGTACTTATACTACCATATACTGTAATACGGTAAGAACTGTCCTGAATGTACCTTTTTCAGTGCAGTACTTTAACCTTGCATTAATACTCTTAGTGAAGTAATAATAAATAAATAATAAATAAATCTGTCTCATAGAAAAGTGGTTTATTTCCATGTTATTATCTGTTATTGCTGAGTAAGAACAGGTCTCACAGTGGTTCTGGTTTCAGTTCCTCTGAGAACCTGTGTGAATATTCTGATATAAATAAAAAGTGGAAACAGTGGGAACGTCAGGAAGCAGAACTTTGCGTCTTGAGTCCTGTTTGTCACCTCTGACCTGAAACCAACAGATTCTGGAGGTTTAAGAGCAAAGTTCATCAGAGCCACAGAGAATCTGCTTCTTTGACTTCTAACACATTTACAGACAGCACGGTGATGTCACTCAGACATATACATCCTGTTATTCTACACTTTAACAATAAAAGTCACAAAGTTAAAGATGAAAAATAAACGTTTCTAAAGTAGAAAACTTTTTAACATTTAACAACCAATAATATAAAAACCTTTAATAAAACTAAAAGAAGCTTACTGCTGTGATTGAAAGCTCCAGTTCCACTGAGTCCATTTACTCACTATGTTCATGTCCACTTCAGGGTCCACGTTCCTCTGTGGTTTATCAGAGTGTCCATGGACAGCAGAGCTGGGGCGGGTCGGTCCGGTGTGGACGAGACCAGAGAGCAGCAACACACACGCCACAACACACAACATGGTCCGTCTGAACACACACACACACACACACACACACACACACACACACACAGACACACACACAGACACACACACACACACACACAGACACACACA
>JAUYWH010000011.1:17914089-17932298 GCA_034779795.1 Ctenopoma multispine | reverse complement strand
CCACTCTTTGTTCTGTACTGAGCTGTGGTAACACACTAATTTCCCCGCTGTGGGATCAATAAAGTCTTATCTTATCAATAAATAAATGTTGTTCTGCTTTCTTTGTTTGGCAAACATTTATTTTGAAAATCTTGGTCGGATGTTCCGTGTTTATTCCGGTTTGTTGACACGGTTCACTCTCCGGGATAGTTTTTGTTGGTCCACCGTCGTTCAGCTGTTTTATAACCCACACTACGAGCTCTGGACCAAACACCTGCCGGACCGGACCGGGTCTGTTATCTGCTGGAAATGTCCCGGGTTTTGATAGTCGGAGCCGGACTAACGGGCAGCGTGTGCGCATGTCTGCTCAGGAGAGAACTGCAGAGTAAAGTTCAGATAGTGGTGTGGGACAAAGCGAGGGGAGCCGGTGAGTCAGTCCAAATCCCGTTCGGAAAATGTGTCATTTTCGCTTTTCAGAACTCACAGGCGAACAGGACTACAGCTCATAGCAAGAGAGGAGACTGTGTTTATATGAACTTAACCAGGAAGACCAGAAACTAGAGGAAGGACTAGCACTAGAAACACTCTGAGTAAATGTAACTTATGATAGAAAACTAGTATTAATTAAGAAATTCATGTGTTTCTGAGCTCAGAGCTGAATATAGAGAAACAGAGAACGTGAATGTTTTGCATTTATCTTGTGATAAAACTCATTCAGACCTGTAATCTATGCTCTGTTGTTGTGTTTCTGGAGACAAGTCAGAAGTCACAGGGGCCACAAATACCACAACTTGTTTTTTTCTGATGTGTTTCTGTTCTGTTTACGTCCTAATAAAATCCACACACTCTTAACTCTTAATCACTCCTGTCGTTTAACCTGAACGTGATGAGATGAAAGAGGATAAAGGAGGTTTTAACCGTTTACTGTTTGAGATGTGCGTTGTTAGATGATGGTGTTTGTCGTGGTCTCAGGGGGCCGGATGTCCACCACTCATCCTCCCGACTCTTCATCTCACTCTGCTGATCTCGGAGCTCAGTACATCACTGCCACGCCGGCCTACGCTCAGTCACACCACAGGTAAAGTACACCCGTCTTCAAGGACTGCGGAGGGTTTTAACTTCATGTTTTACTGTTTACTCCACTGTCTGTTACAGTTACTAGTTACTTGTCAGATTACTTGTCTCTAAATTAGTATGTTCTTTTGGTATATTTGAATTAACTTTCACAGTTTGACTGAAGAAAAGTAAGTTTTTGAATGAAAATAAATCAAATAAAAAGACAAATGATGTAAAACATAAGCCCAGTTAACTAAATCAAGTTAAAATAATACAGCAATCAGCTGAGGGAGACTTGGCTGACACCCTCAACGACCTTTACTGGGTTTGAAAATCAAAACCCCACACCTCGCCTGCTCCACCTCAGTGTCCATGGCACCCCCCACTCACCTGACCCCAACCTCACTCCCCTCTCCAGACATCCAGACTCCCCCCATCTACAACTTCCTGACCAACATGTCACCACAGGTGAAGATGGGAACAGTGATATCTCACACACGTCACATCAGAAAGGCTCAAAAGGCTCAGCAGAGGATGTACTTCCTGCAGCCGCTGAAGAAGTTTCACCTTCCTCAGGAGCTGCTGATCCAGTTCTACTCTGCTGTCATCGAGTCCATCCTCTGCTCCTCCATCACAGTCTGGTTTGGAGCAGCCACTGCACAGGACAAGCACAGAGTGCAGCCACAGTCAGAGCTGCAGAGACGATTACTGGTGCACCTCTGCCCTCTCTTCAGGACCTGAACACCTCAAGGGTCAGAGAGCGGGCAGAGAAAATCAGCACAGACCCCTCCCACCCTGGACACAACCAGCTTCTCCCCTCTGGTAGATGCTACAGAGCTCTGTTTGCTAAAACTACCATACACAAGAACAGTTTCTTCTCTCAGGACATAACACTCATGAACAACTGATTGCTGCTGCTTTATGGACACACTGCACACAATTCAACACACACACACACACTCTTGTCCTTCTATGTACCACCGGTCTAACTTATTGTCTGCTATTTGTCTGTAATGTATTGTTTTTCGCATGTCTGTTCTGTCCTAGAAGAGCCACAAAAGACCAGAAACAAATTCCTAGTATGCGCTGCATACATAATAATAAAGCTGATTCTGATAACAAATTAAATAAAATAATTTATCATGTTAGTTAAATCATCATGATGTGGGCTTTTATTGTGAAGATCTCCGTTTGTGTGTTTCAGTTTTTACTCTGAGCTTTTGTCCTCCGGCGTCCTGCAGCCTCTCCACGGTCAGATCGAAGGTCTGAAGCAGAACAATGACTGCAACAACTACGTGACGCCACTGGGCATGAGCAGTGTGGTCAAGCACTTCCTGTCTCAGTCAGGTAAACACTCACATGTGTGTGAAATGAAAGAAAATAGTAAAAAAATGTTTTATCTTGATAGAAAACTGAAAATCTGAGACGCGTGATTGGAAACTGAAAATGACAAAAAGTTGATTCATTAATTTAGATTAATTAATTGATTTAAGGGGCCAATTTGTTCTACGAGCGTCATGTGACCGGTCTGTACCGCCGTGGTGCATCATGGGAAGTTCAGAGGAAGGTGGGAAACAGTGAGACGTTTGACGCCGTGGTCCTGACGATGCCAGTCCCTCAAATCCTGCAACTGGAGGGAGACCTGCAACACTGTGAGTCTGTAATAATCAGTAAAAACTAATTTTTCTGCTGTAAAGCTGTAAAACTTTTACTTTTTATTTCTACTGACTAAAGCTTCAGTTTGTTTCTCAGTAAATGTTCAGTAACTTTTTCTCTCCTTGACTCTTGAAAACTGAACGTTTGATTCATGTATGAGACGTGTCTCAAACCTTCATGTTATCAACAGCATTGAGTTCAACACTGGTTTAAATACTTCTCTTAGAGCAGTACTGCCACTTCTGTTTTTTCTACTTGTAGTGGAGTAGTTTTGTAGGTGAGTACTTGCATTAGTACTTGTCGTGGTGCCTGTCGGTCTGATCTGTTTCACAGATCCAGATCCTGATCAGTCTGAAGTCTGGATCAGTTCTTTCTGGATCTGCAGGGACAAAGATTCACCACATAGGGGCAGCAGGATCAAATCCATGTGCTGCAGCTGGTGTCACAGTGATGCTGTTCAGTCATGGTTACAGATTATGGAACGAACTGACCGCCCCCCTCACAGGCTGCTGCAGGTCACACAGTAGGACTGAACATTTCTCAGGGCTTTTACTTTGACAAGGCGATGCTCCCTCCTCCTGCAGTATGACCTGGCACACACAGACAGACGATGAGTGTTCTGGTCTCTGATTGGTTGATTGTTAACACACATTTGTTAAAAGCTGCAGAAATTTCTCGACGTTTACTTTGTGTGTCGTTTTCGGGTTCAGTGGACAAACTGGAGCTCATACCATTGTTGTGAGGACATTTCTACACTGTTTCATCTAATCCTCAGATAAAATGATAAAAATTCAGTTTGAGGGTCCAGACTTGGTTTCAGGTTCAGGTCTGATCCAGGTTTAGGTTACAGGACAGGCCAGGGAACGTAGAAACACAATGAATGTTCTCTTGTCTATAGAAAGACAAGTATGTGTGTGTGTGTGTGTGTAGTGAGGTGATGTCATCTTCAGCTGATCTGATTGGCTGACGGAGGACAGCGCCCATTTCCTCCGCGCTGACACACACTCAAGTTATTATTAGACTGTGTGTGCAGGACCACACTGCAGACTGTGGAGGACCGAAGGAAACAGGAGCAGATGAAGAAGACGTGATGTTAATCGTGTGTTTCAGGGACACGTTATTAAATCCGGTGAATAAAACTTGAACCACATGGTCACAGTTTTCAGTTCAGTTTATTTTTATAGCGCCAAATCAGAAAAGACTCATCTCAAGGCACTTTACAGTTACACTTATATATAGTATATAATCATACAGAGAGTAAACCCAACAATCCCCTCTGAGCAGAACCAGGCTTAGGGTGGGCGGCCATTTGCCTCAACCGGTTGGGGTGAGTGGACAGAGGAGAGTGAAACAGAGCAGACAATAATAGCAACAACAAAACATGGACAGAACAATAACAGCAGCTTCCTCATGGAGCCAGACAGCAGGACCTGGGTCACAGTACTGTCTCCGGTGATGAGGACCTGGAAAAAGGATAGAAGACGAGAGAGGAAGAAGAGGGAGAGGCACACAGCCTGCACGCTCATGTGCTTGGGAGAGAAAACAGAGCCTTAAAATGACGTAAATAAACAAACTAAATAATGAATGAACACGATCTTGTTGGCAGGTCTAAGTCTACAATAAATACTTCTTAAGCAATAATTGAGACTGAAGACCAATAAACTGGGCAGAACACAGCTACTAATTAAAAGCGTCTGCCAAATGAACTAAAGTAAAGTAATTAAACAGTTTTATACTTAAATCACTATTACACCTCTGTGACTTTAGGGGAGTTTTGTTCTTTATTTGATAGTTAACAACTTGACGTGCAACTGAGGTTCCACAGCTGGATTCAAACTGGGACGTTCCACATATGTGAGCCACAGCCAGCAGAGCATAACGACTCCTTAACAACTACAGTACAACTTTAACCAGCTACTGTAAGAGGACTTTTGGTTTTGGTTGCTCTGAAACCTGAGGCCTGAGCAGAGAAATTAATTTGGGGGGATGTGAAACCTAGTTAGTGCAGATGAAGTCAGTGCTGAAAGTGTCAGACAACCTGCCAGTGACGTCTCAGTCTGCTGCATCTGGATTTAGTGTTACACATGACGATCACACGTATGGTTTATACCAGCACCAGGTCTTCCAGAGTTATAAAGTCCAGTGTGTCTGCTGACATCACAAGGAGGAGCCTCTTCCTGTAGAGCCAGACACAGCAAATACCAAGCAATAGATGTGGGATTTCAGCACATGGTTAAAGTGCTTGAGTTATAACATCTCCTGTTAAAAATAATAAAAATAATATTCATGTGATATGAACTGAGCTGTGAATTACAAGAGCCACAGTGTAATGTAGCTGTGTGTGTGTCTTTGTCCCAGTACTGTCTGTGGAGCAGAAGCAGCAGTTAGACGGCGTTGTGTACTCATCTCGCTTTGCTGTCGCTCTCTTCTTCTCTCCGGACGTTGTCTTCAGTTTCCCCTGGGCGGCTCGATATGTGACTGACAGCTCCTGCATCCGCTACATCACAGTCGACTCCCGCAAACGCAACGCAGGTCTGTTTTTTTATTTACATACTTTTATTTTATCAACTTAAAAACAGAAAGAAATGAAACTGTATTTTGGGTTTTAACACTCGACCAAGTCAGGACTTGGTGACCCCCAGGTCTCCTTTACCACCTGAATGCTGCTGTGGGGCAGGAAACTGATCCAGCTGAATCCTACTGAATGTCACCAAAGTCTGGAATAAATGTCCTGCAGTCAGCCACAAAGCAAAAGTCTGTCTTTAACAAATACAGGATCCAGAACAGATGTCAGAATCCACCATTAACTACATGAAGAGGAGGGGTGTACTGAGCACTGACTCATGGATGTTTTTGGCATAAGACTGTTACATTTTTTAATTCAATTCAATATTTATAAAGCACCAAGTCACAACATAATCCAACAACAACAGACACTTATCAAGGTCAAGACCTTACAGGGTTAGAGAGAGAAAACCCAACAAACCTTTAACAGACGAAAACAGAACCGGGCTCAGGGTGGGCGGCCATCTGCCTAAAGCATTTGGGGTAGGTGGAAACAGGAGAGAGAAAAAGAAAGTAGACAATAACAGCAACAGAGCGAACATGATGAGGGAGAAGGACCTACACAGAAATACTCGGTTTATTAATTCATTGAAACTGAAACCGACCCATCAACCAACCACTGATTAAAAGTTGGGGCTTTTAAGAGAGTTTAGATTTACAGAGGACTACAGAGTGAGACTGATTCTAGCAGCAGCATTCTGGACCATTCAAAGACTTTTAGTACTGGCCTTGGTCAACCCTAAACACACAACGTTACAATAATCAAGTCTGGATGAGGCAGAAATTAAGGTTTCTGCATCTGCCATTGAGAGAGAGAAGGCAGATTTTTAGTTGAATATAAAGATAAAGCAGTCTTAGTAATATTCAGAGGAGACAAACAGGACTCTAATTTAGTTAGTCATCTCAAAAGGGTCATCAGCCATATTAGGGATGTAAAGCTGTGAATCACCTGCATAACATTAGAAATTAATTCCACGACTGTGCATATCTAGGCCTATGGAGCGCCAAGATCTGAGCCCTGGGGTACTCTATATTTCACATCAGCAAACGTTGACATATTATTGTTAGAAACAAATTGTATTCTTCAAGATAAGTAGGATTTTTACCAATAAAATGTTAAACTAGAGACACCAAATAAATTTTCAAGTTGATCAAGGATTATACAATGATCAATCTAAGATGAGGTCCACTAAGAGAAGCTGAGATGTGGAATCTGAACCCTTTTTTAGTAAGAGATCATTTAGCACTTTGCTAAGTGCAGTTTCAGTCAAATGAAAGGACTTGAAAACAGACTTGAAATGTTCAAATAGATCACTGTTAGATATGTGAGCTGAAAGCTGTTTAGCTACAACCCTTTTCTGTAAGTACAAATACTTAGAAGAACTGTAGGTTTGAGACTGGTTGATGATTATTTAGTGACTCTGAGTCAAGGTGCGGTTTCTTCAATAAAGGTCTAACCACAACAGCAGGTGGGGATAATGTCAGTAGAAAGTGATAAATTAACAATATTCAACATGGTGGGTCCCAAGGGTAGCTAAAGATCCTTATACCATGAAGCTGTCAGATGACCAAGGCTGCAATGTTGTCGGTTTAGAAGCAATCACCAGCCTAGATAGAGATCCGAATGATATGGCCTTAAATTCCATTAAAACAGAACCTAGCTGCTGTCCAACATGATGTTCAGCCTGTTCAGTAAGAGAAGATGAGGAAGTGGTTTTGTGACTAGTATCATCTAAAGTACAAACTTCCTGAATTGTAAGGGCAACAGTTCAGGGAGGGTTTCGTCTAGCTCAATACAGTCTTACACGTTAATATCAGCTCCTATAAAGACGGGACAAATAAAGAATTTACATCTTCATGATTCCAACAACATGAATGGTGATTGTGTTGGTTCAGACAATCCTGGTCGCGGTCCGTCCCTTGTCATCCACACCGGTGTCCCATTTGGGCTGGAGCATCTGGAGAGAGACAAGGAAGATGTCCAGCCCATCATCTTACAGGAGCTCCACAAGCTGGTCCCTGGTCTGCCTCAGCCTATCAGCATTAAGTGTCAGAAATGGAGGTACTCCCAGGTAAGTCACCACAAGGTAAAGTTCCACAGAGTGTGAACCTCCTCAGTGTAGGAGCGCTTGATTCACAACCCCTTCCTTTCCTACTACAGGTCCTGACATCGGTCCCAGATTGTCCGGGTCACATGACCATCCTCGACCAGCCGCTGCTCATTTGTGGCGGTGATGCTTTCAGCCACTCCAACTTCGATGGCTGCGTGGAGTCTGCACTGAGCATGCTCAGTGTGCTGAAGGCCTCGCTGACACCAGGACAGGAGCATCTGACCCATTAATGAGTCGGTTTCATGAAGTGGTTAAAGTGGCAGATACACGTTTTTGTACTTGATGGTATTGGATTTGTCTTTAAGTAAATAAATGTATACATGTCTGAATACACTGACAGATTATTTCTTACACTTTTATTGTGATTTGTGGGTAACTTAAATTACACCTAGATCTAATGAGGGCTAACTTAAAGCTGGTTTAACTGAGATTGAACATAAATGCACTGGTACCAAGGTTTACCCAAAAAACTTAAACCTGGTTTAACTTACGGTTACTTTTATTAGCTGCATAACTTCAACATGTCTTAATTTAGGATTAACTGATCGATAACTTCTTTGCACTTAAACCTGCTTCAGGTTTAACGTCCACCAAGATATTCAGAGATAGATAGATACTTTAGTGATCCCCGAAGGGAAATTTCATTGTTGCAGTAGCTAGATCTGTATTAACTGAGGGATTGTTCAGTGTGTCAGTCATGAGGATAGAAGTTAAATGTAATCATGTGTACTGTTATACTGATTGCTGTCCTCCTGAATTTGAAGACTGTTGATGACTAAAAGTCAAACCTGATGCAGACGTGAGTGAAGAAGCTGCAGAGCTGCTGGTTTGTGGTTTCTCTGCAGCTTTACACTTTCTTTGATCTTTTTATAGAAGCAGATAAGACAGAATTAGTTATGGTTTGGTGCCCACAAGGCTCACAGAGTGTGTATGACCTAATTTCTCCTTGCTTGTTCTCCAGTCGTTCGCAGAGCGCCCAGTAGTGCTGCTGCAGTGCATTGTGGGGGGAAGCGATGATCATTTCTGCCAAGTCACTGATAGATTAGAGAAATAAAAAAAAACAGTGTTTGTGCAGTAATGAGGACAGATCTCGGTGTTAAAAACTGTTTTGCAGAATCTTGCATATTTATTTTTGTCTCCAGTTCAGCTGAGGTACTCAAGCCTCCAGTTTTACTGACTGACTGATTCAAATGTTGGTTTAACTGAAACCTACCTGGTTTATGGAAGACTTACCTTCTGGTTTTATTGTTCATTAACACATTTAAACTTGGTTTAACCAAGGTTGAACTTAGGCCTTAGCTTAGTTGGAACTTTAGGTTGGTGAAGGTTCTCAGAAATCCAAATGAGGGTATCTGGACTTTTTTATTCCTGTTAGGGATGAAACCTCATCTCCTTTTAAAAACGTCACTTTGACTCTGTGGTTGGTTTGGGTGTTTTCTCTCTAGTTCTGTAGTGACTTGGAAAAGTGTGGCGGGTTTGTTGTGCATCATAAAATCATTGTTGAGAAACTATCAGACAAGAAGTGCTGTTTATAAATAGTTTATTCACCATTACAGTGTTTTTCATTATAAAACAAGAAGGGACAGAATAAAAGAAGTGGGGTGGGGCAGGGGCCAGTTTAACATGAAATGTTTTCTGTGGTGACACAAGCCAAGAAGTTACAGTGACTTATCAGTCATCTGAGTGAAAACCTAAATGAATACCTGATGAAAACAAAGATGCTCTGCTCCAGACAGTTCCTGCAGATGAATCTGAAGCCTCAGAGCTGAGTAGAAAGTTTGGTTCAGGTTCAATGATTCCCAATCTAATCTTCATCAGGGCAAAATCCAAGAGTTTTTCATAGTGAAAAATCTCCAGCCAGTGTTCCTGAGATGCCAAACCTCGCTGAATCCTCATCCTAAAAAAGTTTCTCATGTAGGATAACATTGAAGTGTACAGCTTTAAAACACCAGCAAGTCGGTTTGTTAAGCAGCTAAACAGAGTTACAATACAACGAAACAAGTCTTTACATTAGTTTTTACATTTTTCTTTATCGTAACACTGGGACTACGTTGTTCTACACTGTAATACAAAAAGATAACCGTGGAAATCTGCGTCTTCTACATGGATTATCAACTGACAACTGTTAGCTTTAGCCTCAGATCGTTAGCATAATGTAAACAACCATCCTGTTCATGTCTTTTAGATTTTCGCTTTAATTCTCGGAACGACCAAGATTGAAACGTAAAAAGGCAGAGTTTTAAACATATTTTTCTGCTAATATTAGCTTATTTAGCTAGCTAGCTTTAGCCAGTAAATCTAAGTGACAGCCAGAAATACTGCTGGTGGTCAGCTAGAAACGAGCAAAATGACAAAACGTTTTTATCTACCATGGCCTAAAATCGAGGAGCTGTTGTCTGAAGGACTGTTCTGATTGTGTTCCTCTAAACTGTAAATGTGCAAAAACAGAAAACAGTCAAGTTTTCTCAAGTGTTTCTCACCCTGGACTCTGTTTCACTATCTGTTATTATGGAGTGTAGTAGCCTGATGTCTGCAGGCTATATATAAACATTCTCTTAACATGTTTAACCCAATGAAGATCCAACTCGGATCAGAACCAAAAAAAAGTTGTATTATGGTCAGTGTGCAGCTGGCTTCAAGTAAAGGGACGGTCACGTGACCCATGTGCTTAGGTTCATCTCTTATTCATTTCACTAAAGATCTAAACTGCAAATACCACCTTTGAATTCTCCATCCAGCGGATACACTGGGTTAAAAGTACTGTTTCTGTACAATATGACACCACCTGGACCTGACTGCGGGATTGTTGCTGTTACTGAACTCACGTGACCGCACCTTAAGGCAAAATGTAGAACGAACATGAACACAGAGCACGTTTGTCCTGTCAACGTCAAAACTAACAATCAGACCGGAACTTACTAACGTAATAAATGTTATAGTCATTTTGACGATGAGGCAGAAAAGAGCTGAAGCTTTGACTCACTAGCTAAAAAGACAAAACAAAGAAACTTTCTTACTGAATAGGCTGTGGGTACATTTGCTCTATGTGGGGCATAAAACATAAGTTAAACAGAGTTCAAGGTTCTTACAGAGCTGTGGAGCACTTCAAACAAACTCAATTCAACAACACCCACTTCGATGGAAACACGGCTGATGCCACAGTCAACACCAAACCTAACATTATGATCTTAACATTATCACGGATGTCCAACTGATTCTCTGCAACACATATCTGTGGCCTTCTGTTTTCTGTGTGGAGATTTATCAGCAGAAAAACACTTGGTAACCATCTTTCCATCATTTTTAATCACTTTTAGATTTTATTTCTGACTTTCTGTATCAGTGCAGGAACTCTGAAAATCTGTCTGATGTTCATGTGATCTTAAGCAGGGTCGACAGCAGAAAGTTCATTAAAACTTTTAGGAGTAGTTTTCGGTGTAGCAAATATCTGCTGCCAAAGTTTTAGTTGAGAAAATCCCATTCCTGATTTAACTCTGGTTCTAGTCCAAATTCCCAATGTGCATTTGACACAGCTGGACATGGACAACTATAAAAATGGTGAAAAAAGAAAACGATACTGAGCACCTGAAAAATCAAAGACGATGGACAGCACCTGCCAGGCCTCATACCTAAAACCTGCTCAGTACACACCAGTATGTGTGGTATACTGCCAGCATTCTGCAGTAGTTAATAAAACTATTTCTACTTCAAGATTCTGACCGTTCTGTTCTGTTGAAAACTTCTGAATGTACGATATATAGAAAGAGGGGTAAAAATTTAAAATTGTTTTTGAAATGTCAGGAAAACAATTGGCTCAAACGACAAACCAGTTTATTTGACTTAAGGTCCCACATTAGGACAAACAATTCCAACAGCGTCTTAAATGAAAATGTAAAACAGTGGCTGGTTTGGAAGAAGATCCTCCTGGTCCACATGTTTTCTAGATAATTTTTTTAGAGGTTTAGCCCCTTTGATGTACAGGTCGAGATGTCAGTAATGTCTGAGCAGGTTAAGGACAGGAGGTGAGGCCAGGCCTGACAGCACCTAACAGGACTTAAGACAGAAAGTGTGTTGTTGCTGTAAAATGCCAGAGGAGACACAAACAGAGCCTGTGGATAGATCACCAGAGCTGCTAGGCGTCACAAAGACTGGACGAACCCCTGCTGCTGGCAGAGAGCACCACAGATGGAAAACAGGCTCAGCTTAGCACCTAAAACCCAACGTGTTGATCTGTAGGCCTGACAACAGCAGTTCAAAAGCACTGGTCGGCTGCTAGTAAGAGGCTACAGATGGACTACAGGCTCTCATTAAGCCTGAGTCCTGTGTCTTAAGATGTGATCACACAGGACGCAAGATGGCTGATCCTCCTCAGTGGACACAAGATAAAAAAAATTAAAAATCATCACTCGAGGAACAAATGGTTGCTCCTGTTCTACACCAAGACAGGCTCAGTAAACAGCTTCAAGCTCGGTATCATGACTAAGAATCAACAGCTGCCTTCTGGACATAGTGATTAATTCTAGCCAAGACCCAGAGGAGCCTCTAGATCTCCAGTTATGTTGCGGCCAGTTTCGTTCTTTAGTTCTTTACATGTTGGTTATCACGATCTTAATAAATATGCTTGAAAATAGTTCTGTTATTGGCCTTTCGGTGTGATATCAAGCCTCCAGAGTGCGTCCTGTGTGATCAGGTTCTTGACAAAGCAGACAAAGAGAACTAGAAATCCCAACTCAGGCTCATGGAAACACACTTAAGATGAATCAAGTACAGGATCAGCTGTAGCACCAAATGTTAGGACGGCAATCAGGCATGAGGACTTCAGAAGTACAGCTTCTACCTAAACCTAATCTGGAGGCAGATGCTCTTTCAAATGATCATTAAGGATGCTCTGATCGACTGGCTTCTAATGGGGATGGGCTGATATTAATGACATTGTAACTGTGACGAGCTTGAAAAACGCTTTTCTGAAGCTCCAGCTACAAAATAATCACACGTTGTTTCAGTTACACTTTCTTTTAATTCCCACTGGTTGTAAGCACCAAAGAAACCTGTCTGTAATCTGAACAGATAATCAGTGCATCCCTAATGTTCATTTGCTTCAATAAAATGCAGAGGGAGTAGTCTCTCCCTGTAATGTTCGTGTGATCTTCAAATGGCTGTTCCTGGTGTTAAAGGTACAGTTTGCAAAAATGTAAGTGCTAAACGTCTCCAAGTATTACTGAATAAAGCGATGAATAGTCTATGGACAGAGTAATAATTATAGAGCATCACCTTTTTGACACATCTTAACCAAAGACACAGTGGCTGAACCTTGTGAATCAAGAACAACTAGAAAACTACCACAGACCAAGATCAGGTTCTGACGCAAAGGCTGAGAAACTGTCCTAAAACCTCCCAAACAGCAGCTTTATCAAAGGACTGTATCTTTCAACTTGACATTATTAGCACAAACATGAAGCAAACAGGCTTTCTTGGATGGACTGAGTCTGCCTGGAAAAACATACAAAGCGATCAAGATTCAGTGAACTGTCCTTTATGCAGAGCAAACCCGACCTGCCTGTATTCCAGGCACATCAAAACAAAGAGCTCTGGACTCGTAGATCCTGGTGTAGTTTGCATCAGGGTGTGTTAGCCTACATAATTAAAAGCAGATGTGGGTGAAGGAACGGTTATACTGTGTGTAGCTTGTTTCTTGTTTAGCTTAATGATTGATACAGGTCAGCGTATAATAAAAATAAATTTTCTGTAACTGTGTGAGCTGTCTGGAGGGCTGCACGGAATCGTTCTGTGCAAACCTGAAGACAGGGAGACAGAGCAGGACAGTCAGAAAGCATTTGTTCACAGTAGGTTTGTACTGTACGTGTGTTCTCAACAGTAGATGATTGACAGAGCTGCAGCAGATTGTGAATAATCCAGGTTCCTCTTCTTAATTGTCAAATTCAGGTTGTCATTTCTCTTTGTGTGCTACTTTGCCCCAAAGCCAATAAAGTGCAGGTAAGGTCCAAACTGGGTCTACACCAGCAGTGAGCTGCTCCAGCTTAGTCTAAAATCTGATTCAAGGGGGAGAAGACACAATAGTTTTGGGGCTAAAATGTTCTTTGGTGGGAAATGTTCCACTGTCATGTTTACTAAAAAACCCACAGAACAAAATCTTCATATTCAATCATGAAACACTGTCCTGTTTCACTTCTGTAGTTTACTAATCCCAAATGGAATCAGACAGCTGGTCTACATCAGGCCACCATGGTCACAACCTCAGCCAGATCAGTCAAAATAGACTCAAAACAATTTAGATTAGCTAGTCCAGTTTGAATTGGTCCAAGACTAATCTAGAACGACCCGAGACAGGCGGGAACTGAGTCAGACTGACTGCTAGCCTAGTCTATACCATAGTTTAAACCAGTTCAAACTGATCCCAAACTAGGGCTAATTTAGGATGAGACCAATTTACCTGGGATGGTGACAGATGACAAAGCTGTTCCCAGCTGACTCAGACTGACTGGTCCAAACCTTCATATCAGCTCAGATCAACTGGCCCAAACAGACTGCGTCTGGCTGTCGGACAGTCCAGTCTGCTTCTTTTTTAAACATTTATGAGTTTGATTATAGAACCCTTTGGAAGAATAATTAAAACCCAATTAAAACTAAAAACAAGCCGTAGTGAAGACACTCCATGGTGCCTGTGTGGTCCAGCAGCGTTAGAACCAGTATTTTAACCTGCTGGTTGGATACTCAAATGGTTAAAAATTACTGTGATCAATGGACTTCATAATTTCATTCAGCAATATTTGTTTTAAAGTTAGTGCCGCAGATTAAAGAAAGAAAATACATTTAATCTTGTTGAAATTCAAAGGTCTGACTTTCAAAAACCTATATGGGTTCACACCTGACAGGAAGAATGACAACATTATATAATGTAACATGAATTTGGGCCAGAAACGGTGATGTTCGCACACAGAGAGAAGAGTCAACTCTCCAACACAGCTTAAAACTGAAGCATGAAGAGGGCAGGAAGGGAGGATGGATGGAAGGACACATGGGGAGTGTGGGGGTTTATCCAACAAACATATTGGTGTAGTCACTAAAGAAGTCCACTTTCAGTTTCTTTATATTCAAGTTTTACTCCTTTAAATTTTACGTCCTGTCCGTCCATTCATCTGTCTTACTGTCCAATCTCCGTCCATTTTCCCACCCATTGATCCCAGCACTCCTCACCTCTGACTTCCACGTCATCCGATTGTCCAAGTGTGCACAGAGTAGAGGACTGACAGGGGGGTGGGAAGGACTTACTTTCTGATCTGAGCTCTTTGAATCCAGAGTTCCACAGATCATCTCTGGTCCATCGGTTATATTCCCCGTAAGATAACCACACGCTAGTCTTATTTTGGCCGTTCATGAGTGTGTGTGTATACATACATACTTACATACATACTGTATATTATATATATACGTGTGAGAGTGAGCGTGTGTGTCAGACTTTTGTGATCTGATTGTGGTGGTCGTCTTCAAACGGCTCGTTCTCCGGGTCCGAGTCCGTTGTGTCGGAGTAGTGGTAGGGATCCGGTTCGTTGTCACTGACGTCCGGCGTCACTGAGGCCGACGTGCTGCTCGCGTCACAGTTGGCTCCTTCCTCTACCGTCTTGGTAAAAAACAGTTTCACCTACAACAGACAGACAAAGCGTGAACCACAAAGATGTAGGAATGTCGAACTTTGGCGATAGTGACCTGCTGAAACCCAACATGTGATAGTCACAGTCTACTGCATACTGACGATCAAACATTTTGCATCACGTTAAAGAGTTTTACAGGGAGTTTCTGAATTGAGGGTCTGAACGCCACTTCATATTTCTACTTGCTCTTGGACGGACACAGACTTGAACTATGGAAGCACCTAACTACAATACTAAATAGTAAAACTGCATCTGTATCTCTTGATAATAATAATTGATACCCTTGAGGAAATTGCTGTCTGGACACCTGTGTCAGCGCTAATACAGGGTTTCGGTGTCTTGTCCAAGGACACCTCGACATGTAGCTTCCCGCGACTGAGACGCGAACCGGTCACCCTTGGGTTGGAAAATGACTGCTCTACTCACTGAGCTATCATGTTGCCCCGCAGCTGTTGTTAAGACATTAAAGGGCTGAAACTCCATTATCAGGAAAATAACAATTACATCAACTACTTTTCTATCTGAGAATATTAGATTTATGCATCATTAACAACTACCAAATTTCTGGTGTCGTGACATCTTTACATGAAGCTTCCTGATAATCCTTTTCTTTCTCTGTGAACTGGATTAAATTATGCTGAGCAGTGAAACCAACCAATGTTATACCTTGAAGTTTGGGGAGAAGTTCTTGTTGGCCTTGTCTTTGTTGGCTTTGTCAAGGTCATTCTTGGTCAGAGTAAGGATCAGGTAGTCTCTGTCATTGGTTTCTCCCGTCATCATCCCCAGGTTCTGGTGTGTTCTGTCGGCCTGCTCCTGCAACGTCCCAGCGCTGCCGTTCTCCAGTTTGTCTAGGTTCTCCTCTGGTCCTGGGATGAAGAATGTGTTGATCCAGAAGTGGAACATCTTATCCTAGAAGGACAGAGGAGTCAAAGGAGTAGGTTGATGTGAGGAGCTCTGAGATTTGTGAACTTGGACTGACATAATACTTAAGACTGAGTATAAAATGAGTTAGGGGTGGGCAAATATTGAATATAGTTGAGATATATATATATATATATATACATACATACACACACACACGTATACGTACGTACATACACACATACATATATATATATAAAACACCAATATTAACAGCTTATTTAGGCTAAAGTGACAAATATTGAGTATGACTTCTGTAAAGCAATCTGGAGGGGTCGAGGACAAAAATAGGAGATGAAGACCTGTCAAAGGTTTCTCAGAGTTTCCTCTTTGAAACACTGGAAGGAGTCCAGCAAGGACCTTACTCTGCATTTGGCAGCTTCATCTGGATGCCAAGATGATCCCTCCATAGGCTGAAAAAGTATGATCAGGATGGGTCTTTGTGAAAGGAGAGCAGCCAAGAAATTAGTTTTTGTGTTTCTAGTTGTTCTAATGTAAAAACAGAGAAATATATGTGTATGGACATCATAGCATTGCTGAAAAACTAATCTAATAGTGGCCTAAGAGTTTTGCACAGTACTGTATCTCGACTTGTTCCATGTGCGATATAGTAAATGACTATATCGTGACTATCGAGTATAAATTATAACGTTAAATAGACAGCATGTACTTTGCTTTGAGTTTCACTTCTCTCTCACAGCAGACAGCTCACTCCCCCGCCCTTCCAGAAAACCCCTAGCGCATGTGCTTTTCATAATGCTTTAAGCAGACAGCTCACTCCCCCACCCATGCAGAAAACTTTCCTAGCAAATGCTCGTTTTATACGTGGAGAAAGGTCTTCTGCGCTCCATTTGTAAACATCCCTGGTGCATCGAGCATGTCTGTGTGGCAAGAGTGCGACATATATAGTGTATCGTGATATAGCTTAAAAATATTGCAATATAATTTTTAGGCCATATCACCCAGCCCTAAAATCAGTCCTAAAGGTCCCAGGAGAACAAATAGGCTAATGAACGGAAGAAGATTCTTGGCAGATCCACAAAATTAACCAGGTGTACGATAGTGAACAAGAAAACATAACCTAAGATTATCTACCCACAACAATATAACCCTGGATGATGATATACGGAGGACAACTTATTTATATGCAACAACACTTACACAAAACAGCTTCGCCAAGACAACCAACCTAAGAAGGCTTATAAAAGGTTGCTTCCCTAAGACAACTTCTGAAAAATGACCCACAGACCTCAAGAATCAAGACAGGACAGTTCACACTCAAGAGCGTTTCCAACTACTGTGACAGTCACTGTGACAGTCTAGGAGAAGCACACACCTGATACCCGAGTAGACTGTGGGCAACGCTCTGAACAGCTGGTTGGTAACAACTGTAAGTTCTGGAGGTAGACAAACCAGCAAAAAATGTATCCTCACGTGTTTCTGTAGCAGAACTTACATGGACGTCAGCGGATAGCCTGAACGTTTTATAAACTGTGGAATATGAGCTGTAAATAACCAAAAAGAAAGATTTCCTGGATGAGGAGGCGAAAACAGCAAAGTCCTTTGAGCTGACAGACGGAGCTGGAGGTAAAATAACTTTGTAAACAAAGATAATGTGAGGTAAAGCTGTAGTACCGATATCAGTAAGTCTTCCTGTGGGTCTCCCTCAGTTGTGACATTATTGTTTGGCGATGTCAGTCGTAAATATCCAACCTGTTTTAAATCTCTATAAGAACCGCCAGCGACTGGATCATACAACTTAAGACCAGAATCTTTAGACAGCACACACTTTATGATTGTTTCTACCAACCTTCTGCACCAACCAGACCAGAACAAACCAGAACCAAGTGGTCATTATGTGCTTCCAACCTTTATCCAAGATGACGTACACAAGAGGCTCTATGCAAGACAGCTTACAACAAACAGACAACACAACTGAGACAGCTGCCAAAGCTGTCTTCTGTAAAGTACTTAATGAAATACTGAGAAAAGCTGCAACATTCTCATATGAATGAAATATCTTCAAAGTACCAATAAAACAGCATGACACACTTCTTTTTCTACTTTATAATACCAAACATTTTAATCATATACAGGTACATTTTATTAAAAGAATCAAAAATCATCAAAAAATTAATATCTAGAACATCCTTCTTCCACCTTAGGAATATTGCTGAAATTAGGAGCATCCTGTCTCAAAGTGATGCTGAGAAATTAGTTCATGCATTTGTTACTTCTAGACTGGACTACT